>CM038677.1:467550810-467960245 GCA_021605205.1 Aegilops longissima | reverse complement strand
TTAGAGATCCTCATCACAATGCTAAATTTGCACAGCACATGAAGATTTTATGCTTGGTTACGGAAAGGACTGCACACCTCTGAGTCTTCAACATCGCTCTTCACAAGATTGTTGAAACTGTAGATGTCTTGATTCGATGAAACTAATGGCTCGCAAAGAGAGCACCTACCTTCATGATAGATGAACTAGCACCTGAGGAATCTATCAAGTTCAAGGCTCTTGAGGATGTAATTCATCTTGAAGAATCTGCTTGAAGAATTCATTCGAGCGAAGAACGTCGAGCTGATGCACTGAGGAGAATCTTGAAGAAAATGGTCTTTGAAGAAAATCTGATCAAATTCCTCGGCGACAACCAGCTCATCCTCGCGTTGCAAAAGAAGTGCAAGTTGACAAGATCATCAATGACATTGAAGCACCAGGTCCTCTCACACGCTCAAAAGCTTCACATTTATCTAACTTTTGTGGGCACTATGCTTTTGTCTCTATCACAGAGCCCACTAAGGTAGATGAAGCATTTACGGAGCTTTGAGTGGATTACGGCAATGCAAGAAGAATTACATCGATTTGAGCTTAACAATAATGGGAACTAGTCAAGCGTCCGGATCCTGTAAGCATAACATCATTGTACGAAGTGGATCTACCGCAACAAGTAGATGAAAATGGCCTTGTGGTGAGGAATAAGGCACGACTTGTAGCTCAAGGCTACACACGAGTTGAAGGAATTGATTTCGATGAAACTTTTGCACTGTTGATAGACTTTAGGCTATTCGCATATTACTTGCTTATGCTAACCATCATAATATCACTTTATATCAAATGGATGTGAAAAGTGCATTCCTCAATGGTAAGCTTGAGGAAGAAGTATATATTGCTCAACCCCGAGGTTTTGAAGATCCAAAGAATCCCGACAAAGTCTTGAGACTCAACAAGGCCCTCTATGGTCTCAAAGCAGGCCCCCCAGGCGTGGTATGATACTGCTTGAAGGAATTGTTAGTGAAGAATGGCTTCACACCGGTTCACTCGACCCTACTCCTTTACTAAATCATATGATGGTGAACTGTTTGTGTGCCAAATATATGGTGATGATATTATCTTTGGCTGTACTGACCAACGTTATAGTGATGAATTTGCCTATATGATGAGTGAAGAATATCAAATGTCTATGATGGGAGAATTGAAATTCTTCTTAGGTCTTCAAATTCGTCAACAACACAATGGCGTATTCATATCTCAGGAGAAATACCTCAAAGATGTTCTGAAGAAATTCGGCATGCAAGATTGCAAAGGCGTCAAAATGTTGGAGATATGCCCTAGAGGCAATCATGTATGATGATATTTCCTATGTGTTTATGAATAAAGATAGTCCTTGGACATTATCAATGATGTGTATCGGCAAATCGTGACTTGTTTGTGGGACTATGCATTGTATGATGACTGTCCTAAAAGGCCCCTAGTCCCGAAAGGGGCTGTGTGGGCCTTGGCCGACTAGACTAGCATATGACAGGTCGATGGCTCGGTCTCACTAGCCATGGAGCATTGGATGCTAACGGATAATATGGACTTGGAAAGGTCTGCTCGGATTCGACATAGTCAGATCCGAGTCGAGATAAGGTCCAAGTCGGACAGATAACTATGAGGCAGCGATATGTCATCTGTGAGTCTCTAGTACAACATCGTTCTATGTCCTAAGACCTAAGGTGGCGCATGTACTCGAGATGGTGATAGACTTACTTTGGGCCGACCAAGCGCTACTCCGTGGTTGGGTAGTTACAAAGGTAGGTTTCGGTTTGTCCAATCCCATCTGCGAGACATGGTCGAGCAAGATGGGATTGCCCCTCCGATCGGAGAGATATACTCTGGGCCCTCGTGTGATCCGACCGGGAACAGCATGGCCATCGACAAGGATTATGAGATAATCCGGATAGTGGTCGGTATCCTTTGGAGCGAAAAGAGGTCGGGCTAGCACAAGGATGACAGTCTGCCTTGAGCCCGACAACATATATCGTCGGCAAAGGGAGCAGAAGTGTGACACGTTATGCGAGTTAGCCTAACCAGCTTCATAGTCGCTTGGTGGTCGTACGCCTTGCTAGAGGCCGCTACCAACCGTGCATGTCGGAGGTGATCGAACTGTGACCAAGCCGACTTGAACCTAAGGTGCGGCGGCAAGGAAGGAACCTCACGAGGTCGGTTAAATGAGGACCTTTGGTCGGATGTGATCGAACTGGACTAGGAAACGTGACGAGTAGACTTTGGGCTTTAGGGTCGTCACGAGGCCCAAGTGTTGAGCCAGCGACGGACGCCTATATAAAGTGGAGGTGCGGCACACTCGAAGTAGAAGGCGCTTTGGCCTCGGGGAGGAGATCGCTTGACCTCGGGGAGGCAGATCGCTTCGGCCTCGAGGCCACCTCCACTTGCCGCCGTTGTGTGATCGGACCTAGCAGTCCGCCGCCGCGGTGTTCCTCCCGCAGCGCGGATACCGTTAGGCGGTGCACTTGCGCCGCTCCGTGAACTTCGTCACGTGGGATCGGACGACCGGCCGCTCAAGGGATGTCGAGCGAGGAGGAGGCGATCCGCAGCGGGCCTTGCCCCAACTCTTCTTCGCTGCGGCCTGCGCGCGTCTAGTGGTAATGAACTGTGATCCATCTCCGTAGCATGTTCTGGATGTTCTGGCGTAGGAATTTTTAATTTGCAGTCGGCGCACCCTCTAGTAGAATCAACACAAAATTCCTATGCCCACAAATGGCCATCTATGCAGCTTGATGAAAATGGTATTGACTTGATCACAAGGTATACGCTCCATGATTGGTTCTCTATTGTACTTATGTGCATCTAGGCCAGATATAATGCTTAGTGTTTGCATGTGTGCCCGATTTCAAGCTACACCGAAGGAATCACACCATAAGGCTGTGAAGCATATTCTTGATATCTAGCTCACACACCAACACTAGGATTATGGTACCCCAAGGGCTCAACTTTTGATCTCATTGGATATTCTGACTCGACTATCTTTGGTGATCGTGTGGACCGCAAGTCAACATCTGGTACTTGTCATTTCCTCGGACGATCTTTGGTCTGTTGGTCCTCGAAGAAAGCAGAACTGCGTATCCTTTCTCTCTGCGGAAGCTGAGTACATTGCTCTTGGCTCTTGTTGTGCTCAATTGATGTGGATGAAGCAAACTCTCAAGGACTACGGCATCAACGTGAAGAATGTGCCTCTCTCTTGTGACAATGAGAGTGCCATCAAGATTGCTCACAACCCGTTCAGCACTTTCGAAGACAAAGCACATTCAGATTCGTCATCATTTTCTTCGTGATCATGTGTTGAAGGCAACATCTCCATCGAGCATGTGAAGTGAAGAACAACTAGCGATATCTTCACAAAGCCCTTGGATGAGAAGAGATTTAGCAAGTTGCGGTGTGAGCTAAATATCTTAGAATCTTGAATGTTCTTTCAAAAGGACACACATCCGACACTTATGCAAAATTGATGACTTAGATGTGCAACACATGAAGAAACATTTTCTTCAATCAATGAAGAATAACACTCTAAGTGTGAAGAAATTAATGAAGAATTTGATTCTCGAAAGCAGCGATTATGCAGCGGTGTGCAAATCATCATTCTTATCTGATTGAGACACGCCACCACCAAAATTGAAAATCTTCAATTTGAGTTGTTCCTCGATTTTGAAATTCTTGGTTTTCAAATTCTTCAACTTTGCAAAATCTTCACTGTTTCCGTTGTCTTTCTTCATTGACTATATATATATATATATATATATATATATATATATATATATATATATGGGTTTATGTCCTCTCTGACATTCACTTATGGCTATTTCTTCAAGTTGCTTTTTACGCTAAGTGAATGTGATGGGACCCTTCCCCTCTATGCTATACTCAACCCAATCTATTCACAAATTCTTCATATGCGTTCTATTTGAAACTCGTTCAAAATCTTCACTGTGTCCTTGTCAATTTGAAGAAATTGCGAGCGGAACTTTTAACTTATCTTATCCAAATTTTTGGGTTTGGCGCTCAAACCGTTCCGCATCCGATAAACTTATCTATTCACCCACGTTCTAACACAATCTCCACTTTTCGATGCGTGGGTGACATATATCAGCGAATGAGAATGGTCAGAGACACGTTAGTCCAAAATCTTGAGCGACGGTTTTTCACCGTGGCTATATATACCCCTCTCCCTTCCTCACTTCCTTTACTCCGCTCGACGCTCTCTCTCTCGCTCGAGCTTCTCAAACCCTAAGCGCGCCTTCTCCATCATCGCCGGTGAGGAAGAGCTTCTTGCCTCGACCTCGTCGCCGTCGTACTTTCGCGCCGACCATGAAATCTTCACTCCGCCGCCGCCGTAGCTGTCTTCCTCCGCCCGAGTTAGGCGTGGGAGATCTGGTGACGAACTTCTAATCTACACTTCTCGGTTAAATCGTGTTCTTTAGTTCGGGTAATTAAAAGTTACTTTTATTACTCGCTTTGATTCTCAAACCTTCACGAAAATCTTCAAAGGTGTTTATTCTTCAAATCTTCACACATATGAACACCTCAAGCGAAATATGCTCTTGATTCATTTCTCTAAGCAATGATTTTCTTCAAGATTCCTCATTGTGTGGATCCTCGATCTATACAACTCTGGAACCTAAGACAAAGATAAGCAGTGAAATTCTTCAAAACTCATCTGGTCAAATTCCTCAAACTAGTTCTTTTTGAAAAACCTTACGAGAAGCATATGACCTCTCCAAATTCCTCGCAACTATACTTTGTTACGGTACTCATGTCATTGCTGAATCACTAGGTTCTCATCAACTTAACTCATTTGTAGCGTTCCTCGAAGAAAAGTTGCATACTTCTTGAGGAGAATTCGATTGTTCAAATTCCTCAATTTGAAGAATATGGCGAAGGAAAGAAGCCACAAAAAGGAGGAAAGAGGCTGAGGTCATGACTGCTTTCGAGATACGAGGACATATCTGCTGACTATTGCACACTGATGAAGCCAAGTTGGAAGAAAAACAAAAATCAGCGCAAGGTGCGCATTGGAGGATTGAAAGGAGATGGGCAAGGGAATGGAGGAATACAGATATGTTACTCCAAAGTACATGAAGAAATTCGCACTGAATCCTCCATGCCCAAGAGCTCCATTGGCACTGGCTAAGAAAGGCGACCCACCGGCATAAAGCGTGGTGAGGACTTTCTGAAGAATGGGCCAGCGCCAAGCCAAGTTAGCGAGACAAGCCAAAAAAGCGGTGAGGAAATTCAATGAAGACTCTGCTCTGCTGCTGCCCTTGAGGCCCTGTTCAGCCAGGAAGATCAATGGCAAAGAAGCCATCACACAAGCCAAGTGCTTCACCAGAGTGCCCTCACGGCTAAAATCCTCAGCAATGCCCTCACGGCCGAATCTTCAATGCCCTCACGGCCAGTTCCTCATGTTGCTCCTGCTCCTCCCAAATCCTCGGCTCCTACAAAGTCCTCGGCAGCTCCTCCAAAGTCCTCGGCACTGTGCATCGGCCCACGTGCCAAGGGCTGCGAGCATCTCAATTGCCTCACGTGTCTCGGCAAGTTCCTCGATTCGCCAAATTCTTCATCTGGCCCAACTCTGCTGAAGACCAAGGCAACTGCTGGACGAGGTCCTCGGCCGAGTCCGAAGAAGAAACAGGTTGCTTTTCACGTGCCATCGATGATGAAGGCGATGATGATGAACTTGCGAAATCATCGAGACCGACAAGTTAAGGCCGCTAGAGCCAAAGGCACACCTGTGCCACTGCTTTTGGATCCCAAGAAAATCCTCGATTACATTGATCTCTGGCACAAGGATCTAGACACCCCTATGCCTGATTTTCATCTGACACCTGGCCAAAGTCACATGCTGACTCATTTCATCCAAGAGGAGAAATGGAAATATGAGAAGGCAGAGAGATCAAAAATCGCGATCTGAGAAAAGAAAGCTGCTAAAGAAAAATGTTGTCAAGATGACAAGCGAAGAACTTGTCAAGATGCGGTGACATCAAAGCCCTCGGCGACAAATTTGATTCATACTATGCTAGCGGAAAGGAGCCAAAGTCAGGTTTGTGGCCCGGCGGAGAAGTTCACAAATGTTGCAGCCCCGCAACAAGAAATTCCTCGGTGGAGCCTCTGCTCAACTATTTGAAAAACTGTCACCGACCGTGATGAAGTTCGAACTCTTTGAAGAAAATGCTAGTTCCAGGGCTGATGACTCCATTCCAGCCGCTGAAGAAATTGCCAGGGCATCCACTAGTGGTGCGCCTGAAGAAAAGGAAAGCATCAACTGCTTCAAATTCTTCAGCCCCGAAGAAAATGAAGCCTATGACAAGCTCTTTTGAAAATCCAATCGATGCTGTTCCAATTTCCTCCATTCCATCAAAGGACCTTGTTCCTTTTGGTGAAGAGTATGAGATCCCAAGCGGATCTGATGAAGAAAATCATTCTGCTGCTTCGTCAAAGCAGATTGATGAAGAATTTGAAGTGGATGCAATCCCTTCGACACCAATAATTTCCTCTCCTATGCCTCGGTTCCAGGTGAAGAGGTGGTGTTGAGAAATTGAAGGCGAAACGTGGATATTGGATGCACCACGCTTTGTGATGAGCGATGACTTTTGGGAAAGTCAGCATCCCAATTCTCCACTCTTCACCTCAATCCAACAAATTCCTCGGTCCCACCAGCAGTTCAAATGGGCTCTGAAGAAACTCATCCCAACTCATCCGTGCATGAAGAAATTCCAGCCACTAGTCTTTGAAGAACACTGCTTGCTGACCCTATGAACACTTGAGACTGCATATGATGAGGAACGAGAAATTCCTCGACTGAAGAACCTGAGATTGCGATTCACGAGGTCGTGATGCAACTCACGGACACTCCTTTGCCAAAGCCAAAGAATCCATTCTCAGCGAAGCAAAAGTTCAAGGCTGAAGATTTCTTGGCGAGCATGTATTCTTCATGACTACAACCCATATGATTCTGCTTTCGCATAAGGAAGAGGCATTTACGGACTGCTAGTCAAGCCAACTTCTATTCCTCTGTGCTATTCAACAAAGACAAAGTCTTGATCATGCACATATTCCTCATGTGGACATGGAATTTCTGCGGGCTTTGAGCCGGTCCTCGGTGTTCTTCACGATGCAGGACTCCTAAATTTCTGCACTGACATCTGTGATTGGAATGAAGAACTTATTCTTCAATTCTATGCGACGCTGCATATCACTAGAGACGCTGAAGATGTGGAGTCATGGGTGTTGGACTGGATGTCTGAAAATACTCACTACAAGGCACCAGCAACTGAATTGCTTCGTGTCCTTCCTCTCGATCCTCCCTTGGCGGTGCACGTTGCATCTCTGATGAACCTGGCTGACAAATCACTATATGCAAGTCTTGATGAAACCTTTGAAGCGAGGCAGGCCCCACGAACCAAATTCCTCGTCAAGGAATTACTGTATGTGCCTCGGACTGTCTATCGCATTCTGAGGAAGACAATGAGTCCTATCAAAGGCCACGACTCAAATGATGAAGAAGTCGTTGGCATCATGAAGAATATGCTTTTCAATATCATTCATGGCGTTCTGTCAACTTCCATGATTTCTTCATGAGGACTCGGCAAACATTGCTATGTCACCATTTGAGTTGAAGCCTTATCGCCTTGGATTATGAGGTTCATCGGGGCAAGTTCTTCACTCAATTACAAAGGCTGATACTCGAACCACTGCAGCTACTTGCCTCCAATTGAAGTCCTCAAGCGGACATTTTCCTCGGTGATGACAAGGGCAAGGCAAGCGATGTGATAGATGAAGGCATTCGTCCATTGGATGGTCAATTTCGCAAAGCTGCATCCTACTCCACCAATGATGACTCGCCACACATGACTCTGCCGCCAATACCTCGACCAAGCAAAATCCTCAAGCCCACGGCACCGGGTGATGGTGATCGTGAGTTACTCCTCGGTCTTCATCGGAAGGTTGATCGCAATCATAAATGGGTCAAGCGTCGGTTTGGTTCAATTCTTCACAACATGACCCCAACACACAATGCGGTGAAGAAAAACCAATACTACCTCCATGAAACCTTCAACCGCTTTGGGCTGTTCTTTCTAATGTCTACAGCGAGGAGAAGCGAAGACAATGGGTCTCAAGGAAGAATTTGACTGGTCTGCACCTCCACGAAGAAATTCAAGAAGGTCGAGGTTACTTCCTTGGTGGCCAGCTCCTATTCTTCATCGCGACAGCGATGAAAATGAAGACTTGGGCGACCTGCGGAGGCCCTACTACGACAAAGCGACCCGACAACGGCTGGCGCTCCTTCATCAACTTGAAATTCTTGAGCGTTAGTCCTCGGTTTCAATCCTTTTGGTCATTTGATGACAAAGGGAGAAATTTGAGTTAGTCTTCAAGCGGGTCTATTTTTAAGCCCATATACAACGTTTTTTGCTAAGTTACAACTCGTTCTTACGAAACTTTATTGGATCGAGTTGTAATCTTAAACCCGATGGTGCTCGATACTTTCGATGTGTTCCTCTGCATGCTTATTCCTCATTATATGTTAATACCGCATCTTGAACTACATCGATCACCATATTTCAACATGCATTTCAAATTCTTCATATTATATGTCAAATCGTGTATGAATTACAAGATATAGGGAGATCTCCATGATTCAACTCTTCAAATGTGCAATGCCTCAAAAGCAAAATTCCTCACTATGCACATCTTGAGGGAGTTCTTCTATATCTTGCAATCAAATTCCTCAATATCGTATTTACACTTCATATGTTTATCCCGTTGAAAACTTAACCTATATTGTCATCAACCACCAAAAGGGGAGATTGTAAGTGCATCTAGTGCCCTTAGTGATTTTGGTGTCTTGAAGACTTATAGGTTAAGGGACTAATGTGTTTATGAGTGTACACAGTGCATAAGTCTATGAGGAGTTTGATATTTACAGAGAAAGTTGACACCTAAAAATGAAGTTCTTTGATGAAGACTTTGATATTCGAAGACTTTACGAAGACTTTGAAAGTGAAGAAATTGGTGTGACCTTGAAGACTTGGTATTCATTTGAGGAACATTAAGCGTGAAGACTTTTGTTTTTAGTAGTTTCGTTTTCTCTTTCTTGATTCATAGGAAACACCGTCTTTGTTAAAGGGGTGAGGAAATACTAAGGAAAAATTTCCATGTGATGCTCAACTCAAAATCCTACACCTACCAATCCCTTGAGTGAAGCCTTTGGAAATCTCATACAGCTCAGTCAATTTCTTGATGTGAGAGCGAAGTTCTTACAGTCATTGAGAATTTGTTCGGCGAGGAGTTAGGAATTATAAGTCTGGATTGCCTACGATGAGGAACATGATAGCCCGAGGAATTTGAGAGTCAAATTTCCGACCGTTGATGTCTTCTTGGCATGACTGTCCCAAAATATCTTATCCACCTAACGGTCATATCATTGAAGGGCATTTATGTCTTATCATGCGGGCTGCTCCTAGGCTATAAATAGCCGCCCCCTACAACCACTAGCTGGTTGGCTGCTCGAAGAACTTGACACTTGTCATTTGAGAGCAACCCATCCTCAGGAGTTTGGCGAAAATCATCGAGTGAGGAAAAACCCAAAACCAAACCCCTACAAACCCAAAGTGATTGAGCATCCTGAAGAGATTGATCTGCGTGGATCCGGCGCTTATTACCTTTGAAGACGTGCTTCTTCCAGGAGGGTTAGGCGTCATGGTCTAGAGCATCCAAGAGGAATTGTGGATCGCCGAGTGACCAAGTCTGTGAAGGTTTGGAAGTCGCTGAAGACTTACCACGAGTGATTGGGCGAGTGCATGTGACCTTAGTTCAAGGAGAATCGGTGAGGACTTGGTGTCTGAGCTGCGTGCTTTCGCGGCCGGGTGTCCGGGACTGTGTGTCCTCGAGTTTAAATACTCAACCGCTCCAACCAGACGTACAAGCGAGGCAGCAGTTGGAACTGGTCTACCAAATCATTGTCTTCACCAACCTAACTGGTTCTATTTCCTCAACTCTTTCATTTCCTCATTCTTTGTGTTGAGTGTTCGTTCATATCTGTGTTTGAAGACTTTGGTGAAGACTTTCTCAATTTCCTCAGTTCAATTTCTTGATCTGTTTGTCTTCATCTTGTGTTATCCTGTGCTTACGCTTTACATACTCTTTGATTGTCTTCATTTCATCATGATGACCATGCCGCATTCTCTTATGCTTACTTACGAGTACTTATTCATACATAAGTAGTTCTTCACTTAGGAATTTCCTCACCGGAAAATTCCTCATTGAAGAATTCATAAAAATCGCCTATTCACCCCCCTCTAGTCGATATAACGCACTTTCAACTACCCTAGATACTTGGTAGATGAGAAGGCTGGCAAGGCCGACAGAAGTATATTGGATATACATTATAATGTGTACTTTACTAGTACTCGTAGTAGCACCTGGGTATTAAAATACCGGTTCGGTTGCTAAGTGTTAGTAACTCGAAATAAAAAGCTACGGAATAAATGGAGACTAGCTGAAGGTGAGATGACGATATGTGTTGGAAGTGTTTCCAAGGTTGATGTGATCAAGCATCGCATGCTCCCTCTACCATCGAGATTGGTGTTAAACCTAAATAATTGTTACTTGGTGTTTGCGTTGAGCATAGACATGATTGGATTATGTTTATACATGTCTGATTATTCATTTAAGGAGAATAATGGTTACTCTGTTTATTTGAATAATACATTCAATGGTCTTGCACCTAAAATGAATGGTTTATTGAATCTCGATCGTAGTGATACACATGTTCATGCCAAAAGATATAAGATAGTAATGATAGTACCACATACTTGTGGCACTGCCATTTGAGTCATATTGGTATAAAAGCATGAAGAAGCTCCATGTTGATGGATCTTTGGACTCACTCGTTTTTGAAAAGTTTGAGACATGCGAACCATGTCTATTGGTTTATCATGAAGAAACTCCATGCGAGATGGATCGTTTGGACTCACTTGATTTTGAATCACTTGAGACATGCAAATCATACCACATGGGCAAGATGATTTGGAAGGCCTCGTTTTCGATAAGATGAAACAAGAGAGCAACTTGTCGAAGTAATACATTTGATGTGTGCAATCCAATGAGTCTTTGAGGCCTTGCAGATCAATATCGTTATGCTCTTACTTCACAGATGATTTGAGTAGATTCTAAGTATATTTACTTGATGAAACACAAGTATGAATTATTGAAAGGTTCAAGTAATTTCAGAGTGAAGTTGAAGATCGTCGTGACAAGAAGATAAAATGTCTATGATATGATCATAGAGATGAATATCCGAGTTACGTGTTTGGTACACAATTAAGACATTGTGGAAATTGTTTCACAACTAATGCCGCCTGGAACACCATAGTGATGGTGTGTCTGAACATCATAGCTGCACCCTATTGGATGTGGTGCAAACCATGATGTCTCTTATCGAATTACCACTATCGTTTATGGGTTAGGCATTAGAGACAACCGCATTCCCTTAGGGCACCATGTAATTCCGTTGAGATGACACCGTATGAACTATGGTTTAGAGAAACCTAAGCTGTCATTTTTAAAAGTTTGGGGCTGCGGCGCTTATGTGAAAAGGGTTTATCTGATAAGATCGAACCGGCGGATAAATGCATCTTCATAGGACACCCAAAACAGTTGGGTATACCTCCTATTTCGGATCCGGAAGCAAAAGTGATTGTTTCTAAAGCGGATCCTTTCTCGAGGAAAAGTTTCTCTCGAAAGAATTGGGTGGGAGGATGGTGGAGACTTGATGAGGTTCTTGAACCGTCACTTCAACCGAGTGTGTAGCGAGGGCACGGGAAGTTGTTCTGTGGCTCCTACACCAATTGAAGTGGAAGCGATGATAGTGATCATGAAACTTGGATCAAGTCACTACCAAACCTCATAGGTCGACAAGGATCGTACTATTTTAGAGTGGTACGTAATCCTGTCATGGAGGTCATGTTGCTAGACAACAATGAACCTACGAGCTATGGAGAAGCGATGGTGGGCCCGGATTCCGACAAATGGCTCGAGGCCATAAAATCCGAGAGGATCCATATGTGAAAACAAAGTATATATTTTGGAAGAACTACTTGATGGTCGTAAAGCTAATGGTTACATATGGATTTTAAAAGGAAGACGGACAATGATGGTAAGTATCACCATTAAGAAAGCTTGACTTGTTGTTAAGATGTTTTCCGACAAGTTCAAGGAGTTGACTATGATGAGACTCTCTCACTCGTAGCGATGCTAAGAGTCTGTTGGAATTATATTAGCGATTCTGCATTATTTATGAAATCTTGCGATAGGATGTCAAAACATTGTTTCCTCGGCGATTTTCTTGAGGAAAGGTTGTATGTGATACAACGAAGGTTTTGTCAATCTGAAATATGCTAACAAGTATGCAAAGCTCCAGCAATCCTTCTAAGGACTGGAGTAAGCATCTCGGAGTTGGAATATACGCATTGATGAGATGATCAAAGATTTTGGGTTTATACAAAGTTTATGAGAAACTTGTATTTCCAAAGAAGTGAGTGGGAGCACTATAGATTTTCTGATGAGTATATGTTGTTGATATATTGTTGATCAGAAATGATGTAGATTTTCTGGAAAGCATATAGGGTTATTTGAAAAGTGTTTTTCAATGGAAAACCTGGATTAAGCTACTTGAACATTGAGCATCAAGATCTATAAGGATAGATCAAAAATGCTTAATAGTACTTTCAAATGAATACATACCGTGACAAGATTTTGAAGGAGTTCAAATAGATCAGCAAAGAAGTTCTTGGCTGTGTTATAAGGTGTGAGCATTGAGTGAGACTCAAGATCGACCACGGCGAGAAGAGAGAGAAAGGGCGAAGGTTGTCCCTATACTTTAGGCGTAGGCTCTATAGTATGCTATGTTGTGTACCGCTTTTGAAGTGTGCCTTGCCATGAGTCAATCAAAGGGGTACAAGAGTGATCCAGAATGGATCACATGACAGTGATCAAACTTATCCTTAGTAACTAGCGGACTAAGGAATTTTCTCGATTATGGAGGTGGTAAAGAGTTCATCGTAAAGGTTACGTTGATGCAAACTTTGACACTAATCCGGATGACTCTGAGTAGTAAACCGGATTTGTATAGTAGAGCAGTTATTTGGAATAGCTCCAAGTAGCGCATGGAAGTTGCATCTACAAGATGACATAGAGATTTGTAAAGCACACACGGATCTGAAAGGTTCAAGACCCGTTGACTAATAACCTCTCTCACAAGCAAGATATGATCAAACCCCATGGGTGTTGGATTCATTACAATCACATAGTGATGTGAACTAGATTATTGACTCTAGTGCAAGTGGGAGACTGTTGGAAATATGCCCTAGAGGTAATAATAAAGTGGTTATTATTATATTTCCTTGTTCATGATAATTGTCTATTGTTCATGCTATAATTGTGTTACCCGGAATTCATAATACATGTGTGAATACATAGACCACAACATGTCCCTAGTGAGCCTCTAGTTGACTAGCTCATTGATTGTAGCGACCCGACCTCGGATGGTCAAGTCTACGTGCTTGATGTCATCCTGGATCGATAATGTTGACATACCACGTATTGAAGGATTTATAACGGATAGCAATCACACAATTATTACATCGAATGTCTCAAAGAGAACTTATTACAATAATATGGCTTAAGGCCATCTAATGCGATAACAGTGGAAGGCTTGGAAGATAAAGTGAGTCCATCAAATCCAGCGGCATAGCTGAGCTGCGACATCGACCTAACGAACCTTACTCCTCGTCGAAAAGTCGCAACATAATCGTTGCAGCCAAAAGCAGGTCAACACATGGAATATCTTTGGCAATATAACACAATAGGCGAGGAGCAGAATAATGCTATCATGATCGTCTCAACGTATCTATAACTTTGATTGCTCCATGCTACTTTATCTATTGTTTTGGACTATAATAGGATTTATTTTCCACTTTTATATTATTTTTGGGACTAACCTATTAGCAGGAGGCCCAACCCAAATTGCTATTTTTTTGCCTATTTGATGTTTGAAGAAAAGGAATATCAAAAGGAGTCCAAATGGAATGAAACCTTGAGGCGTGATCTTCTCACGAGCGTGATCCGGAGACTTGGACCCTACTCAAGGAGTGCAGGCGGTCACGAGGGTGGGCGCGCCCTCCCCAGGCGCGCCCCCCTCGTGGGCCCCTGACGCTCCACCGGCGTACTCCTTCCTCCTATATATACCTCGTACCCCCAACAGATCGGGGCGGGCCAAAACCTAATTCCACCGCCGTACCTTCTTGTATCCACGAGATCCCATCTTGGGGCCTGTTAGGAGCTCCGCGGGAGGGCATCCACCACGGAGGGCTTCTACATCATCACCATAGCCCCTCCGATGAAGTGTGAGTAGTTTACTTGGACCTTGGGTCCATAGTTAGTAGCTAGATGGCTTCTTCTCTCTTTTGGATCTCAATACAATGTTCTCCCCTCTCTCGTGGAGATCTATTCCATGTAATCTTCTTTTTGCGGTGTGTTTGTTGAGACCGATGAATTGTGGGTTTATGATCCAACTTATCTATGGAAAATATTTGATTCTTCTCTGAATTCTTTTATGTATGATTGAGTTATCTTTGCAAGTCTCTTGAATTATCCGTTTGGTTTGGCCAACTAGATTGGTAGTTCTTGCAATGGGAGAAGTGCTTAGCTTTGGGTTCAATCTTGCGGTGTCCTTACCCGATGTGAGAAAGGGTTGCAAGGCACGTATTGTATTGTTGCCATCGAGGATAACAAGATGGGGTATTTATCATATTGCATGAATTTATTACTCTACATCATGTCATCTTGCTTAAGGCGTTACTCTGTTTTAACTTAATACTCTAGATGCATCTTTGGATAGCGGTCGATGAGTGGAGTAATAGTAGTAGATGCAGAATCGTTTGGTCTACTTGTCTCGGACGTGATGCCTATATACATGATCATCGCCTAGATATACTCATAACTATGCTCAATTCTATCGGTTGCTCAACAGTAATTTGTTCACCCACCGTAGAATATCTATGCTCTTGAGAAGCCACTAGTGAAACCTATGGCCCCGGTCTATTCTCATCATATCAATCTCCATCACTTTATTTACTTGCTTTGCTTTTACTTTTACTTTGCATCTTTATACCAAAAATACCAAAAATATTATCTCTATCGGATCTCACTCTAAGTAAGTGACCATGAAGGATTGACAACCCCTAATCACGTTGGTTGCGAGTAGCTATCGTTTTGTGCAGGTACGAGGGACTTGCGCGTGGCCTCCTCTTGGATTGATACCTTGGTTCTCAAAACTAAGGAAATACTTACGCTACGGTGCTGCATCATCCCCTCCTCTTGGGGAAAACCAGCATAAGCTCGAGGCGTAGCAAGAAGGATTTCTGGCGTTGTTGCCGAGGAGGCTTACGCAAAAGTCAACATACCAAGTACCCATCACAATCCCTATCTCTCGCATTACATTATTTGCCATTTGCCTCTCGTTTTCCTCTCCCCCACTTCACCTTGCCGTTTTATTCGCCCTCTCTTTCCCAATCTCCTCCTGTTTTCCCTTTTGCCTTTTGTTTGCTCGTGTGTTAGTTTGCTTGTTCGACGCGATGGCTCAAGATGCCACCAAATTGTGTGACTTCACCAATACCAATAATAACGATTTCCTTAGCACTCCGATTGCTCCTCTTGCCAATACCGAATCTTGTGAAATCAATACTGCTTTGTTGAATCTTGTTATGAAAGATCAATTCGCCGGCCTTCCTAGCGAAGATGCCGCTACTCATCTGAATAACCGTTGATTTATGTGATATGCAAAAGAAAAAATATGTCGATAATGATGTCGTTAAATTGAAGCTATTTCCTTTTAAGCAGAAGCGTGCTAAAGTGTGGTTTTCATCTTTGCCTAAAAATAGTATTGATTCTTGGAACAAGTGCAAAGATGCTTTTATCTCTAAGTATTTTCCTCCGCTAAGATTATCTCTCTTAGGAGCGATATTATGAATTTTAAGTAACTTGATCATGAACATGTTGCACAAGCTTGGGAGCGAATGAAATTAATGCTACGTAATTGTCCTACTCATGGTTTGAACTTATGGATGATTATACAAAAATTTATGCTGGATTGAATTTTGCTTCTAGAAATCTTTTAGATTGACCATGGGAGGCACTTTTATGGAAATCACTTTAGGATATGCTACTAAACTCCTAGATAATATTATGGTTAATTATTCTCAATGGCATCTTGAAAGATCTACTAATAAAAAGTGCATGCTATAGAAGAAATCAATGTTTTGAGTGGAAAGATGGATGAACTTATGAATTTATTTGCTAAGAGTGTTTCTTGATCCCAATGATATGCCTTTATCTACTTTGCTTGAGAATAATAATGAATCTATGGATGTGAATTTTGTTGGTAGGAATAATTTTGGTAACAATGCGTATAGAGAATTTTAATCCTAGGCCTTATCCTAGTAATCCTTCTAATAATTATGGAAATTCCTACAACAACTCTTATGGAAATTTTAATAAGATGCCCTCTGAATTTGAGAGTAGTGTTAAAGAGTTTATGAATTCACAAAAGAATTTTAATGTTTTGCTTGAAGAGAAATTGCTTAAAGTTGATGATTTGGCTAGGAACGTTGATAGAATTTCTCTCGAGATTGATTCTTTAAAGCTTGGATCTATTCCTCCTAAGCATGATATCAATGAGTCTCTCAAAGCTATGAGAATTTCCATTGATGAGTGCAAAGAAAGAACCGCTAGGATCGTGCTTCCAAAGATGCTTTTATTAAAGCGTGTTCTTCTAATTCCTATGAAAATCAAGATGAAGATCTAAAAGTTATTGATGTGTCCCCTATTAAATCTTTGATTTGCAATATGAATCTTGATGAAACTGAATATGATCTTCCTTTACCTAGAAGGCGTTCTAAGAATTCTGAGTTCTTAGATCTTGATGATGAAATTGACAAAAGTGGGATCGAAAGAAATA
This sequence comes from Aegilops longissima, assembly GCA_021605205.1. Taxonomy (NCBI): domain Eukaryota; kingdom Viridiplantae; phylum Streptophyta; class Magnoliopsida; order Poales; family Poaceae; genus Aegilops; species Aegilops longissima. Next base: position 467,943,192 of record CM038677.1, on the reverse strand, counting down.
AAAATCGAGATATTGCTAAACCCACTATATTGGATCTCAAGTAATTTAATTATGAAAATTGCTCTTTAATTGATTGTATTTCCTTGTTGCAATCCGTGCTAAATTATCCTCATGCTTATAGTCAAAATAAGGCTTTTATCGAACACATTGTTGATGCCTTGATGCAATCTTATGAAGAAAAGCTTGAGTTGAAAATTTCTATCCCTAGGAAACTCCATGATGAGTGGGAACCTACTATTAAAATTAAAATTAAAAATTATGAGTTTCATGCTTTGTGTGATTTGGGTGCTAGTGTCTCTACTATTCCCAAAACTTTGTGTGATTTGCTAGATTTCCGTGATTTTGATGATTGCTCTCCAAACTTGCATCTTGCGGATTCCACTATTAAAAATCCTATGGGAAGAATTAATGATGTTCTTGTTGTTGCAAATAGGAATTATGTGCCCGTAGATTTTATCGTTCTTGATATAGATTGCAATTCTTCATGTCCTATTATTCTTGGTAGACCTTTCCTTAGAACGATTGATGCAATTATTGATATCAAGGAAGGGAATATTAGATTAAAATTTCCATTAAATAAAGGCATGGAACACTTTCCTATAAATAAAATAAAATTACCATATGAATCTATCATGAGAGTCACTTATGGATTGCCTACCAAAGATGGCAATACCTAGATCTATCCTTGCTTTTATGCCTAGCTAGGGGCGTTAAGCGATACCGCTTGTTGGGAGGCAACCCAATTTTATTTTGTGTTTTTTGTTTTTGGTTCTGTTTAGGAATAAATAATCCATCTAGCCTCTGTTTAGATGTGTTTTATCTTTTAATTAGTGTTTGTGACAAGTTGGACCTATTGGATCTTCTTGGATGATAGTTATTTGATCTTGCTGTAATTTCCAGAATCTTTGTGCTCAGTGCCCGAATTGTTAAAAATCACCAGAACGTGATAAAATAGTGATTCCAATTGCTGCTGATCAATAAACAAATTTTCCAGGTCTTCTAGTTTGGTAGAATTTTTTAGGTTCCAGAAGTTTGCGTTAGTTACAAATTACTACAGACTGTTCTGTTTTTGACAGATTCTGTCTTGCGTGTGTTGTTTGCTTAATTTGATGAATCTATGGTTAGTAAAATAGTTTATAATCCATAGAGAAGTTGGAATACAGTAGGTTTAACACCAATATAAATAAATAATGAGTTCATTATAGTACCTTAAAGTAGTCTTTTGTTTTCTTTCTCTAGCAGACTCACGAGATTTCTATTGAGTTTTGTGTTGTGAAGTTTTCAAGTTTTGGGTGAATTCTTTTGATGGATTATGGAACAAGGAGTGGAAGAGCCTAAGCTTGGGGATGCCCATGGCACCCCAAGATAATCAAGGACACCAAAAGTCAAAGCTTGGGGATGCCCGGAAGGCATCCCTCTTTAAATCCACTTCCATCGGTAATTTACTTGGAGCTATATTTTTATTCACCAACATGATATGTGTTTTGCTTGGAGCGTCTTGTATTATTTGAGTCTTTGCTTGTTAGTTTACCACAATCATCCTTGCTGTACACACCTTTTGAAAGAGCCATACATGATTTGAAATTTGATAGAATACTCTATGTGCTTCACTTATATCTTTTGAGCTTGATAGTTTCCTCATAGTGCTTCACTTATATCTTTTTGAGCGTGATAATTTTTGCTCTAGTGCTTCACTTAGATCTTTTAGAGAACGGTGGTGTATTTGTTTTAAATAAACTTGATCTCTCATGCTTCACTTAGATTATTTTGAGAGTCGTTAATAGCATGGTAATTTGCTTAATGTTAATATACTTGGTATTCAAGATATGTGAAACTTTCTTTTGAGTCGTTGAATACTAAGATAAGTTTGATGCTTGATAATTGTTTTGAGATATGGAGGTGATAATATCAAAGTCATGCTAGTTGAGTAGTTGTGAATTTGAGAAATGCTTGTGTTGAAGTTTGTAAGTCTCGTAGCATGCGTATGGTTAAAGTTATGTAACAAATTTGAAACATGAAGTGTACACGGCTTGTGCATCCTTATGAGTGGCGGTCGGGGATGGCGATGGTCTTTTCCTACCAATCTATCCCCTAGGAGCATCTTGCGTAGTACTTGATTTTGATGACTTCTAAAATTTTGCAATAAGTATATGAGTTCTTTTGACTAATGTTGAGTCCATAGATTATATGCACTTTTACCTTTCCGCCATTGCTAGCCTCTTGATGCCGTGCATTGCCCTTTCCCACATTGAGAGTTGGTGCAAACTTAGCGGTGCATCAAACCCGTGATACGATCGATCTATCACACATAAACCTCCTTATATCTTCCTCAAAACAGCCACCATACCTACCTATTATGGCATTTCCATAGCCATTCGAGATATATTGCCATGCAACTTCCACCATCATCATCATGACATACTTTACTTTTGTCATATTGCCATTGCATGATCATGTAGTTGACATCGTATTTGTGGCAAAGCCACCATGCATTATTTTTCATACATGTCACTCTTGATTCATTGCACCATCCCGTACACCACAGGAGGCATTCATATAGAGTCATATCTTGTTCTAGTTTGAGTTGTAATCCTTATCTTGTAATCAAATAGAAGTGTGATGATCATCATTATTAGAGCATTGCCCAAATAAAAAATAAAAAAAGAAAGGCCAAAAAAAGGAAGGCCAAAAAAAGGGGAAGGGCAATGCTACTATCTCTTTTTCCACACTTGTGCTTCAAAGTAGCACCTTGTTCTTCATGTAGTGAGTCTCATATATTGTGCTTCAAAGTAGCACCATGTTTTTCATATAGTGAGTCTCATAAGTTGTCTTTCTATACTAGTGGAATTTTTTGTTATAGAACTTGGCTTGTATATTCCTCGATGGGATTCCTCAAATGCCCTAGGTCTTCATGAGCAAGCAAGTTGGATGCACACCCACTAGTTTTCTTTTGTTGAGCATTCATAGCTCTAGTGCATCCTTTGCATGGCAATCCCTACTCCTCATGTTGACATCAATTGATGGGCATCTCCATAGCCCGTTGATTATCCTCGTCAATGTGAGACTTTCTCCTTTTGTCTTCTCCACACATCCCCATCATCATATTCTATTCCACCCATAGTGCTATATCCATGGCTCACGCTCATGTATTGCGTGAAGGTTGAAAAAGTTTGAGACTATTTAAGTATGAAACAATTGCTTGGCTTGTCATCGGGGGTATAGAAGTTGGGAACATCTTTGTGTGACGAAAATGAAGCGTAGCCTAACTATATGCTTTTGTAGGGATAAACTTTCTTTGGCCATGTTATTTTGAGAAGACATAATTATTTTGATTAGTATGCGTGAAGTATTATTATTTTTATGTCAATATGAACTTTTGTCTTGAATCTTTCGGATCTGAATATTCATATGAAAATTAAGAAGATTTACATTGAAATTATGCCAAAGTATCACTCCGCATCAAAAATTCTCTTTTTATCATTTACCTACTCGAGGACGAGCAGGAATTAAGCTTGGGGATGCCTCATACGTCTCCAACGTATCTATAATTTTTTATTGCACCATGCTACTTTATCTATTGTTTTGGACTATAATGGGCTTTATTTTCCACTTTTATATTATTTTTGGGACTAACCTATTAACCGGAGGCCCAGCCCAGAATTGTTGTTTTTTTGCCTATTTGGTGTTTGAAGAAGCGGAATATCAATCGAAGTCCAAACAGAATGAAACCTTGAGGCGTGATCTTCTCACGAGCGTGATCTAGGAGACTTGGACCCTACTCCAAGGAGTGCAGGCGGTCACGAGGTGAGGCGCGCCCTCCCACAGGCGCGCCCCCGCCTCGTGGGCCCCTGACGCTCCACCGGCGTACTCCTTCCTCCTATATATACCTCATACCCCCAATAGATCGGGGCGGGCCAAAACCTAATTCCACCGCCGTGCCTTTACGTATCCACGAGATCCCATCTTGGGGCCTGTTTGAGCTCATGGGAGGGGCATCCACCACGGAGGCTTCTACATCATCACCATAGCCCCTCCGATGAAGTGTGAGTAGTTTACTTGGACCTTGGGTCCATAGCTAGTAGCTAGATGGCTTCTTCTCTCTTTTGGATCTCAATACAATGTTCTCCCCCTCTCTCGTGGAGATCTATTCCATGTAATCTTCTTTTTGCGGTGTGTTTGTTGAGATCGATGAATTGTGGGTTTATGATCCAACTTATCTATGGAAAATATTTGATTCTTCTCTGAATTCTTTTATGTATGATTGAGTTATCTTTGCAAGTCTCTTCGAATTATCCGTTTGGTTTGGCCAACTAGATTGGTAGTTCTTGCAATGGGAGAAGTGCTTAGCTTTGGGTTCAATCTTGCGGTGTCCTTACCCGATGTGAGAAAGGGTTGCGAGGCACGTATTGTCTTTGTTGCCATCGAGGATAACAAGATGGGGTATTTATCATATAGCATGAATTTATTCCTCTACATCATGTCATCTTGCTTAAGGTGTTACTCTGTTTTAACTTAATACTCTAGATGCATCTTTGGATAGCGGTCGATGAGTGGAGTAATAGTAGTAGATCAGAATCGTTTGGTCTACTTGTCTCGGACGTGATGCCTATATACATGATCATCGCCTAGATATACTCATAACTATGCTCAATTCTGTCAATTGCTCAACAGTAATTTGTTCACCCACCGTAGAATATCTATGCTCTTGAGAGAAGCCACTAGTGAAACATATGGCCCCCGGGTCTATTCTCATCATATCAATCTCCATCACTTTATTTACTTGCTTTGCTTTTACTTTTTACTTTGCATCTTTATACCAAAAACATCAAAAATATTATCTCTATCAGATCTCACTCTTGTAAGTGACCGTGAAGGGATTGACAACCCCTAATCCCGTTGGTTGCGAGTAGCTATCATTTTGTGCAGGTACGAGGGACTTGCGCGTGGCCTCCTCTTGTATTGATACCTTGGTTCTCAAAAGCGAGGAAATACTTACGCTCTTGTGCTGCATCATCCCCTCCTCTTGGGAAAACCAGCATAGCTCGAGGCGTAGCATATCACTACGTGCATATTTGGCTGATGGAAAGCTCTATGGTTATAGTTTTGCGAAAAGCCATTTTTTCCCTACAACAAAGGAATAGATTTTAATTTAACTATCATGGTGGTTGAAACATTGAGAAGGTATAACCCCAATTCAATCCCAATTAAAGTAGTTAACAACCCAACAATATTAATTAAGAGTGATGTGATACATGTGAATACTTAAGTACTAGATACTCAAAATTGTCCATAACAGGGACATGGCTAACCATGATTAGATTGTACACTCTGCGGAGGTTTAGCACTTTTCCCCACAAGACTCGATCGCCTCCTTTGATTTCTACTTTACATGGTGTTTGAGAAGCGTATGACCGAGACATAGTCTTTCAGAAACATTAACTCTCTACTCCGGGTAGACCATACCAAACCTACAAAACCCACTACCTGCTGATCTACCTCTTCAAGAGCTTCACGTAACCTACTCAACTATGGTAGAGCCCGTAGTAGCTTGTGGCTGCACAAGGAAGTTTCTAGCATGAATAATCTCAGTTCCCTTTGAGCCTGGGTGGCGGTCCATAGGAAGATCACACGGGTACCCGGGATTTCAAAAGTAAAACAGACAACCTTTGGGGTTCCCAGGTGCCTCAATCCACCAGGATGTGTATTAATGTTGCCACCTTAAATTAGACCATTAATTAACAATCTCACATCATCATGGATTCCTCAAACCCAACCACGTCTCTGAGCATAGCATAGCAATATAAGCAACACGTGAAGTAACTCCCAAGGGTTTGATAGTAGCAGGGCAATAGGTTCTACCTCAACTACTACTTCCCAACCCACAAGTTAATGACATCCTAACCATGCAATGTTTGAGGATTGGAACTAATGCATAAAAACCGGGTATGAAAAGAGTATGATCAATGTGTTATTTTCCTCGCTGACGATCCGTGAATCCTAGAGACTCGTAGTAACACGCTTAGCACTCAGAGAATTCTATATGAAGCAAACAATAACATACATAAGCAACAAGCAAAGATGCACAAGCAAAACTCAAATAAGCGAGGCTGACGAGAAAGTTCAACTTAAGAACTACGGTTGCAAAAGAATCAAACCAAAGCGGAACAACGAAACTCGAGCGGCGAAAGAAACAAGATCCGTTTACTAATCTGAACTAGGGTCAAACTTTTCAGTATCAAAATCTTGCTTAAGTTGTCTAAGCGGAAAGAGTCTCGAGGCGAAGATCTAGGCGCTTGAATCGCTGATTCGACTAACGGCGAAAATATAAAAAAACTAAGATCGGATCGAAAATCGTGATCGGAAAAATTACGGAATAAATCCGAGAAAAGAAAAAGCAGACGAGCAGACTAACGAGCGAGCGTTCGTTATACGAATCTAAGCGAAGAACACGTTCGTTAAAAGCGAGCGAGCAATGACGCTACGCTAAATAAATAAACCAAAAATAAAACCGATCTATTTAAAAAAGCGAAAACTAGGGTTTTCTAAAAAAATGAACAGTTTTCTTTAAAAAAGACTTTCGTATCATGGGGTACCTCGGTGAGGTCCGTGAGGTGGCTGCTGGGCGGCGGGGCTCGGCTCTCGGTAGGGCGATGGGATGGGCGGCAGCGGCTCAGGCGGCGGCTCGGGGAGGCGGGCGGCTGGCAGTGGTGGTGGTGGTGGTTTGGGCGTGAGGCGGCTTATAAGGAGGCGGCGTCTTGAGGAGGGGGCAAGGCGCGGCGAGAGTCCAGTGGACTCCTCGTCTGAGTCGGCAATGTGTGTTGTGTGTGGGAAAGCAATGCTGGGCGGCTTTCTTTCAGTGGGCCTTAGCCCGATCAGGTATGAGAACTTATTTTAATTGTTCATGATGGAAAAAAATCCTATAAAATAAAATAAAAATCTAAAAATGCCAAAACAAATTTTCACCGTCTAAATGAAATATTTAGAGCGAGATGAACATTTTCTTGGCCCTAAAATGCAATTTTGAAAGCGTGCAATTTTTCTAGCATAAATAAAATCCGAATAAAATCAAATAAAACCAACAAATGATTTTAACATTTTCCTCCAATATTTCAATTGTTTTGGAGAAGTCATATTATCTCCTCTCATATATTTTATTATGAAATATCTTAGGAGAGAAAAAATTAAAATCACAAATCCTCGTTTTAGCTATTTGATAAAAATCAAATATGAAAACGAAAAATCTAACTCTCTCGAGGGTCCTTGAGTTGCTTAGGATTTGAGGATTGCGGAGCGAAAATGCTAATAAAATATGATATGCATGGATGACCTATGTATAACATTCCAAATTGAAAATTTGGGATGTTACAAACCTACCCCTTAAGATGAATCTAGTCCTCGAGATTGGGTTAACTAGAAAATAGGTGTGGGTGGTCCTTGCGAATGTCATCCTCTCGTTCCCAGGTGGCTTTCTCCTCGGTATGGTGGCTCCTCTGAACTTTGCAAAACTTAATAACCTTCTTTGCGGGTGACTCGGTGGCAAAGTTAAGAATCTTCTTGGCTTCTCCTCATAAGTCAAATTCTTGTCGGCCGAATTGCCTCCGAAGTCTTGTATCTCTTAAGGGTATATCGGCCATCTCGGCGTGACACTTCTTGGTGTGTGATCGTGGAACACATCGTGAACTCCTGACGATCCTTCTGGTAACTCCAGCTTGTAGGCAACTTCTCCCATCCGTTCCAAGACACGATGCGGTCCTACAAATCTCAGAGCTAATTTTCCCTTAACTCCAAAGCGTTTCACTCCTCGCTAGGGTGATACTCATGATATGCTCTATCTCCAATTTCATAGGTTACCTCCTTGCGTTTTGTATGCATAACTCTTACACTGGGTGAGCAATCTTGATCTATCTCGTATCAGCTTAACTTTCTCTTGAGACTCCTTGATCAGGTCTGGTCCAAACAGCTGTCGGTCTCCTACCTCATCCCACATCAATGGCGTTCTGCATCTGCGTCCATACAGAGCTTCAAACGGTGCCATCTTCAGACTGGCTTGGTAGCTATTGTTGTATGAGAATTCTGCGTAAGGCAAATTGTCATCCCAACTAGATCCATAATCTAGCGCACATGCTCTCAACATGTCCTCCAGAATATGGTTGACTCTCTCATGCATCCATCACATGCGGGTGGAATGTTGTCTTGAACTACAATCTCGTACCCAAGGTGCAGGTATGGCGATGCCAAAACTTTGAAGTAAACTGTGTTCCTCTATCGTCGATGGTCCTCGAACTCCATGCAAACATACGATCCTGGACATATATATCTTGGCCAACTTTGCACTTGTATAAGTTGTTTTCCTTTGGGATGAAGTGAGCCACTTTGGTCAAGCGATCCACTACTACCCATATTGAATCATATCCTGCTTTGGTCCTAGGCGGTCCGGTGATAAAGTCCATGCCAAGTTTATCCCACTTCCATTCGGTATCGGCATAGGCTGTATATGATCCTGCTGGCTTCGATGCTCTGCCTTCACTCTCGACATACATCACATACGGCTACATACTCGGCAATATCCTTCTTCATACGGTCCACCAGAAACGTTCTTTCAAATCCAAATACATCTTGGTGTTTCCGGGGTGTATCGAGTATGGTGAGTCATGAGCCTCCTGTAGTATTAACTTCCTGATCTCTGGGTTATTAGGCACATAAAGTCGGTCCTCAAACCATAAGGTATCGTGCTCATCCTCGCGAAAACCTTTGGCCTTTCCTTTGCTCATCTTCTCCTTTATCTCAGCAATCTCTTTGTCCTCCTTCTGAGCTTCTCGAATCTTATCCAACAATGTCGACTGAACCTCCATTGTCGCAATGAAACCTCTTGGAACAATCTCCAAACGAAGTTCCATGATATCCTCAGCTAACTCCTTTGGCAATCCTTTACTTTCAAGGATATTGGCATAACTCTTCCGGCTCAAAGCGTGTTCTACGACATTGGCCTTTCCGGGATGATAGTGTAGCTTCATATCGTAATCCTTTATAAGCTCCAACCATCTCCTCTGTCTAAGGTTCAACTCCTTCTGTGTGAAAATGTACTTCAAACTCTTATGATCCGTGTACACATCTAGCGGTTCCCAATAAGATAATGTCTCCACGTCTTCAATGCATGCACTACGGTGCTAGCTCCAAATCATGTGTGGCATAATTCAACTCATGGGGCTTCGGTTGTCGTGAGGCATCTGAAACAACCTTTCAAATCTGCATAGCGAGACATCCAAGTCCCAAGCGTGAGGCGTCACAATACACTTGAAACTCCTTATGTATATCGGCAATGTTAGCTGGGGCTGTAGTCAAACATTTCTTCAACTCCTGAAAACTTGCCTCGCAATCTTACATCCATTTAAACTTACTATCATTCTTGATAATTCAGTCATTGGCTTTGCAATCTTGGAAAAATTCTCAATGAATCTCCGATAATATCCTGCGAGTCCAAGGAAGCTGCGGATCTAAGCCAAGCTGAAAATGGTGCCAACCATTCGTTGTTGTTGAACCTTCTTTGGGGCCCCTTGCTATACCTTCTCGATATAACATGCCCAAGAAATCCAACTTCCTTCAACCAAAACTTCGCACTTGCTGAATTTGGCGTATAACGGTGTTCCACAGGTTTCTCGAGAACTAAGCATAAGTGCTCCTTGTGCTCCTCTTCGTTCTTGAGTATACCATAATGTCATCAATAAACACCACAACAAACTTGTCCAAATACTCCATGAACACCTTGTTCATCATACTCATGAAATAAGCGAGGCGTTAGTCGGTCCAAGCGACATGACCGTATACTCGTATAATCCATACCGCATGGTGAGTGCTGTCTTTGGTATATCCTTCTCTCGGATCTTCAAGCGATGGTATCCGATCGTAGATCGATCTTGGCTTACCTTGGCTCCTTGCAGCTGATCAAGCAGATCATTGATCATCAGCGGTGGGTACTTGTTCTTAATCGTTACTTCATTCAAGGCTCGATAATCAACAACCATCCTTAGGGATTTATCCTTCTTCTCAACCAAAAGCACTGGGGCTCCCCAAGGTGATGAACTCCGTCGAATGTAACCTTTCTCCAACAACTCCTTGATTTGTTTCTTAATTTCCTCCAGATCATTTGCGGGCATCCGATAGGGTCTCTTGGATATTGGCCTGTGCAGCAATAGCTCTATCAAAACTTGATGTCTCGATCCGGTGGCATGCACAGTAACTCCTCGGGAAAACATCCGGAAAATCCTTTACTACGGTACTTCCTCTGAACAACTCCCGTGAGGGCATTCACTTAGCTCCTCCTAGGCACATGCCTAGATACATATAATCCTTTTTCCCTCAAAGGTGGTAAGATAAATTGATTTGCTAGCACACTCAATGCTTCCTCCATACTTTGACATCCAGTCCATACCTAATATCACATCAATCCTTGTGACTCCAAGATAATTAGGTCGGACGGAAAAACATGTGTGCCAATGGTTAGGGTAGCTGGTTGCACCATCGGCTAGCAATGTACTCTGCTCGAGGCGAGCTCACTAAAGAGGGTCCTAAGGGTTTGGGTTGGTAGCTTAAACTTATCCACAAATCCCTTGATATGTATGAATGCAATGCACCAGTATCGAAAAGAACAAGAGCGGTAAATGACTTAACCAAAAACTTACCTATCACCACATCCGGCTGCTCTTCAACCTCCTCCACATTAACGTGGTTCACTTGTCCTTTGTTGAATGGATTGGGCTTCTTCCCAGCGCTCCCATTTCCGTTTCCATTCCTTCCTTCAGGGCAATCATTGGCATAGTGCCCTATCTTCCCGCACTTAAAGCAAGTAACTTGACTTAAGTCCCTTTTGGCGGGTGTAGCCGGGTTGGAGCGGTTCTGATTGTTATTCACTCCGTTCCCATTCCCATTCTTAGTACCATTGTGGTTATGCGATCCTCCTCCAGTGTGGTTGTGACCTCCATGATTAAACAAGTCCTCCCGAGTTTGGGGTTAAGTGGGGCTTCTGTTGAGCTCCTGAGTTATACTTCCCTTGTCCATACTTCCTCTTACGGCTCTCAATCTGCTGCTGCTTCCCTTCAATCATAAGGGCCTTGTCTACCAACTCCTGGTAGTTGTTGAAAGTTGCCACCATCAATTGCATGCTCATCTCATCATTCAGCCCTTCCATAAACTTCTCCTGCTTCGCGGCATCTGTGGCCACATCATCAGGGGCATAGCGTGATAACTTGCTAAACTCATCCACGTGCCGTGCCACAATCACGGTTCCCACAGCGTAAGTTCGAAACTTCGTGCTTCTTCATCTGCATGGCTCCGGTTGAGACATGAGCCGTCTGAAAAAGCTTCTGAAACTGGTCCCAAGTGACATTGGCTATAGGAAAAGTAGCCGTGTAATTCTCCCACCATCGACTCTTGGTCCATCCAATTGATGTCTGACAAAGCGCACCTTCTCGACATCTGTGCATCCTGCGGTGGTTAACTCCTTCCAATCTGGCGTAGCCAATCATCGACAACTATTGGCTCGGTGCTCTTGGAAAACACCGGTGGTGTAACCTCGGAAGCAGGCTAAGTTGTCCCTTTGGTGGTGGGTTATTGTTGTTGTTGTTGTTGTTGCCTGGTTACGAACTAGCAATTGCATCAAAGCATTCTGCTGCTGGATCAACTGGGTGAGCTCCGGTGAGAAAGCAAAACCGGTGTCACGTCTGGAGGCATCTGATGGGTTTAGATGGAAGAGATTAGAATAGAAAAAGGTCTAATGATAAAACACTACCCATATGCACATGAGGAAAACACAAACATTTCACTCAATCAATCAAGCAAGGGCATACAAACGGTCTAGGACTATCGCAAAGGTGCTCAACTACTATTGGATACATGGGGGAAATACTACTAATATATGGTGGCCATCTAGAAATTTTGATCGGTGGAAGACTCCATGATGTCTGCTCCAGCTTCGTCTTCGTAGTCATCATCACTTGGATTGGAATCGGTGTCGTCGATGATGATGTAGTTGTCCGGGCAAGTGGGGTCATCATCTTCTTCTTTCGGTGCTGGTCCTCCCATGAATACTCCGATCTTCTTAACTAGGCCGTCGTTCTTCTCCAGTAGTGTCTTGATTTCCTCCTCATATCCATCGCGTGTAAACTTGAGTTCTTCCTCCAGCTCGATGATCCTGGTCTTCGCCTTCTTCAACTCCATCATGTCTGCTTTCTCTGGTTCTCTGACGTCGAATGTCTGGTTTAGCCCACAGAATGAAAGCTGCAATGGATCTATCCTTCTTAGTGCTGATTACTTCCCATTGCTCGTCTCGACGCCCACATATTTGGTAGATGGTGTCCTTAAGCTCCCTGTTGTAGACTTCTCCAATGCGTCCCATGGTAATGTGGGCTGCCATGCTCTTGCCTAGACTCCGGGTGGGTGCTTCAAAAGAAAATTCTATGGGTTTAGAAGTTGGCGAGAACGTCCTTCCTGGAACTTGTACTTGAATCATCCGGCGCTCCTCTTTGTTGGAAATATGCCCTAGAGGCAATAACAAAAGGATTATTATTATATTTCCTTGTTCATGATAATTGTCTTTTATTCATGATATAATTGTATTATCCGGAAATCGTAATACACGTGTGAATACATAGAACACAATACGTCCCTAGTAAGCCTCTAGTTGACTAGCTCGTTGGTCAACAGATAGTCATGGTTTCGACTATGGACATTAGATGTCGTTGACAGCGGGATCACATCATTAGGAGAATGATGTGATGGACAAGACAATCCTAAGCATAGCACAAGATCGTGTAGTTCGTTTTGCTAGAGCATTTCCAATGTCAAGTATCTTTTCCTTAGACCATGAGATCGTGTAACTCCGGATACCGTAGGAGTGCTTTGGGTGTACCAAATGTCTGGCGTAACTGGGTGACTATAAAGGTACACTACAGGTATCTCCGAAAGTGTCATTGGGTTGACACGGATCGAGAATGGGATTTGTCACTCCGTGTTACGGAGAGGTATCACTTGGGCCCACTTTCGGTAGTGCATCATCATAATGAGCTCAAAGTGACCAAGTGTATGGTCACGGGATCATGCATTCTGATGCGAGTAAAGTGACTTGCTGGTAGCGAGATTGAGCGAGGTATTGGGATACCAACGATCGAATCTCGGGCAAGTAACATACCGTCGACAAAAGGAATAGTATCTGGGGTTGCTTGAATCCTCGACATCGTGGTTCATCCGATGAGATCATCGAGGAGTATGTAGGAGCCAACATGGGTATCTAGATCCGCTGTTGGTTATTGACGGAGAGTCGTCTCGGTCATGTCGCATGTCTCCCGAACCGTAGGGTCTACACATAAGGTTCGGTGGCGCTAGGGTTATTAGGAAGACTTGTATGTGATTACGAATGTTGTTGAGTCCGGATGAGATCTCGGACGTCACGAGGAGTTCGGAATGGTCGGAGGTAAAGATTTATATATGGGAAGTTGTCAAGCGGACACGGAAAGTTTGGGGTCATATCGGTATTGTCTGGGGCCACGGGAGGGTTTGGGGTCCTCGGGAGGGCCACCCTCTCGGAGGGCCTCATGGGCCTGAGGGCAGGGAACCAGCCTGGAGGCTGGGCGCCCCCCCCCTTGGGCCCATGCGCCTAGGGTTGGGGGAACCCTAGTGGGGCGCCCCTTGGCAGGGGGCAAGCCCCTCCTGGCCGCCCCCTCTAGATCTCATCTAGAGGGCCCCCCTGCCCTTCCCTATAAATAGAGGGGTGAGGGAGGCTGCAACACACAACCAAGGCGCAGCCCTCCCTCCCAACACCTCTCCTCCTCCGTTGAGTGCTTGGCGAAGCCACTGCCGAGATCTTGCCTCTCCACCATGATCACGCCGTCGTCTTCTGCTGGAGTCTTCTTCCTCAACCTCTCCTTCCCCTTGCTGGATCAAGAAGGAGGAGGCGTCGTCGTTCCGTCGTGTGTTGAGCGCGGAGGTGGTGTCCTTCGGCACTTGGTCATCGGTGATTTGAATCACGGCGATGCGACTACATCATCACCGTTCCTTGAGCGCTTCCGCCGCGATCTACAAGTGGTATGTAGATGCAATCTCTCTCCATGACTCATTGCAAGATGAACTCATAGATGGATCTTGGTGAAACCGTGGGAAATTTTTAATTTTCTGCAGCGTTCCCCAACAGTGGCATCATGAGCTAGGTCTATCGTAGTTCTCTATTGCACGAGTAGAACACAATTTTGTTGTGGGCGTAGATCTTGTCAACTTGCTTGCCGCTACTAGTCTTTTCTTGCTTCAGCGGTATTGTGGGATGAAGTGGCCGGACCGACCTTACGTGCGCTTACGTGAGACAGGTTCCACCGGTGACATGCACTAGTTGCATAAGGTGGCTAGCGGTGTCATCTCTCCTACTTTAGTTGGGCGGATTAGATGAAAAGGGTCCTTATGAAGGGTAAATAGAAGTTGACAAAATCACGTTGTGGTTATTAAGTAGGTAAAAAACGTTCTTGCTAGAACCCAATTGCAGCCACGTAAAGATGCAACAACAATTAGAGGGCGTCTAACTTGTTTTTGCAGCAATTGTCATGTGATGTGATATGGCGGAAGTTGTGATGAATGATGAATGATATATTGTGATGTATGAGATCATGTTCTTGTAATAGGAATCACGACTTGCATGTCGATGAGTATGACAACGGCAGAAGCCATAGGAGTTGTCTTAATTATTGTATGACCTGCGTGTCATTGATTCAACGCCATGTAAATTACTTTACTTTATCGCTAAGCGTGTTAGCCATAGTAGTAGAAGTAATAGTTGGCGAGCAACTTCATGGAACACGATGATGGAGATCATGATGATGGAGATCATGGTGTCATGCGGTGACAAGATGATCATGGAGCCCGAAGATGAAGATCAAAGGAGCTATATGATATTGGCCATATCATGTCACTACTTTATATAATTGCATGTGATGTTTATTATGGTTTTGCATCTTGTTTACTTAGAACGACGGTAGTAAATAAGATGATCCTTAGAATAATTTCAATAAAGTGTTCCCCTAACGTGCACCGTTGCTAAAGTTTGTCGTTTGAAGCACCACGTGATGATCGGTGTGATAGATCCTTACGTTCACATACAACGGGTGTAAGACAGTTTAACACATGCATAAACACTTAGGATTAACTTGACGAGCCTAGAATGTACAGACATGGCCTCGGAACACAAGAGATCGAAAGGTCGAACATGAGTCGTATGGAAGATACGATCAACATGGAGATGTTCACCGACGATGACTAGTCCGTCTCACGTGATGATCGGACACGGCCTAGTCGACTCGGATCATGTAACACTTAGATGACTAGAGGGATGTCAAATCTGAGTGGGAGTTCATTAAATAATTTGATTAGATGAACTTAATTATCATGAACTTAGTCTAAAGTCTTTGCAAAATATGTCTTGTAGATCAAATGGCCAGCGCTCATGTCAACATGAACTTCAGCGTTCCTAGAAAACCAAGCTGAAAGATGATGGCAGCAACAATTCAAACTGGGTCCGAAACACGAGGATCATCCTCATAGCAGCCAAGAAACAATATGTCCTAGAAGCACCGCTAGGTGAAGCACCATCGAGAGAACCAAGACATTATGAATGCTTGGCAGTCTCGTCTTGATGATTACTCCCTCGTTCGGTGCGACATGCTTTACAGACTTAGAACCGGGGCTCCAAAAGCGTTTTGAGCAACACGGAGCATATGAGATGTTAGAGGAGCTGAAAATGGTTTTCCAAGCTCATGCCGGGTCGAGAGATATGAAGTCTCCGACAAGTTCTATAGTTGTAAGATGGAGGAAAACAATTACATCGGTGAGCACATACTCAAAATATGCAGGTTGCACAACCGCATGTCCCAGTGGAGATCAACCTCCGGACGAGGCGGTCATTGACAGAATCCTTGATCGCTCCCACCAAGCTACAAGAGCTTTGTGATGAACTACAATATGCGGGGATGGTGAAGACCATTCTGAAGTATTCTCAATCTTTGAAGTCGTGAGAGGTTGAAATCAAGAAAGAACATCAAGTGTTGATGGTCAATAAAACCACTAAGTTCAAAAGGGCAAGGGTAAGAAGAACTTCAAGAAGGGCGGCAAAGATGTTGCGCGCCCGTAAGCAAGTTGCCGGGAAGAAGTCAAAGAATGGAACCAAGCACGAGATAGAGTGCTTTTATTGCAAAGGAAGGGCCCTTTGGGCGGAACTGCCCCAAATACTTAGCGGACAAGAAGGCCGGCAACACTAAAGGTATATTTGATATACATGTAATTGATGTGTACCTTACCGATTACTCGTAGTAACTCCTGGGTATTTGATACGGTGTCGTTGCTCATATTTATAACTCACAGGCGAGAGCTGCGGAATAAATGGAGGCGGCGAAGGGCGAGGTGACGATCTTGGCGTCGGGAATGGTTCCAAGGTCGATGTGATCGCCGTCGACACGCTACCTCTACATTTACCTACGGGATTAGTTTTAAACCTCAATAATTGTTATTTAGTGCCAAGTTTGAGCATGAACATTGTATCGGGATCTCGTTTAATGCGAGATGGCTACTCATTTAAATCCGAGAATAATGGTTGTTCTATTTATATGAGAGATATGTTTTATGGTCATGCTCCGATGGTCAATGGTTTATTCTTAATGAATCTCGGCGTAATGTTACACATATTCATAGTGTGAATACCAAAAGATGTAAAGTTGATAACGATAGTCCCACATACTTGTGGCACTTTGCCGCCTTGGTCACATTGGTGTCAAGCGCATGAAGAAGCTCCATTCGATGGACTTTTAGAGTCTCTCGATTATGAATCATTTGACACATGCGAACCATGCCTCATGGGCAAAATGACCAAGACTCCGTTCTCGGAACAATGGTGCGAGCAACCAACTTATTGGAAATCATACATACCGATGTATGCGGTCCAATGGCGTTGAGGCTCATGGAGGATATCGTTATGTTCTCACTCTCACAAGCGACTTAAGTAGATATGGGTATGTCTACTTGATGAAACACAAGTCTAAGACCTTTGAAAAGTTCAAGGAATTTCAGAATGAGGTAGAGAATCAACGTGACCGAAAAATAAAGTTCTTCTGATCAGATCATGGAGGAGAATATTTAAGTCACGAATTTGGTACACACTTAAGGAAATGTGGAATCGTTTCACAACTCACGCCGCTGGAACACCTCGCGTAACGGTGTGTCGAGCGTCGTGTCGCACTCTATTGGATATGGTGCGATCTATGATGTCTCTTACCGATTTACGCTATCATTTTGGGGATCGCTCTAGAGACAGCTACATTCACTTTAAATAGGGCACCGTCTAAATCCGTTGAGGCGACACCGTATGAATTATGGTTTGGGAAGAAACCTAAGCTATCGTTTCTAAAAGTTTGGGGATCGATGCTTATGTCAAGAAACTTCAACCTGAAAAGCTCGAACCCAAGTCGGAAAAATGTGTCTTCATAGGATACCCTAAGGAAATCATTGGGTATACCTTCTACCTTAGATCCGAAGGCAAGATCTTTGTTGCCAAGAATGGATCCTTTACGGAAAAGAGTTTCTCTCGAAAGGAGTAAGTGGGAGGAAAGTAGAACTCGATGAAGTACTACCTCTTGAATCGGAAAGTAGTGCAGCTCGGAAAATGTTCTGTGGTGCCTACACCTCTTGGAGAGGAAATTAATGATGATGATCAAGGTACTTTCGATCAAGTTGCTCTTGAACCGTAGGTCCACAAGGACACGTTCCACACAGTGGTATGGCAACCCTGTCACGGAAATCATGTTGTTAGACAACGGTGAACCTTGAACTATGAAGAAGCGATGGCGGGCCCAGATTCCAACAAATGGCTTGAAGCCATGCAATCCGAGATAGGATCCATGTATGAAAACAAAGTATGGACTTTGTGAGACTTGCCGATGATCGTGACGATAGAAAACAAATGGATCTTTAAGAAGAAGATGGACGCGGATGGTAATTTCACCATCTATAAAGCTCGACTTGTCGCTAAGGGTTATCGGCAAGTTCAAGGGATTGACTACGATGAGACTTTCTCTCCCGTAGCGAAGCTTAAGTCCGTCCGAATCATGTTAGCAATTGCCGCATACTATGATTATGAGATATGGAAGATGGACGTCAAAACAGCATTCCTTAACGGTTATCTTAAGGAAGAGTTGTATATGATGCAGCCGGAAGGTTTTGTCGATCCTAAGAATGCTAACAAAGTATGCAAGCTCCAGCGATCCATTTATGGGCTGGTGCAAGCATCTCGGAGTTGGAACATTCGCTTTGATGAGATGATCAAAGCGTTTGGGTTTATCTGGACTTATGGAGAAGCTGCGTTTACAAGAAAGTGAGTGGGAGCTCTGTAGCATTTCTCATATTATATGTAGATGACATACTTTTGATGGGAAATGATATAGAACTCTTGGACAACATTAAGGCCTACTTGAATAAAAGTTTTTCAATGAAGGACCTTGGAGAAGCTGCTTACAAATTAGGCATCAAGATCTATAGGGATAGATCGAGGCGCCTCATAGGTCTTTCACAAAGCACATACCTTGATAAGATTTTGAAGAAGTTCAAAATGGATCAGTCAAGAAAGGGTTCTTGCTGTCTTGCAAGGTGTGAGATTGAGCTCGGCTCAATGCCGACCACGACAAAAGATAAAGAAGAGATGAGTGTCATCCCTATGCATCAGCCATAGGTTCTATTATGTATGCCATCTTTGTACCAGACCTGATGTAAACCTTGCCGTAAGTTTGGTAGGAAGGTACCAAAGTAATCCCGACAAGGAACAATGGACAGCGGTCAAGAATATCCTGAAGTACCTGAAAAGGACAAAGGACATGTTTCTCGTTTATGGAGGTGACGAAGAGCTCGTAGTAAATGGTTACGTCGGCGCTAGCTTCGACACGATCTGGATGACTCTAAGTCACAAACCGGATCGTGTATATGTTGAATGGTGGGGCGATGGCTGGTGCAGTGCAAGCGAGCGTCGTGGCGGGATCTACATGTGAAGCGGAGTACATGGCAGCCTCGGAGGCAGCGCATGAAGCAATTTGGGTGAAGGAGTTCATCACCGACCTAGGAGTCATACCCAATGCGTCGGGGCCGATCAAACTCTTCTGTGACAACACTGGAGCTATTACCCTTGCCAAGGAGCCCAGGTTTCACAAGAAGACCAGGCACATCAAGCGTCGCTTCAACTCCATCTGTGAAAATGTTCAAGATGGAGACATAGAAATTTGCAAAGTGCATATGGATCTGAATGTCGCAGATCCGTTGACTAAACCTCTTCCTCGGGCAAAACATGATCAACACCAGAACTCTACGGGTGTTCGATTCATCACAATGTAACTAGATTATTGACTCTAGTCCAAGTGGGAGACTGTTGGAAATATGCCCTAGAGGCAATAATAAAAGGATTATTATTATATTTCCTTGTTCATGATAATTGTCTTTTATTCATGCTATAATTGTATTATCCGGAAATCGTAATACACGTGTGAATACATAGAACACAATCGTCCTAGTAAGCCTCTAATTGACTAGCTCGTTGGTCAGCGAGATAGTCATGGTTTCTGACTATGGACATTAGATGTCGTTGACAACGGGATCACATCATTAGGAGAATGATGTGATGGACAAGACAATCCTAAGCATAGCACAAGATCGTGTAGTTCGTTTTGCTAGAGCATTTCCAATGTCAAGTATCTTTTCCTTAGACCATGAGATCGTGTAACTCCGGATACCGTAGGAGTGCTTTGGGTGTACCAAGCGTCACAACGTAATCTGGGTGACTATAAAGGTACACTACGGTATCTCTGAAAGTGTCATTGGGTTGACACGGATCGAGAATGGGATTTGTCACTCCGTGTTACGGAGAGGTATCACTTGGGCCCACTCGGTAGTGCATCATCATAATGAGCTCAAAGTGACCAAGTGTCGGTCACGGGATCATGCATTCTGATGCGAGTAAAGTGACTTGCGATAGCGAGATTGAGCGAGGTATTGGGATACCGACGATCGAATCTCGGGCAAGTAACATATCGTCGACAAAAGGAATAGTATCTGGGTTGCTTGAATCCTCGACATCGTGGTTCATCCGATGAGATCATCAAGGAGTATGTAGGAGCCAACATGGGTATCCAGATCCGCTGTTGGTTATTGACCGGAGAGTCGTCTCGGTCATGTCGCATGTCTCCGAACCCGTAGGGTCTACACATAAGGTTCGGTGGCGCTAGGGTTATTAGGAAGACTTGTATGTGATTACGAATGTTGTTGAGTCCGGATGAGATCTCGGACGTCACGAGGAGTTCGGAATGGTCGGAGGTAAAGATTTATATATGGGAAGTTGTCAAGCGGACACGGAAAGTTTTGGGTCATATCGGTATTGTCTGGGGCCCCGGAGAGGTTCGGGGTCCTCGAGAGGGCCACCCCTCTCGGAGGGCCTCATGGGCCATAAGGGGCAGGGAACCAGCCTGGAGGGCTGGCGCCCCTTGGGCCCATGCGCCTAGGGTTGGGGGAACCCTAGTGGGGCGCCCCCCTTTGCAGGGGCAAGCCCCCTCCAGCCGCCCCCTCTAGATCTCATCTAGAGGGCCGCCCCCTGCCCTTCCCTATAAATAGGGGGGTGAGGGAGGGCTGCAACACACAACCAGGCGCAGCCCTCCCTCCCAACACCTCTCCTCCTCCGTTGAGTGCTTGGCGAAGCCTGCCGAGATCTTGCCTCTCCACCATCATCACGCCGTCGTCTTTGCTGCTGGAGTCTTCTTCCTCAACCTCTCCTTCCCTTGCTGGATCAAGAAGGAGGAGACGTTGTCCGTTCCGTCGTGTGTGTTGAGCGCGAGGTGCTGTCCTTCGGCACTTGGTCATCGGTGATTTGAATCACGGCGATGCGACTCCATCATCACCGTTCCTTGAGCGCTTCCGCCGCGATCTACAAGTGGTATGTAGATGCAATCTCTCTCCCATGACTCGTTGCAAAGATGAACTCATAGATGGATCTTGGTGAAACCGTAGGAAATTTTTTAATTTTCTGCAACGTTCCCCAACACTCTTCTGGTAAGGTGGCGTTGTACGTCCCGGTGAAGCTTGGTATTCCAATGTTCAAGTATCTAGTGACTTCCTTCAAGTGGCATCCAAAAGGTGTGTCTTCATCCGGTTGTGCAAACTAGTTCTTCATCTCCGTCATCCTAAAGAGTGGAAAAATGGAGAGGAGTTAGAAATGAGTAGAGAAACGTATGACCGAGACATAGTCTTTCAGAAACACTAACTCTCTACTCCAGGTAGACCATACCAAACCTACAAAACCCACTACCTGCTGATCTACCTCTTCAAGAGCTTCACGTAACCTACTCAACTATGCTAGAGCCCATAGTAGCTTGTGGCTGCACACGGAAGTTTCTAGCATGAATAATCTCAGTTCCTTTGAGCACAGGTGGCGGTCCATAGGAAGATCACACGGGTACCCCGGGATTTCCAAAAGTAAAATAGACAACACTGGGTTCCCCAGGTGCCTCAATCCACCCAGATGTGTATTAATGTTGCCACCTTAAATTAAACCACTAATTAACAATCTCACATCTGTCATGGATTCACTCAAACCCAACCACGTCTACGAGCATAGCATAGCAATATAAGCAACACGTAGAAGTAACTCCCAAGGGTTTTATAGTAACAGGGCAATAGGTTCTACCTCAACTACTACTTCCCAACCCACAAGTTAATGACATCCTAACCATGCAATGTTTGAGGATTGGAACTAATGCATAAAAACTGGGTATGAAAAGAGTATGATCAATGTGTTACTTGCCTTGCTGACGACCCGTGAATCCTAGAGACTCGTAGTAACACGCTTCGCACTCCGGGAATTCTATCGCAAGTAAACAATAACATACATAAGCAACAAGCAAAGATGCACAAGCAAAACTGAAATAAACGAGGCTGACCAGAAAGTTCAACTTAAGAACTCTGGTTCGCAAAAAGAATCAAACCAAACGGAACAACGAAACTCAAACAGCGAAAGAAACAAGATCCGTTTACTAATCTGAACTAGGGTCAAATTTTTCAGTATCAAAATCTTGTTTAAGTTGTCTAAACGGAAAGAGGGCCTCGAGACGAAGATCTAGGCGCTTGAATCGCCTGATTCTGACTAACGAGCGAAAAGATAAACAGAAACTAAGATCGGATCAGAAATCGCGATCTGAAAAATCACGGAATAAATCCGAGAAAAAGAAAAACTGACGAACAGACTAACGAACGAACGAACGCTCGCTAAATAAATAAAGCGGAAATAAAACCGATCTATTTAAAAAAACAAAAACTAGGGTTTTCTAAAAAATCGAACGGTTTTCATTAGAAAAACCGGGGCGGCTCGGATCCGGCGGATACCTCCGTGAGGGTCCGCGAGGTGGGCTGGGCGGCGGCTCGGCTCTCGGGGTGGCGGCGGGGCTCGGGCGCGGGCGGCTCTTGGGCTCGGGGCGGCGGCTGCGGCGGTGGTGGTTGTGGTGGTTTGGGCGTGGGGCGGCTTATAAGGAGGCGGCGTCTTGGAGGAGGGCAAAGCGCGGCGGAGGAGTCCGGCGGACTCCTCGTCCGAGTCAGTCAGCCAGCGAATCTTGTGTGCCCTTGTGAGCAAGGCAGCAGCGGCGGGGCAGGCTGCTGCTCGGCTGAGCCTTAGCCCGGTCGAGTATGAGAACTTTTTAATTGTTCCGCCGACGGAAAAAAAATCCTATAAAAATAAAATAAAAATCTAAAAATGCCAAAACAAAATTTCACCGTGTAAATGAAATATTTAGAACGAGATGAACATTTTCTTGGCCCTAAAATGCAATTTTTGAAAACGTGCAATTTTTCTAACGCAAATAAAATCCGAATAAAATCAATAAAAACCAACAAATGATTTTAACACTTTTCCTCCAATATTTCAATTGTTTTGGAGAAGTCATATTATCTCCTCTCATATATTTTATTATGAAATATTTTTCCGAAGAGAAAAATAATTAAAATCACAAGTCTCGTTTTCGCTATTTGATAAAAATCAAATATGAAAACCGGAAAATCCCCAACTCTCTCCGAGGGTCCTTGAGTTGCTTAGGATTTCGAGGATTGCGGAACGAAAATGCAAATAAAATATGATATGCATGGATGACCTATGTATAACATTCCAAATTGAAAATTTGGGATGTTACATTGATCAATAGATGGTTACTGTTTCCTGACCATGGACATTGGATGTCGTTGATAACTGGATCACTTCATTAGGAGAATGATGTGATGGACAAGACCCAATCCTGAGCATAGCACAAGATCGTGTAGTTTGTGCGCTAAAGCTTTTCTAATGTCAAGTATCATTTCCTTAGACCATGAGATTGTGCAACTCCCGATCTGTAGGAATGCTTTGGGTGTGCCAAGCGTCACAATGTAACCGGGTGGCTACAAAGGTACACTCTGGTATCTCCGAAAGTGTACATTGAGTTGGCACGAATCGAGGCTGGGATTTGTCACTCCGTATGACGGAGAGGTATCTCTGGGCCCACTCGGTAATGCATCATCATAATGAGCTCAATGTGACTAAGTAGTTAGTCGGCGGGATCATGCATTCTGAAGCGAGTAAAGTGCCTTGCCGATGCTTGAGATTGAGCGAGGTATTGGGACACCGACGATCGAATCTCGGGCAAGTAGCGTGCCGATTGACAAAGGGAATTGTATATAGGATTGATTGAATCCCGACATCGTGGTTCATCCGATGAGATCATCGTGGAACATGTAGGAGCCAACATGGGTATCCAGATCTCGTTGTTGGTTATTGGCGGAGAGCTGTCTCGGTCATATGCGCATGATTCCCGAACCGTAGGGTCTACACATAAGGTTCGGTGGCGCTAGAGTTGTTATGGGAATTAGTGTGCAGTTACTGAATGTTGTTCGGAGTCCCAGATGAGATCCCGGACATCACGAGGAGTTCCGGAATGGTCCATAGGTAAAGATTTATATATGGGAAGTCCTATTTTGGCCACAAGAAAATGTTCGAGATTTTTCGGTATTGTACCGGGAAGGTTCTAGAAGGTTCTAGAGTGGGGCCCACCTGCATCCCTGTTCAAGGTAGTGGGGGCAAGTCCCCACACCCCTGTTCAAGGCGCACCAAGATCCCCCCTTAGAAGGAATAAGATCATATCCCGAAGAGATAAGATCAAGATCCCTAAAAAGGGGGGGAAACAATCGGTGGGGAAGGGAAATGATGGGATTTCTTTCCCCCACCTTTGCCAATGCCCCAATGGACTTGAGGGCAAGAAACCAGCCCCCTCCACCCCTATATATAGTGGGGAGGCGCATGGGAGCTGCACCCCTTCCCCTGGCGCAGCCCTCTCCCTCCCCAACACCTTATCCTCCGTAGTAGTGCTTGGCGAAGCCCTGCCGGAGAACTGCAGGATCCACCACCACGCCGTCGTGCTTCCGGAGCTCTCCCTCAACTTCTCCTCTCCCCTTGCTGGATCAAGAAGGAGGAGACGTCCCCGATCTGTACGTGTGTTGAACGCGGAGGCGCCGTTGTTCGGCGCTTAGATCGGAATCAACCGCGATCTGAATCGCTGCGAGTACGACTCCTTCATCCGCGTTCTTGTAACGCTTCCGCATCACGATCTTCAAGGGTATGAATATGCACTCCCCTCTCTCTCGTTGCTAGTCTCTTCATAGATTGATCTTGGTGATGCGTAGAATTTTTTTAGTTTCTGCAACGATCCCAACACGACCTATGTATAACATTCCAATTTGAAAATTTGGGATGTTACAAAATTGTTAAAAACCTAAATATTAGAATGGTTCCTGCAATTGCACAATAATGTGCTATTAGACAACGGACCATGCACATGCTAACCTCGATTGTAAACCTCAGTGCTTCCCATTGTTTGCCTGCAACACATGTAAGGTAGTTAGTCATCATGTTAAGTAAGGGTTCGCATGCTATCAGTAAAATATGTTGATGAAAAATAAGCACATTGCAGATTCATCAGATTAATTCAAGCCACATGGAAACCCCATTTATCCCAACCAAGCATGATTAAGAACTAGGAAATATAGCACTTGTATATGTTTCTCATGTATTAAGTGCAACCAAATTTGATTTATTCCTCACATGCACAACAATACAAAATTCTACCCACGACAATTGGACATCGCATTGCAGAATTGAACCAAGCAGTTAACTAAACACCACAACAAATGAACCAAACATTAACTGAGAACCACATTGCACAATATAACATACTCCTAATAGAAGCCAAGATAGTTAACCAAACCAAGCATGCTTAACAACTTGGAAATATAGCAATTGTATTTGTTTCTCATGTATTTACTACGGCCAAATTCAATTTATTCCTCACATGATATACAATAACAGAATGCACCCACAACTATTGAACATCGCATTGCAGAATTGAACCAAACAGTTAACTAAACACCACAACACAAATGAACCAAATGTTAACTGAGCACCACATTGCACAATGTTTAACCAAACCAAGCATGCTTGACAACCTGGAAATATAGCAATGGTATTCGTTTCTCATGTATTTTGTAAAGGTAAATTCGATTTATTTCTCACATGGAACACAATACAAAATTGCATCCTGAAGAATTGAACATCACATTTGCAGAATTGAACCAAACAGTTAACTGAAGATGATAACTTATTAACAAAACAGTTAATAAGTGAGCACCACACCACATGACATATAGAACATATACACTAGATCAATAGATTGCATGGTAAAATTAGATACCACGATTCACTAGAATTTGTGAAGGAAAGGCAGGAGCAGCACACGCAACGGGTAAACCGAGCATGCTTAACCGGCGTAGCTAGCAAATGTCAAGGTGCTCCTCCAAGATCTGGGGGTCGGCATGAATGGCAGCCATCGCGACCTCATCTGCGTGTGCGGCCGCGATTTGCTTCTCCGCTGCCAAATGCTCCTTGAGATCTTGGCTAAACTGCGTGCACCATGGCTTAGGGCAGCGCTTATTTGGTGGAGGGGTCGGTGATTTGGGTGGAAGGTGTCGCGCTCACGCCGGTGGTCGGGGCATGTGGGATGTGGAAGGTGGACGAGGATGGGGGTCGGGTGTGGATTACCTGCCTGGATAGATGAGGCCGAGCAGCGTGAAGGAGGGTCACTAGCGAGGAGGCAGCGCTGCAAGCAAGGAGTGACGGTTTCAACTTGGAAAGGAAGGCGGAAATAGGGAAATGTGGCTTTTGGTAAGGGGGCGGGGAGGTAGATATTTCATGAAGCCAAAATTTGGAATTGTTCAGCCAAAAAACTGGCACGCAAAGTGTCATCAGACACGGTCCCTTATTCAGAACTGTATACGATATGTGAACATCACAAACGATTCAGATAGCTTGACCCGTGCGTGATGAGTTTGAACGCCAAAAATTTTGGTTCGAATTTCCATGGTTAAAGTGGTCATCCACGTCATTGCATAATTTGGGTACACAAAGGAGACTACAACACACCCACACTTCATAATTGAGCAAGTTCAGCAATTAAACAGAGCTAGCTGACCTAAACATTACTCTAACAAATTAAAGACCGGTGCTCTTAATTAAAAAAACAAAGAGTACTAGTACTACGGTGGTGCTCGTCGATCTCTGCCCGCCTCCATGTCCATTCATGCTTGCGATCTCTGGGAAGGGCCCCATGGCATTAATTGCACCATACTCGGCAAGCATCTCGCCATCCGCGTCTGCCATATCTTTGGAATAGGCCGCCATGAGGTGGGCGTGGGCGGCCGTGATCTGGGCTTTGGCGGGCTCCGTCGTGGCAAGGTATGCCACGCAGGAACGGATGGATGCTCGAACTCTCTCGGCGATTGCCAACTCTTCGGATGTGGGTTGCCGACTGTTGTCGGAGAAGCTTCCTTTGATTTGTGCGGTGACCGCCACGAGCTGGGCGTGGACGGCCTCGACATGGTGGTGGGCGGCCTCCATCAGGGCTAAGGCCGCCGCTGCAGAACGGATAGCTGTTGTGCCGCTCTAGCCAGTTGCTATCCCCGAGGCAGATGATGTTGCCGCCGCCTGAGAAGCAACGGTGGTCATTTGTGCTGCCTTGGCCGCCCGGACGCTGATTGCGGTCTCCCTCACGAAGCTTGTTAGGACGCGCCTGGCGGCTGCGGCCGCGCTCTCGCTAGAGTGGGTCGCCGAAGTTGCCCTCATGACGCGGGTCCATGTCCCCATCTTTCACTGGCGATGATTGAACAGTGAAATTATATTTGGGGAGTGAGCTAGTGTGCTTGACACGCCGGCTATGGACTGTAGCCGACGCACCTTCTCGCATAAGACATAGGCGTACAATACACCAACGATGCTCCAAGATATTTTGTGCTGCATCTCACATGGTTGGTGATAAAACTGTGTGCGATCTACTTGATTTTTCGTCTTGATTTGAATTACGTAATGGGGTCACAGCTGCAAAGGATGGTGTTTGAATTGCTAGAACTTTTATCTGCAGTGAACATGCAACTATAGGTGTGTCGACAAAAAAATGAAATTATTCAGGGTTCGTTTGGACGTTTTTATACATTAACTTGGTTTTGTAGGCATTTTAGGTGCATAATTCAAATTTGAACTACATGCACATGCTCCAATGCATATAAATTGGTTGAAATATCAAATATGTGTCCTTGGTTGCATGCTTAGGTCCCACGCAAGAATGGGAATGAATGTCAAACACCCAGCCGCCGTCACTCGGCCGCAAACATTGAGATACTTGGTTTTTAAATTCTAGTAAATCCAAAACTCGTCTGAAATTCATGAAACTTGGCATGCTATCATGGAGCGACATCAACATTTCGTGGTAAAATATTTGTCCCATTTGGGGCAGGTTTGGGTATAAGCTTCTCACAAACCAGAGCTTCTCACAACAAGCGTGATGGTTTCGGTAGGGAACGTGCCACCTTTGGGGATGGAACAATATCCGTTGCCTCTTATTGCTTTCAAAAAATTCTAGTGTCAACATAGAACAACAGGAGTGTTGTGTTTAATTTTGGAATTTTTCGGGGTTCGTTTGGCCTTTTTATACATTAACTGGGTTTCTGGGCATTTAATGTGCATAATTCAAATTTGAACTACAAGCACATGCTCCAGTGCACCAAAGTTGGTTGAAAAATCACATGTGTGTCCTTGGGTGAATTTCTAGGTCCCATGTAAGAAATGGGAATGAAATTCAAACACCGAGAACCTTGATTGATTCTTGCAAAACGTTGAGATGCCTGGTTTTTAAATGCTAGTAAATCCAAAACTCGTCTGAAATTCATGAAACTTGGCATGCTATCATGGAGCGGCATCAACATTTCATGGTAAAATATTTGTCCCATTTGGGGCAGGTTTGGGTATAAGCTTCTCACAAACCAGAGCTTCTCACAACAAGCGTGATGGTTTCGGTAGGGAACGTGCCACCTTTGGGGCCGGAACAATATCCATTGCCGCTTATTGCTTTCAAAAAAATTGTAGTGTCGACATAGAACAACAAGAGTGTTGTGTTTAATTTTGGAATTTTTTAGGGTTCGTTTGGCCTTTTTTTATACATTAATTGGGTTTATGGGCATTTAATGTGCATAATTCAAATTTGAACTACAAGCACATGCTCAAGTGCACCAAAGTTGGTTGAAAAATCACACGTGTGTCCTTGGGTGAATTTATAGGTCCCATGCAAGAAATGGGAATGAAATTCAAACACCAGGGCACTGTTGATTGCCGGCAAAACTTTGAGATGCCTGGTTTTTAAATTCTAGTAAATCCAAAACTCGTCTGAAATTCATGGAACTTGGCATGCTATCATGGAGCGGCATCAACATGCCGCGGTAAAATTTTTGTCCCATTTGGGGCAGGTTTGGGTATAAGCTTCTCACGAACCAGAGCTTCTCACAACAAGCGTGATGGTTTCAGTAGGGAACGTGCCACCTTTGGGGACGGAACAATATCCGTTGCCTCTTATTGCTTTCAAAAATATTCTAGTGTCAACATAGAACAACAAGAGTGTTGTGTTTAATTTTGGAATTTTTCAGGGTTCGTTTGGCCTTTTTTTATACATTAATTGGGTTTCTGGGCATTTAATGTGCATAATTCAAATTTGAACTACAAGCACATGCTCCAGTGCACCAAAGTTGGTGGAAAATCACATGTGTGTGCTTGGGTGAATTTCTAGGTCCCATGCAAGAAATGGAAATGAAATTCAAACACCAGGGCACTGTTGATTGCCGACAAAACGTTGAGATGCTTGGTTTTTAAATTCTAGTAAATCCAAAACTCGTGTGAAATTCATGAAACTTGGCATGCTATCATGGAGCGGCATCAACCTGCCGTGGTAAATTTTTTGTCCCATTTGGGGCAGGTTTGGGTATAAGCTTCTCACAAACTAGAGCTTCTCACAACAAGTGTGATGGTTTCGGTAGGGAACGTGCCACCTTTGGGGATGGAACGATATTCGTTGCCTCTTATTGCTTTCAAAAAAATTCTAGTGTCAACATAGAACAACAGGAGTGTTGTGTCTAATTTTGGAATTTTTCGTGGTTCGTTTGGCCTTTTTTATACATTAATTGGGTTTCTCGGCATTTAATCTGCATAATTCAAATTTGAACTACAAGCACATGCTCCAGTGCACCAAAGTTGGTTGAAAAATCACATGTGTGTCCTTGGGTGAATTTCTAGGTCCCATGTAAGAAATGGGAATGAAATTCAAACACCGAGAACCTTGTTGATTCTTGACAAAACGTTGAGATGCCTGGTTTTTAAATGCTAGTAAATCCAAAACTCGTCTGAAATTCATGAAACTTGGCATGCTATCATGGAGCGGCATCAACATTTCATGGTAAAATATTTGTCCCATTTGGGGCAGGTTTGGGTATAAGCTTCTCACAAACCAGAGCTTCTCACAACAAGCGTGATGGTTTCGGTAGGGAACGTGCCACCTTTGGGGACGGAACAATATCTGTTGCCTCTTATTGCTTTCAAAAAATTCTAGTGTCAACATAGAACAATAGGAGTGTTGTGTTTAATTTTGGAATTTTTCGGGGTTCGTTTGGCCTTTTTATACATTAACTGGGTTTCTGGGCATTTAATGTGCATAATTCAAATTTGAACTACAAGCACATGCTCCAGTGCACCAAAGTTAGTTGAAAAATCACATGTGCGTCCTTGGGTGAATTTCTAGGTCCCATGTAAGAAATGGGAATGAGATTCAAACACCAGGGCACTGTTGATTGACATTTTTATACATTAACTCGGTTTCCTAGGAATTTTATGTGCATAATTCAAATTTGAACTACACTCACATGCTCCAGTGCATATAAATTGTGTGCGTTCTTGATGCGGAGCATCCCACGATCATCCCCATGCATCCACAACCGTCTCATCAAGAGCCAAGAGGACCCATGACACGAGCTAGAGCTAGAGCTCTCGAGAACGAGGTGACCTCCTTCCTTATTGATATCGCATATGATCCACTCGAGACATGGCTACTACCTAAGTCCGATATGTTGTGCATGATTAGGTGCCAAGGATCTCCTCCCGAGGATGCACGCGAGGATGGACAAGCCGCCAAGTCCACGGACGAAGAGAACCAACGGAGTCGGGCAAAATCCCCCTCCAGGCCCCGGACATCCGGCCCCTGGCGCTTCTACCTCAACATCAACCAAACTGCCCAAGTCTCCAGGGCCCGGACATCCGGCGTCCCAGCCCGGACATCCGGCCCCAGGCGGATATCCGGCTGAAGCTCGAAATCCGGCGCCTCTCCCGATCAGCGAAATGGCGCCCAGCCGGACATCCGGGCTGATAGCCCGACATCCGGCGCCTCGCGAAGGCCGGACATCCGCCCGACGCCGGACGTCCGGCCTCCCTGCTGCGTCAGGCTGCCGGACTTGTCCCTTGTACCCCTCGCCCGAGACTATATATACTTCATCCCCTCCCTCTTTCTAAGGTTAGCATTGGATTAGCTCATATTCTTGTGTGAGAGCCTTTGCTCATCCACTTGACTACTTCTCCTCGGAGATCAGGACCTCTACGGAGAAGATCCCCCAAGCGGATTCAAGACACCCTTCTAGGGTGGACCCCCTCAAGGCCTCCTCACGGAGAAGAACGGCTACCGTTTGTATCGTCCTTTGTTGACCTTGAATCATGTATCTCCCTTTGTGTTCATCGATCTAGCACTTGTGTGATTGACCTCTTGTCGGTTGAGTGACTTCTCTCTCGTTTTCCCCGTGTTTGCCCTCTTGTTCTTCCGCATGTTCTTCGTGATTCACCGTAGGATCCGCTCCAACGTGAAAGATCGTCCACGTAGGGTTCCGCCCTACATCATCTATGGTATCATGAGCCACGTTGATCACGTTATTGGTGCCCCTACCCCTCTTTTTCTAGCTTGATTTTGTTGTTTTTGTCCTAATTCCGAAAATTCCCCACAAAAATAGCACCAAATTTTTTTGTGATTTGTTAGTGTGATGAAGTTTTGTTGGATTTGATCCGCGGATTTCGTGTGTTCCAGGTAGATCTAGCTTTCCCCCACCATTTCCACAATTTCCATCCACAAAATCCCCCGAATTTTGCCCCGGATTCCACCTCTCCACGCGGTGTTCATCGAGCCCGGACATCCGGCCCGTGCAGCCCGGACATCCGGCGCCCCGGACATCCGGCTTCCAGCCTGGATTTCCGGCCCCTGGCAGCAACAATCCCATCCACAGCCCCGTTCACCGCCTAACTTTCGCCAAATTTTGTCCCGTGCCCACACACACTTCCATACATCTCCACCACTTCCACATAACACCACCATAGCCTTTCCCACTACCAATTCCGACAATGTTGCCAAATTTTGCCGTGGGAATTTGAGTTGGGGTTTTCCGTATCCTTTTGTGTTTCGGCTATCTAGGTACGGTTCAACATCAACATCACCACCGCTCATCTTCGCCAAGGACGGTAACATCGTCGACACCTTTGTCATTACTTGCAATTGCATTGATAACCATCATAGCCCATCTTTTGCCTTGCTTACCCATCGAGACTAGCCATTGAGTATTGCCGGCAACGTGACTTGTGCACATTAGTGATCATACTCCATAGCATACATACCATACCAAAGTGGTGCATAGCTTAGCATCAACTTGTGTGTCACAAAGTTGTCATCGCATACACAATTGCTATCTTGGTTCGTGAAGTTTTGCATGAGAAAAAGAGCTCAAAAGAGAAAGAGCCAATCAAGCTTTTAAGCAAAGAGAGAAAGATAAGCAAAGAGCTTACGAGCAAGAACCATAGCATCATACAACATTAAGATTGTCATACTTGATCATCTTGGATCAACACATCGAAACACCATACATATAGCATACTTGGGATAGTAGTCGTTGCATTTTTGCTTAGTAGGTTGTGCACAAGTTCGTATCCGCCTATTGTGCAATCGTGCTAGCGTCTCTCTAGTGTTGTGCAACAAGAGCATCTTGGTGAATTCCACATTTTGGCTCATCCTTGGTTGCATAACCCCATATTATCTATTTGCGAGTGTGTTTCCGTGTACCATATCTTGCTATTGGTCTACTTGTTGCATTTGCAAATTTGTGAATCACTTCCAACTTTATTGAGTCTCACTTACAATTGCATCAAATTTCGTGCCACCATCCTAACCGAGCTCCACCATAAGCTTTTATTTGTGTAGGTGTGAGAACCGACAAGAATCGGTACCAAGAGTGCTATTTCATTGTCCGCATTTGAGTGAACTTGATTCATCTTCAACATCGGTCAAAGGTACATTGGTATAAGTTCTTTTCCGTTCTACCACTCACATTTTGCTTGAAATGATGGATAGGCCAAGTTCTTCTACCAACCCACTCTTCATCGAGCAAGACGAAGACATGTCTTCATATGTCACCAAGAGCCACCTCTTTGGTGCACAACGAGCGTTGCACCAAGAACAACAAGCAATGGCGACGATCAGATCGACAACCTCGCCACCGACTTGCGACTCTCCGAGCAACGTACAAGGGACTACTTCGACAACAAGTTCGAGGCTCACAAGCAAGAGAATGATGCAAGAATGGACGAGATCCGCGCTTTGGTGAGAAACCGGCATCATTCCACTTCTTCATCATCAAGACGGAGCCGCTCGAGTCGACACTCCGACGACACCTTCTACGACTCAAGTACACCTACTTCAAACACTCTTCGTCGTGCCGCTCGCCAAGACCGTCATGCATCTCGCAACCCGCTACATGACAAGCATTCACAAGAGCAAGTTGATGATCAAGTCCCTCATCCTCAATCAAACCAAGAGGCTTTTGCTCAAGCTCAAGAACGACAACGTCTTCGTTGACAACAAGAGGAAGAACGAGCGCGTCTTCATCAAGACGAACAAGACGCCAAGGCTCAACGTCTTCAACAACAACAACGTGAAGCGCAAGCTCTTGAGGCGCAACGTGCCCTTCAAGAATCAAGTAGAGCCTTCGCCAACCGCAATCGCGAACGGCGCATTCAAGAGGAAGCCCTTCGAGAAGAAATCCAAGAGAGGAACTACCAACCTCATGTACCACATCAAGTTCCTCAAGCCCCTCCACAAGCTCGTCAAGCTCCACCTCAACCTCAAGTTCAACAAGAGCAAGTTGATCATGGTCTTCCTCCGCGACAAGAGCAACATGAAGACGATTACAATCCACGTCAAGGACGTCATCATCAACATCGCCAACAACACAGTGAAGAGCAACGCTACGGCAAGCTAAAATTCACCATGCCCAAGTTCAACGGAAGCAATGACCCCGAAGACTATCTCTCATGGGCATTGAAGGTTGACAAAATCTTCCGCTTGCACAACTACGATGAAGCGAAGAAAATCGCTATGGCATCACTTGAGTTCCAAGACTATGTGCTCATATGGTGGGAACAAATCATTGAGCGACGACAAGCAAGAGGTGAACCTCCAATCACCACTTGGGCTCAAATGAAGGATGTCATGCGAGCACGTTTTGTGCCAACCTACTACAACCGCGATCTCTTCAAGAAACTCCAACTACTCAAGCAAGGAACAAAAAGTGTTGAAGAATATTACAAGGAAATGGAGATAGCCATGATTCGAGCCAATGTCAAGGAAGATGATGAGCAAACTATGGCACGTTTCTTGAATGGACTCAATCATCCCATCAAGAAGATCGCCGATTTCCAACCATACTCATCCCTCATTGAGCTCGTGCATCAAGCTACCAAGGCGGAACGCCAAGTGCAAGATGACTTCAAGTACGCCAAGTACTCATCCAATACCTACGGCTTCTCCAACAACCAAGCTTCAACGACTAATCCAACATCTACTTCAACCAAGCTTTCTTCAAGAAACGACGACAAGTCAAGTTACAAGAAGACTTCGGCAAGTTCAAGTCGTCCTCCTCCTACTACAAGCAACCTCAAGCCGCGTGCTTCATCGTCTACCCCGACCGATGAGACCATCAAGACAAGCTCCTTCAAGTGTTTCACTTGCGGCGGCCGAGGCCACAAGTCATACGAATGCACCAACAAGCGCACCATGATCCTCAACGACGATGGCACATATGACTCCATGAGTGAAGAGGAGATGGAAGCTCTTGAGCAAGTGGCCATGCACCGGCGAGTGAACGAAGATGAAGATGATCAAGTCTTTTGTTATGAGGATTTGAGCCCCGCTCTCGTTGTCTCCAAGGTCTTGACTCTTCAACATCAACAAGAAGAAGACCAACGATGCCACATCTTCCACACAAAAGCCGGCATAAATGGACGGTCCATCAAGGTCATCATCGATGGAGGTAGTTGCCACAACTTGGCAAGTGAATAACTATGCTCCAAGCTCCAATTGGTCAAGAGGAAGCACCCGCATCCCTACAAGGTTCAATGGCTAAGTGACTCCGACACTATACGAGTTGAGCATACGGTCCTAGTCTCTTTCAAAATTGGTGCATACGAAGACACTTTGGAATGTGATGTGGTCCCAATGACCGTTTGTCACCTACTTCTTGGTCGACCATGGCAATTCGACCGTGGTGTCATACACAATGGGCGTACCAATCACTATAGCTTCAAGATGAAAGGGAAAGAATATGTGCTACGACCTATGTCTCCTAGTCAAGTGATAGCCGACAAACAAGCCACCCATCATAGAGAAAAGAGTGAGAAAGTGATCCACCCAAAAGTGAGTGAGAGCCACAAGCCAAATTTGAGCGACTCTTCGCCTAGAGAGAAAAACCTCATTTTATTTGCCACCAAAAGTGAGACGAGAGAAGTGTGTGAGAACCCTTCGAGTGTGATGCACTTTGTCCTTGTGTGCAAGGATGGAGAACCAAAAACTAACACCATTCACGAGATACCTTTGGTGTTTCAATCTCTTTTGCAGGAATTTCAAGATGTTTCCCCCGATGAGCTACCTCCGGTCTACCTCCTCTTGAGGCATTGAGCATCGAATCGACCTCATCCGGAGCGCCTCTACCAAACAAAGCTCCATACCGAGTCAATCCCAAGAAACCAAGGAGATTCAACGGCAAGTACAACAACTCATCGACAACGGCCATGTACGTGAAAGCCTAAGCCCTTGTGCCGTTCGGTTATTCTTGTGCCTAAGCCCGATGGAAGTTTCCGCTTGTGTTCGATTGTAGACCTATCAATGCTATTACCGTTCGATATAGGCATCCCATTCCTCGCTTAGATGACATGCTTGATGAACTTAGTGGAGCCAACTTTTCTCAAAATTGATCTTAAAAGTGGCTATTACCAAATCGCATACAAGAGGGTGATGAATGGAAAACTGCTTTCAAAACCAAATTTGGTTTATATGAGTGGTTAGTGATGCCTATGGATCTTTCGGAAGCTCCCAGTACTTTTGTGCGTCTTATGCATCATGTGCTTCGTCCTTATATTGGAGTCTTTGTTGTGGTTTACTTTGATGATATTCTTGTGTTTAGCAAAACAATGAAAGAGCACATCAATCATGTAAAATCTGTGTTGCAAACTCTTCGCAAAGAAAGCCTTTATGCAAACTTGAAAAAAATGCACTTTTGGAGTTGACAAAGTGGTTTTCTTGGGTTTTGTAGTATCCTCAAAGGGTGTCCATGTTGATGAATCTAAAATTGAAGCAATTAAAACTTGGCCCCAACCCACCAATTTGCAACAAGTGCGAAGTTTTCTTGGTCTTGCGGGTTTCTATCGTTACTTTGTGAAAGATTTTAGCACAATTGCTGCTCCTTTGCATGCTTTGAGCAAGAAGAATACTCCCTTTGTTTGGGGAACTTTGCAATCAACCGCTTTTGATGAGCTCAAGTCTTTGCTTACTCATGCTCCGATTCTTGCTTTGCCCAATTTTGACAAAACTTTTGAGGTTCATTGTGATGCAAGTGGTACCGGAATTGGCGGAGTTTTGATGCAAGAAAAACGAGCCATTGCTTATTTTAGTGAAAAACTATCCGGTGCTCAACTTAATTATCCAATCTATGACAAAGAATTGTTTGCTTTAGTGCGTGTGCTACATGTTTGGGAACATTACCTTAGACCTCATGAGTTTGTCATCCATACCGATCATGAAACGCTTAAGTACCTCAAAGGTCAAACTAAATTAAACAAGCGTCATGCCAAATGGAGTGAATTCATTGAATCTTTCCCTTACGTGATCAAGTACATTAAGGGTAAAGAAAATGTAGTTGCCGACGCGCTTTCACGCATATGCATGCTTGTCACTCAACTTGAGTTGAATGTTATTGGTTTTGAGCATATAAAAGACTTGTATGAGCATGATCCATCTTTTGCTTCTCCTTATGCTAAGTGTTTGACGCATACTTCTTGGGAACAATATTACATCAAGGACGGTTATCTTATGAGAGCTAACAAACTTTGCATTCCCGAGTCTTCTCTTCGTTTGCTCCTTTTGCAAGAGGCTCATGGAGGCGGACTCATGGGACACTTTGGACGCGACAAGACATTCGCCACGCTCTCCAACAACTACTTTTGGCCCAAGATGTTCCGCGACGTCTCACGCTTCACCAACCGATGCTATACATGTCGCAAAGCTAAGTCTAAAGCTCAATCTCATGGTCTTTACATGCCTCTTCCTATTCCATATCAACCATGGGAAGACATTAGTATGGATTTTGTACTTGGTTTGCCTAGGACTCAAAATGGCAAGGATTCTGTATTTGTTGTTGTGGATAGATTTTCTAAGATGGCACATTTCATTCCTTGCAACAAGATAGATGATGCTTCACATGTTGCAAATCTCTTTTCTAGGGAAATCTTGCGACTCCATGGCGTACCAAAGACAATCGTCTCCGATCGTGACGTCAAGTTCTTGAGTTACTTTTGGAAGACCCTATGTGCCAAGCTCGGAATTAAGCTCTTGTTCTCCTCGGCGTACCATCCTCAAACCGACGGCCAAACGGAGGTGACGAACCGCACACTATCCACTCTACTTCGTGTCTTGATCAAGAAGAACATGAAGGAATGGGAAGCATGTCTACCCATCGCCGAGTATGCCTACAATCGTGCAAGACATTCAACTACCAGCAAGTCCCCCTTCGAGGTCGTCTATGGTTTCACCCCCTTGTCCCCATTGGACATTCTACCACTTCCTCTCCAAGAGCGCACCAACATGGACGCAAGTGAACGAGCAAGCTACATCAAGAAGATGCACGAAGATACAAGGCACACCATTGAGCGCCAAGTACAACGTCAAGCAACAAAGCTCAACGCCAACAAGCAACCCATCGTCTTCAACATTGGTGATCTAGTGTGGCTACACCTTCGCAAGGACCGCTTCCCCAAAGAACGCAAGTCCAAGCTTCTCCTCGAGCCGATGGACCTTTCAAGGTGCTAGCACGCTAACGACAACGCTTACAAGATCGACCTACCTCGAGACAAATACAACGTGAGCGACATCTTCAACGTCAAGGACCTCGCACCATTCCATGGAGATGAAGCTTTTGATCCGAGGTCGGATCTCTCCCAAGGGGGGGGGGGAGATGATGCTGAGCATCCCACGATCATCCCCATGCATCCACAACCGTCTCATCAAGAGCCAAGAGGACCCATGACACGAGCTAGAGCTAGAGCTCTCGAGAACGAGGTGACCTCCTTCCTTATTGATATCGCATATGATCCACTCGAGACATGGCTACTACCTAAGTCCGATATGCTGTGCATGATTAGGTGCCAAGGATCTCCTCCCGAGGATGCACGCGAGGATGGACAAGCCGCCAAGTCCACGGACGAAGAGAACCAACGGAGTCAGGCAAAATCCCCCTCCAGGCCCCGGACATCCGGCCCTGACCCCGGACATCCGGCCCCTGGCGCTTCTACCTCAACATCAACCAAACTGCCCAAGTCTCCAGGGCCCGGACATCCGGCGTCCCAGTCCAGACATCCGGCCCCCAGCCCGGATATCCGGCTTGAAGCCCGGAAATCCGGCGCCCCTCTCCCGATTCGGCAGAAATGAGCGCCCCAGCTCGGACATCCGGGCTGATAGCCCGGACATCCGCGCCTCAAGGCCGGACATCCGCCCGATGCCCGCGTCCGGCCTCCCTCGTGCGTCAGTAAAGCTTCCGGACTTGTCCCTTGTACCCTTCGCCCGAGACTATATATACTTCATCCCTCCTCTTTCTAGGGTTAGCATTGGATTAGCTCATATTCTTGTGTGAGAGCCTTTTCTCATCCACTTGGCTACTTCTCCTCGGAGATCAAGACCTCTACGGAGAAGATCCCCCAAGCGGATTCAAGACCCCCTTCTAGGGTGGACCCCCTCAAGGCCTCCTCACGGAGAAGAACGGCTACCATTTGTATCGTCCTTTGTTGACCTTGAATCATGTATCTCCCTTTGTGTTCATCGATCTAGCACTTGTGTGATTGACCTCTTGTCGGTTGAGTGACTTCTCTCTCGTTTTCCCCGTGTTTGCCCTCTTGTTCTTCCGTGTGTTCTTCGTGATTCACCGTAGGATCCGCTCCAACGTGAAAGATTGTCCACGTAGGGTTCTGCCCTACATCAGTTCTGTTAACCATTCACATGATGCCATGCCTCACTCTTTTAATGGCTAGGAGGTGCCGTGCGGACAGGTGCTTGAGTTCTTTTCTAAACGGGAGGCATGCGAGCTGTACTCCAATGTGGAGGCTCACCGGGAAGCGTGCGAGTTGTACGCCGCGTAGCCTCACCGAAAAGCGAGCCTTTTAACTCCCATGGCCGCCCGCCTTGCTTGCATCCTCTCCATTAATAGCGCCCAAGCCGCAGTTTAATTCGGTTTTTAAATATAAAACACTCATCGCAAATGTTTTAGTTAGAGCACCCGTATGCAAAACCGACAACTTCCCCAGGAAGCCAAGGGAAAATATGCCGAGCAGGATTTGTGCAGCTCTTGATCGCAAACGTTTTAGTTAGAACACCCGTATGCCAACCGACAGCTTCCCCAGGAAGCCAAGAGAAAATGTGCCGAGCAGGATTTCTGCAGCTCTTGATCATAAACGTTTTAGACAGAACACCCGTATGCAAAGTGAGAGCAGCGCAGGATTTGTGCATCCCTTCAACGCAAACGGTTGTTTTGGATGACCCGTGTGCAACCACGTACAAACAATTTGGTAAGATTTGCATCTGTCATATTGGGTATGTTGCCATTTGTCAAACTGGAAAGATTGACATTTGTTGATCTAGTAACATTGCCATTTGTCAATCCTTGTAACACTGTGATTTGTCAAAATATGCAGCTAAAAATCACTAGCAGTATCTAATTTTTGCAACTAAAATTCAGTAATTAAGCATAGATTTCATTCATAGATTAAGCAGTTGTTCTTAATTTATACAAACAGTTCAACTCGATAGCTGAACCGACCAAACTTTTCCCCAATTGTTGCCAACCACGTACTGAAATAGCTAATTCAACTATATATGCTAGCTAATTTTAAGTACGTTGTACAGTTCCACCACACATCTATAGTTAGATGAACTGAACAAAATAGCCCCTAAATACTACTACTACTACAGAGGGGCTTTGTGCTACCTCCGGCAGCCTCTCCTCTCTGCCGAGCACGCTCAGTAAGAGGCGGAGGAGGAGGAGCCTACCGACGAGCTGGACAAATGCAATACGGTGCCTGTCGCTGCTGCACATTCAGCGACGCTCGCCAACTCAAATGCCCACTGCCGCTCCAGACGATCCCTCTCGAAGAGGCCGGACTGCTCGTATATCTCCTGATTCCTCGCCTCTGCGTCGGCGTGTGTTGCGGCCATGGCTGCGGTAAGGCTCTTTGCATGCTCGACGAGGCGCTCCTCCTCCTCCCGCGGGAACTCGATGTAGCGCGCAAGGTCGCTGACGCACGTGCGGGCCTCCACCTTCGCCGATGATGGGCTGGCGGCCACGGCGGCCGACGATGGGGTGGCGGCCACGACCACCACCTCCCGCCTTCGGGCCGCGATGGCGGAGCGGGTGATGGCCACGGTGGCCAGCAGTGGGGTGGCGTCCATGACGGCCACCTCCCGCCTTCGGGCCGCGGCGGCGGAGTGGGAGATGGCCCTAGCTTTCGATGGTTGTGTGGCGGCAATGGCGACGGCAACAACTTGCCGACGGCAGCGGCGGCGGGCGCGTGGTGGGTGTTCGCGACACCAACAGGGACGCCACGCGCACTACACTACGTCGGGGACTGCGCCGCCGCCACAGTGTAGCCTCCCAGCTGGAGCTGTCCTCTGATGACGGCGGAGTGGCTGAGCGACGATGACAGATCGGTGCCATTGGCGATTGTGGGAGAAGCAGACGAGATAAGCTACAGGGAGGGAGGGGAAATGCGACGCAGGACTCGCCGGTCGTGAGAGTTTATATAGCAGGCCGGTAAGTATTGGGATTTTGGGGGATTTCACCGAGTCGGGCCGGAAGCTTGCGTGGGAACATGCGAGGCTACGGGGGAACGGGCTCACCGACGATTCATTGGCGCCACTTCGAGCCACCGTTTGGCCAAAAGGACGCCCCACGCGATCGCGCAAGCTTCTACCAGAAGCCGTCTGCATGCAGCGGGTGACAAGATGTGCGAGAGGAGGACGAAAGGACATGTACACATATGGTTAATACAAAAAAAAACGTTTGTGATTTAATTACCTAGTATACCCCCGTCTTGGTTTATAAGTAGGAGTTAACTAATAAAATACGAATGCATGTTGCCAAAGATTATATCGTTGGAGTCGTATTTGAACATAGTTTCCAGCTATACAATTTTTGTAACATGCATTAACACTTTTTGGTTAAATTTAAGGTTATATACCAGCAAGCTTTTGCCCGCAACACACACGGCTTATATCACAAACAGCTCGGATGGATCAACTGTATGCCACATATCGCACACGCAACTCTAATCTGATTCATGCTTGATGTCTCCGACATCGCTCGCACAGTCCATCTTGTTTGCCACCTATCATCGTGCTGCCTCTCGCTGCGTTCCTCGGCAAGCTCGCTTTCATTGTTAGCGCAATGCGCTACTGGGCTTGTGGACACCTTCTCCTTGCATGTTCAACTGCTATATGCATATATAGAGAATTCCTTATTTGGCCCTTTCTTAAAACTTGCTTCCTTATTTGGCCCTGAAAAATATCTTCTTCCTTATTCGACACTAGACGTAAATTTTATTCCCTATTTGACACGTCCGCCTATTTTGTGCACCAACGGTGTTAAATGTGACATGGAAAGACCATTTTGCCCCTATATTGTATTTAGGTGATTTGCTGCTGATTACACTAGTACTCTTACAATCTAATTGGTGTATGTGCTAGTAGGTCCAATTCGATTGAGCACCTAGGTACATAACAGTTGTACTGTATGTCCTGTATACGGCAAAAAAAAATTGTACGTCCTGTATGTTCCACATGTACCACTATATAACGTCGCCAACCATTCGATTAGTTGTAGAAACTTGCGCCAAAGATCCAGTACTGATTTTCGATTTCATCACCCATGACACAACTTCCATCACAAACCAATCAAGATGGCAGCGTTTGCTTTGTTTACACCAGGTACAAACAAATGAATTAGGATTTGTTGATTCTCCATCTCAGGTACAAAATGGAACTATTCCACGTTTGTAGTACCAAGGTGTGTTAGTGCTCGGACGTGTATTCGTGCTTGTTGCCGCCGGCGTGCTCCCAGCTTGGCCGGCTGAGGCCAGCGTGCCCAGCACTGTGGCCACGTCCCTCTACACGGTGGGCCGCAGGCAGCGAGCTCCCACCGCCCTCGTACTGCCTCGATCACTTTGGTGTTGGTCAGCTCACGGCGGTGGGGAGGGACATAGAGAGGACTGCAGCAGTAGTGGCCTGCTGGGGCTTGTTGGCAGGTTGCCACCAGCGTCTCCTCGCCGTGGGCCTACTCACGGGCAAACAGAGGGAAGTGCGTCGCGGGTGGAGAGAGGCGGCGCACTGGGAGACAGGGGCATGGCGGAGGGGCGGTATTAGATTAATGGAGTATTAGGTTTATCTGGAACAAATCACCTAAATACAATATCAGGGGCAAAATGGTCTTTTCATGTCACGTTTAACACCGTTAGAGCCCAAAATGGACGTAAGTGTCAAATAGGGAATAAAATTTACATTTAGTGATGAATAAGGAAGAAAATATTTTTAGGGCCAAATAAGGAAGCAAATATTAAGCAAGGGCCAAATAAGGAATTCTCTCATGCATATATATATGGTTGCTCGCCGTTGAGGCGACCGTGGAGCGCTCTGCTCGCGTCCCTTTGCGCGCGCTCTGCCAGCGGTTGGGCATGCGCACGATCACGTCGGGGGCCCCATATGCATGTGGTTGCGCCGCGCGCGTTGCCACGCGATGCAGTTACATGCGGCACGATGGAGTTACACGCTGCAAATTAGAACTGCCATCAGGGCCTGCCGATATTCCTGGCCGCCCGGCTTCCCCTTTAATTCCCGCGGCCATTATAACCTTAGTCTCTTCAACATTTCGATCGCGCCCCACAACACAACAAGCACACCCATGACGACACATAGAGAGGGGATGTCTAGCGGCGCTCCAATGGAGTTCGGCGAGCATAGAGTGGAGACCCACACGAGGCAGACGGATCTCTCGGTGGTGTACACCATCGACCCGTCCGTGGTGGACAACTACATCAACAGCGTTGAGCAATTGCTTGCTCGAGACAAGTACAAGGTGGTCGGCATCGACCTCCAGTACACCGCCGGCCGTCCTGGCATAGATCAGAAGGTTGTCGTCGCCCAGTTGTGCGTGCGCCATCATGCCCTCATCTACCACTACTGCATGGCCACAGAGCCTTGCGACCGTTTCAACAGGTTTGTCAACAGCACCGACTACAAGTTCGCCACGGTGGAAACCAAAGACGATGTAAATGCGCTCAGTGACTTGGCCTGCAAGAACCTTGTCGAAATCCGTGACCACTACACAGTCTGGGGCAGCACGAAGGACTCCCTGGTCGAACTCGCCTCGGCCATCATCGACCCCTACTATGAAAAAGATGAAGCAGGATGCCCAGAGAACAAGTCTCGTATCCTGGCACAGGGCCTGGATGCGGCAACTAGATGGATCTCATCTCAGGTTCGCGGCCAAGAGCGTGTACACATGCTACGAGATGCACAGGCGGATCGTTGACATGAGGAAGAGCCTCATTACCCAAATCGACGAGCCCGGATCGAGCAACAAGCAGAGCAAGCGTCACAAGAAATAGATGATCGTTTATGCTAGTTAATCATGCATGTAATATATAATTTACTTTATTGGTGTGTGGAAATGTCATGTGTGTAGTAGCCACCTATGTAATTATGCATGTAATAGTTTACTTTGGTGTGTGCAAATGCCATGGTTGTAGTAGCCACCTATGTAAGTGGATGTTTAATTTGGTTATGAAACCATGTCCTTATAAGTGTGTATATAATGTTGTTGTTCTGTATGCAATCCCATCGCACAACACATACGTCTTATTAGCAGCAATCGTCTGTGTTATTATCGGTCTTCGCACACATTTCTGATTAC
Source organism: Aegilops longissima (assembly GCA_021605205.1). Lineage (NCBI taxonomy): Eukaryota > Viridiplantae > Streptophyta > Magnoliopsida > Poales > Poaceae > Aegilops > Aegilops longissima. Next base: position 467,899,167 of record CM038677.1, on the reverse strand, counting down.
AAACCTGTTTGCCGCGTATCACACACATCTTGTCATATTGAACCGTTTATATTCTCTTGTCTCAATACAAGCAGTTCATCTGAGTGAACCGCATGCCGTATATCACACACACCTTGATCTGGCTGACCGTTTCTTTTGTGTCGCCTAATTGCAAACAGTTCATCCGAGTGAACCGTATGTTGTATATCGCACACACCTTCATCTGGCTACCCGTTTCTTTTGTTCCTCCTCATCGCAAAAAGTTAATTGACTGAACCGTATGCCCTGCAATGCACACGCAACTAAAATCTGAACCGTGTTTGATGCATCCTCCATCGTAAACGTTTTGCACCTTCTTTGACGGGTTTTTTACACCATTGTTTGCGATTAATGCTTCGCACACAGTTTCGTCGAAGGGTCTCTGATTGTAGTGTCGCGTTAGCAGCAACCTACAGTAGTGGATGGTGAGCCTATGCCTTGAAAGATGGACGACAAGCCTGCTTCATCAACAACTCCATCATCACCACCTCCGAAGAAAGAGATATAAATACATGGGTATGGGCACTCCCCTTGGCAACTGCCAAGCTTGGGGGAGTTGCCCCGGTACCGTATCGTATCACCATCACACCTTTATCTTTATCATTTTTCTTAGTTTGATCCTTTTGGTTATATCTTGATCTAGTGGAATAAAGTTTTTAGTATGATCTAGCTTTGAGTTTTGCTTCGACCTCTATATATGTAATCGAGTCCATGAGATATATAATAAAGAGTAGTTTTGAGTTGAGGCCTTGCTTTATTGCTATGATCTTGAGGGAATCAAATAAAAGAAAGAACAAAAAGAAATAAAAAGATATTATATTGGTCTTATGGAGAGTAATGACTTCACATATAGAGAGTATGATGAATAAAAGTTGTTGAGAGTTGACAAACATAGTTTTGGTCATTGTTGCAATTAATAGGAAGTAATAAAGAAAGAGAGGCTTCACATATAAATATACTATCTTGGACATCTTTTGTAATTGTGAGCACTCATTAAAATATGACATGCTAAAAGGTTGATGTTGGACAAGGAAGACAACATAATGGGTTATGTTTTCTTATATCCGAATAGAAGTTATATTGTCATGGATCATCCAATATGGTGAGCTTACCTTTCCCTCTCATGCTAGCAAAATTCTTTGCACCAAGTAGAGATACTACTTGTGCTTCCAAACATCCCTAAACCCAGTTTTGCTATGAGAGTCCACCATGCCTACCTATCGATTGAGTAAGATCCTTCAAGTAAGTTGTCATCGGTGCAAGCAATAAAAATTTCTCTTTAAATATGTATGATCTATTAGTGTGAAGAAAATAAGCTTTATATGAACTTGTGATATGGAAGAAATAAAAGCAACGAACTGCATAATAAATGTCTTTATAACAAGCGGTAATATAAAGTGACGTTCTTTTGCATTAAGATTTCGTGCATCCAACCATAAAAGCGCATGACAACCTCTGCTTCCCTCTGCGAAGGGCCTATCTTTTACTTTTATCTTCTACCCTTATACAAGAGTCATGGTGATCATCACCTTGCCCTTTTACACTTTTTCTTTTGGCAAGCTCTATGTGTTGCAGGTTATCATAATGTATTATTGTTGACATTACCCTTGAGGTAAAAGGTTGGGAGGCGAAACTATAAGCCCCTATCTTTCTCTGTGTCTGGTTGAAACTTTGTACCCATAAGTATCTTGTGAGTGTTAGCAATTGTGAAAGATTAATTGATAGTTGAGTATGTGGACTTGCTGAAAAGCTCTTATATTGACTCTTTCCGATGTTATGATAAATTGCAATTGCTTCAATAATTAAGAACATAGTTTGTTAGTTTTCAATGAAGTTTCTGATTTATACTCTATCTTGTGAAAGAATTGTTACTTTGGCATAAGAAATTATATAACAATATATGTTGCTATTCTAAGATAATCATGATGCCCTCATGTCCGTATTTTATTTTATCGACACCTCTATCTCTAAACATGTGGACATATTTATCGATATCGGCTATCGCTTGAGGACAAGCGAGGTCTAAGCTTGGGGGAGTTGATACGTCCATTTTGCATCATGCTTTTATGTTGATATTTATTGCATTATGGGCTGTTATTACACATTATATCACAATAATTATGCCTATTCTCTCTTATTTTACAAGGTTTACATGAAGAGGGAGAATGTCGGCAGCTGGAATTCTGGACTGGAAAAGGAGCAAATATTAGAGACCTATTCTGCACAACTCCAAAAATCCTGAAACTTCACGGAGCATGTTTTTGGAATATATAAAAATATTGGACAAATAAAGTACCAGAGGGGGGTCACCAGCCATCCACAAGGGTGGGAGGCGCGCCCCCCGACCTTTCGGGCCCCCTGGCAGGCCTCCAGTGCGCATCTTTGGCTATATGGTGTCTTTCACCCTGGAAAAAATCAGAAGGAAGCTTTCAGGACGAAGCGTCGCTGTCTCGAGGCGGAACCTGGGAAGAATCAATCTAGGGCTCCGGCGGACCTGTTCTGCCGGGGAGACATCCCTCCAGGAGGGGGAAATCGTCGCCATCGTCATCACCATCGATCCTCTAATCAAAGGAGGGCCAATCTCCATCAACATCTTCACCAGCACCATCTCCTCTCAAACCCTAGTTCATCTCTTATATTCGATCTTGGTCCCAAAACCTCAGATTGGTACCTGTGGGTTGCTAGTAGTGTTGATTACTCCTTGTAGGTGATGATAGTCGGTTTATTCGGTGGAAGATCATATGTTCAGATCCTTAATGATAATTAATACTCCTTTGATTATGATTATGAATATGCTTTGTGAGTAGTTACGTTTGTTCCTAAGGACATGGGAGAAGTCTTGTTATAAGTAATCATGTGAATTTGATATTCGTTCAACATTTTGATGAGATGTATGTTGTCTTTCCTCTAGTGGTGTCATGTGAACGTCGACTACATGACACTTCACCATTATTTGGGCCTAGGGGAAGGCATTAGGAAGTAATAAGTAGATGATGGGTTGCTAGAGTGACAGAAGCTTAAACCCTAGTTTATGTGTTACTTCGTAAGGGGCTGATTTAGATCCATATGTTTCATGCTATGGTTAGGTTTACCTTAATTCTTCTTTTGTAGTTGCGGATGCTTGGGAGAGGGGTTAATCATAAGTGGGAGGCTTGTCCAAGGAAGGGCAGCACCCAAGCACTGGTCCACCCACATATCAAATTATCAAAGTAACGAACGCGAATCATATGAGCATGATGAAAACTAGCTTGACAGTAATTCCCATGTGTCCTCGGGAGCGCCTTTGCATTATATAAGAGTTCGTCCAGGCTTGTCCTTTGCTATAAAAAGGATTGGGCCACCTTGCTGCACCTTAGTTACTTTTATTACTTGTTACCCATTACGATTTACCTTATCACAAAAACTATCTGTTACCGATAATTTCAGTGTTTGCAGAGAATACCTTGTTGAAACCCACTTATCATTTCCTTCTGCTCCTCGTTGGGTTCGACACTCTTACTTATCAAAAGGACTACGATAGATCCCCTATACTTGTGGGTCATCAATACATAGGACGATGGTATTTGGACACTGGAAGTGTTTCGAGACGTACCGGAGGGGAATCGAGTCACTGGAAGTGTTTTGGGACAATCATGCTGACGGAACTCATCTGCTACCTCGATGTCTTGCTAGATCAAGAAGGCGAGGGACATCACCGAGCTGAACGTGTGCAGAATGCGAAGGTGTCGTGCATTCGGTACTTTATTGGTTCAAGCGCGAAGAAGTTCGACTACATCAACCGCGTTGTGAAACGCTTCCGAGTACGGTCTATGAGGGTACGTAGACACACTCACCCCCTCGTTGCTATGCATCTCCATGGATAGATCATTGCGTGTGCATAGAATTTTTTTTGTTTTCATTGCAACGATTCCCTAAAGTGGCATCATGAGCTAGGTCTATGCATAGATGATATGCACGAGTAGAACACAAAGAGTTGTGGGCGGTGATAGTCATACTGCTTACCATCAACGTCTTATTTTGATTCGGCGGTATTGTGGGATGAAGCGGCCCGGACCAACCTTACATGTCCGCGCACATGATACCGCTTCCACCGACTGACATGCAACTAGTTTTGCATAAAGGTGGCTGGCGGGTGTCTGTTTCTCCTACTTTAGTTCAATCAAATTTGACTACAGCCGGTCCTTGAAGAAGGTTAAATCAACAAACTTGACGAAACACCGTTGTGGTTCTATGCGTAGGTAAGAACGGTTCTTACTAGAACTTGCAAGAACAAAGTAGAGGACGTCTAACTTATTTTTGCAGGGCATGTTGTGATGTGATATGGTCAAGACATGATGTGATAAACGTTATTGTATGAGATGATCATGTTGTGTAAGTTATCAGCAACCAGCAGGAGCCTTATGGTTGTCTCTTTATTGTATGAAATGCAAACGCCATGTAATTGCTTTGCTTTATCACTATGCATTAGCGATAGTTGTAGAAGCAACAGTTGGCGAGACGACCACGATGCAACGATGGAGATCAAGGTGTCGAGCCGGTGACGATGGATATCATGACGATGCTTTGGAGATGGAGATCAAAAGCACAAGATGATGATGGCCATATCATGTCACATATTTTGATTGCATGTGATGTTTATCTTTTATGCATCTTATTTTGCTTAGTACGGCGGCAGCATTATAAGATGATACCTTCACTAAATTTCAAGGTAAAAGTGTTCTCCTTGAGTATGCACCGTTGTTATAGTTCGTCGTTTCGAGACACCACGTGATAATTGCTACGTCTTGAGTTTGCGTTGGTTTTCTTCGAAGAGGAGAGGGTGATGCAGCAAGTGTAGCGTAAGTATTTCCCTCAGTTTTGAGAACCAAGGTATCAATCCAAAGAGGAGGCTCCTCAAAAGTCCAACGCACCTACACAAACAAGCGAGAACTCGCAACCAACGCAATAAAGGGGTTGTCAATCCTTCACGGCCACTTCATGTAAAGTGAGATCTAATAAAGATAGTATGATAAGATAAATATATTTTGGTATTTTATAATATAGATGCAAAAAGTAAAGATGCAAGTAAAAGTAGATTGAAAGCAAATATGATAAGAGATAGACCCGGGGCCATAGGTTTCACTAGTGGCTTCTCTCAAGGTAGCATAAGTATTACGGTGGGTGAACAAATTATTGTCGAGCAATTGATAGAAAAGCGCATAGTTATGAGATTATTTAGGCATGATCATGTATATAGGCATCACGTCCATAACAAGTAGATGACTCCTGCTGCATCTACTACTATTACTCCACACATCGACCGCTATCCAAAGATGCATCTAGAGTATTAAGTTCATAAGAACAGAGTAACGCATTAAGCAAGATGACATGATGTAGAGGGATAAACTCATGCAATATGATATAAACCCCATCTTGTTATCCTCGATGGCAACAATACAATACGTGCCTTGCAACCCTTTACATCACTTGGTAAGGACACGCAAGATTGAACCCAAAGCTAAGCACTTCTCCCATGGCAAGAAAGACCAATCTAGTAGGCCAAACTAAACTGATAATTCAAGAGACTTGCAAAGATAACTCAATCATAAATAAAAGAATTCAGAGAAGATTCAAATATTATTCATAGATAAACTTGATCATAAACCCACAATTCATCGATCTCGACAAACACACCGCAAAAAGAGTTTACATTGAATAGATCTCCAAAGAGAGGGGAGAACATTGTATTGAGATCCAAAAGAGAGAAGAAGCCATCTAGCTAATAACTATGGACCCGTGGGTCTGTGGTAAACTACTCACAACTCATCGGAGGGGCAAGGATGTTGATGTAGAGGCCCTCCGTGGTTGATTCCCCCGCAGAGAGTGTCGGCGAAGGCTCCACGATGGGAACTCGCGGATCTGAAAGGTTACTGGCGGTGGAAATTGTGTTTCGTGGTGCCCTGGATGTTTTCGGGCACGTGGTATATATAGGAAGAAGAAGTACGCTGGTGGCCATGAGGGGCCCACGAGACAGGGGCGCCCTATAGGGGGCACCTCCTATCTCGTGGAGGCCTCGGCTGCTTCTTGACTTGCACTCCAAGTCCTCTGGATCACGTTTGTTCCAAAAATCACGCTTCAAGGTTTCATTCCGTTTGGACTCCGTTTGATATTCCTTTTCTTCGAAATACTGAAATAGGCAAAAAACAGCAATATGGGCTGGGCCTCCGGTTAGTAGGTTAGTCCCAAAAATGATATAAATGTGTAAAATAAAGCCCATAAACATCCAAAAGGGTAATATAATAGCATGGAACAATCAAAATTATAGATACATTGGAGACGATCAAGCATCCCCAAGCTTAATTCCTGCTCGTCCTCGAGTAGGTAAATGATAAAAGAGAATTTTGATGTGGAATGCTACCTAGCATAATTCATAATGTAATTTTCTTTATTGTGGCATGAATGTTTAGATCCAAATGAATACAAAATAAAAGTTCATATTGTTAAAAGAAATAGTAATACTTCAAGCATACTAATCAAAGTAATCATGTCTTCTCAAAATAACATGGCAAAGAAAGTTCATCCCTACATAATCATATAGTTAGGCTATGCTTCACTTTCGTCACACAAAGATGTTCCCAACTTCTATACCCCCGATGACTAGCCAAGCAATTGTTTCATACTTAAATAATCTCAAACTTTTTCAACCTTCACGCAATACATGGGCGTGAGCCATGGATATAGCACTATGGGTGGAATAGAATATGATGATGGGTTTGTTTGGAGAAGACAAAAAAGGAGAAAGTCTCACATTGACGAGGATAATCGACGGGCTATGGAGATGCCCATCAATTGATGTCAACACGAGGAGTAGGGATTGCCATGCAACGGATGCACTAGAGCTATGAATGAATGCTCAACAAAAGAAAACTAGTGGGTGTGCATCCAACTTGCTTGCTCACGAAGACCTAGGGCATTTGAGGAAGCCCATCGTAGGAATATACAAGCCAAGTTCTATAATGAAAAATTCTCACTAGTATGAAAAAGACAACTTATAAGACTCACTATATGAAAAACATGGTGCTACTTTGAAGCACAATATATGAGACTCACTACATGAAGAACAAGGTGCTACTTTGAAGCACAAGTGTGGTAAGAGGATAGTAGCATTGTCTCTTCTCTCTTTTTCTCTCATTTTTTTATTTGGGCCTTTTCTCTTTTTTTGGCCTCTTTTTTTTCTCTCTCTCTTTTTTATTTTTTTATTTTTAGTCCGGAGTCTCATCTCGACTTGTGGGGGAATCATGGTCTCCATCATCCTTTCCTCACTTGGGACAATGCTCTAAAAATGATGATCATCACACTTTTATTTTCTTACAACTCAACAATTACAACTCGAAACTAGAACAAGATATGACTCTATATGAATGCCTCCGACGGTGTACCGGGATGGTGCAATGAATCAAGAGTGACATGTATGAAAAATAATGCATGGTGGCTTTGCCACTAATACGATGTCAACTACATGATCATGCAATGGCAACATGACAAAAGTAAAGTATGTCATGATGATGGACGGAACGGTGGAAAGTTGCATGGCAATATATCTGGGAATGGCTATGGAAATGCCATAATAGGTAGGTATGGTGGCTGTTTTGAGGAAGATATAGGAGGTTTATGTGTGATAGAGCGTGTCGTATCACGGGTTTGGATGCACCGCTAAGTTTGCACCAACTCTCAAGGTGAGAAAGGGCAATGCACGGCATCAAGAGGCTAGCAAAGGCGGAAAGGTAAAAGTGTGCATAATCCATGGACTCAACATTAGTCAAAAGAACTCATATACTTATTGCAAAAATTTAGAAGTCATCAAAAATCAAGTACTACACGCATGCTCCTAGGGGTATAGATTGGTAGGAAAAGACCATCGCTCGTCCCCGACCGCCACTCATAAGGATGCACAAGCCAGGTACACTTCATGTTTCAAATTTGTTACGCAACTTTAACCATATGTGCATGCTACGGGACTTGCTAACTTCAACACAAGTATTCTTTAAATTCATAATCACCCAACTAGCATGACTTTAATATCACTACCTCCATATCTCAAAACAATTATCAAGTATCAAGTTAATCATAGCATCCAATTCACTTCCTATGATAGTTTTTATTATACCCAACTTGGATGCCTACCATTCTAGGACCAATTTTATGACCATAGCAAATACCATGCTGTTCTAAAAGACTCTGAAAATAATATAAGTGAAGCATGAGAGACTAGCAATTTCTTCAAAATTAAGACACCACCGTGCTCTAAAAGATATAAGTGAAGCACTAGAGCAAAAACTATCAAGCTCAAAAGATATAAGTGAAGCACATAGCGTATTCTAGCAAATTCTAATCAAATAGGCTTCTCCCAAAAGGTGTGTACAGCAAGGATGATTGTGGTAAACTAAAAAGCAAAGACTAATGTAATACACGACGCTCCAAGGAAAACACTTATCATGTGGTGAATAAAATATAGCTCCAAGTAAAGTTACCAATGAACGAAGATTTAAAGAGGGATGCCTTCCGGGGCATCCCGAGCTTAGGCTTTGGCTATTCTTGAATATCTTGGGGTGCTTTGGGCATCCCCAAGCATAGGCTCTGCCACCCTTTATTCCATAGTCCATAAAAGCTTTACCCGAACTTGAAAACTTCACAACACAAAACTCAACAGAAATCTTATAAGCTCTGTTAGTGAAAGAAAACAAAACCACCACATAAGGTACTGCAATGAACTCATTCTTTATTTAATTTGGTGTTAAACCTACTGTATTCCAACTTCTCTATGGATTATAAACTATTTTATTGGCCATAGATTCATCAAAATAAGCAAACAACACACAGAAAACAGAATCTGTCAAAACAGAACAGTCTGTAGTAATTTGTAACTTGACGAGCCTAGCATGTACAGACATGGCCTCGGAACACTGGAGACCGAAATGTCGAACGTGAATCATAGTGTAGATATGATCAACATGGAGATGTTCACCATTGATGACTACCCCATCTCATGTGATGATCGGACATGGGTTAGTTGATTTGGATCATGTATCACTTAGATGACTTGATGGATGTATATTTAAGTGGGAGTTCTTTAGTAATTTGATTAATTGAACTTAATTTATCATGAACTTAGTCTTGATAGTTTTGCATATCTATGTGGTAGATCAATAGCTCGCGATATAGCTCCTATATTTTTTTGATATGTTCCTAGAGAAAACTAAGTTGAAAGATGATAGTAGCAATGATGCGGACTGGGTCCATGATCTGAGGATTATCCTCATTGCTGCACAGAAAAATTATGTCATTGATGCACCGCTAGGTGACAGACCTATTGCAGGGGCAGATGCAGACGTTATGAACCTTTGTCAAAGCTCGATATGATGACTACTGAATAGTTTAGTGTGCCATGCTTTACGGCTTAGAACTGGTACTTCAAAAACGTTTTGAACGCCACAGAGCATATGAGATGTTCCAAGATCATGCCCGTGTCAAGAGGTATGAGACCTCTGACAAGCACTTTGCCTACAAGATGGACAAAAATAGCTTAGCTAGTGAGCACATGCTCAGAATGTCTGGATACTACAATCGCTTGAATCAAGTGGGAGTTAATCTTCCAGATAAGATAGTGATTGATAGAGTTCTCTAGTCACCATCACCAACCTACTAGAACTTCGTGATGAACTATAAGGGATGGTGAAAACAATTCCCGAGCTCTTCGCGATGTTATAATCGGCGAAGGTAGAAATCAAATAAGAGAAATCAAGTGTTGATGGTTAAAGAAGACCACTAGTTTCAAGAAAAAGGGCAAGGAAAAGAAAGGGAACTTCAAGAAGAATGGCAAGCAAGTTGCCACTCCTGGGAAGAAGCCCAAAGTTGGACCCAAGCCTGAAACTGATTGCTTATAATGCAAAGGAAATGGTCATTGGAAGTGGAACTGCCCCCAAATACTTGGCGGGTAAGAAGGACGGCAAAGTGAACAAAGGTATATTTGATATACATATTATTGATGTGTATTTTACTAGTGTTCGAAGTAACCCCGGGGTATTTGATACCGGTTCAGTTGCTAAGATTAGTAGCTCGAAACAGGAGTTACAGAAACTAGTTAAAAGCGAGGTAACGATGTGTGTTGGAAATGATTCCAATATTGATATGATCACCATCGTACACTCCCTCTACCTTCGGGATTAGTGTTGAACCTAAACAAATGTTATTTGGTGTTTGCGTTGAGCATGAATATGATTAGATCATGTTTATTGCAATACATTTATTCATTTAAGTTAGAGAATAATTGATGTTCTGTTTACATGAATAAAACCCTCTATGGTCATACACCCAATGTGAATGGTTTATTGAATCTCGATTGTCGTGATACATATATTCATAATATTTATGCCAAAAGATGCAACATTGATAATGATAGTGCAACATATTTGTGGCATTGTCGTTCAGGTCATATTGATGTAAAGCGCATGAAGAAACTCCATACAGATGGACTTTTGGAATCACTTTATTATGAATCATTTGATACTTGCGAACCATGCCTCATGGCAAGATGACTAAAACTCCATTCTCCGGAACAATGGAGCGAGCTAATGACTTATTGGAAATAATACATACCGATGTATACGGTCCAATGAGTGTTGAAGCATGCGACGGACATTGTTATTTTCTGACCTTCACAGATGATTTGAGTAGGTATGGGTATGTCTACTTAATGAAACACAAGTCTGAAACATTTGAGAAGTTCAAAGAATTTTAGAGTGAAGTGGAGAATCATCATAACAAGAAAATAAAGTTTCTACGATCTGATCGAGGAGGCGAATATATGAGTTGCGAGTTTGGCCTTCATTTAAAACAATGTGGAATTGTTTCACAACTCACACTACCTGGCACACTGCACTATTAGATATGGTGCGATCTACGATGTCTCTTACCAATTTACCACTATCGTTTTAGGGATATGCATTAGAGACACCCGCATTCACGTTAAATAGGGGACCGTCTAAATCCGTTGAGACGACACTGTATGAATTGTGGTTTGGCAAGAAACCTAAGCTGTCGTTTCTTAAAGTTTGGGGTTGCGACACTTATGTCAAAAGGCTTAAGCCTGATAAGCTCGAACCCAAATTGAAAAAGTGCATCTTCATAGGACACCCGAAGGAAACAATTGGGTACACCTTCTACCACAGATCCGAAGGCAAGATCTTTGTTGCCAAGAATGGTACCTTTCTAGAGAAGGAGTTTCTCTCGAAAGAAGTGAGTGGGAGGAAAGTAGAACTTGATGAGGTAATCGTACCTTCTCTCGAATTGGAAAGTAGCACATCAGAGAAATCCATTCCCGTGATGCCTACACCAACTAGAGAGGAGGCAAATGATAATGATCATGCAACTTTAGATCAAGTTGCTACTGAACCTCGTAAGTCAACCAGAGCATGATCTGCACCAGAGTGGTACGGTAATCCTGTTCTGGAAGTCATGTTATTAGACCAAGGCGAACTTACAAACTATGAAGAAGCTATGATGAGCCAAGATTCCGACAGATGGCTTGAGGCCATGAAATTTGAGATAGGATCCATGTATGAGAACAAAGTGTGGACTTGCCCGATCATCGGCAAGCCATAGAGAATGAATGGATCTTCAAGAAGAAGACTACTTGATGGTAATGTTACTGTCTACAAAGCTTGACTTGTCACAAAAGGTTTTCGACAAGTTCAAGGGGTTGACTATGCTGAGACTTTCTCACTCGTAGCTATGCTTAAGTCCGTCTGAATCATGTTAGCAATTGTCACATTTTGGTACTATGAAATCTGGCAAATGGACGTCAAAACTGCATTCCTTAATGGATTTCTTAAATAAGAGTTGTATATGATGCAACCATAAGGTTTTGTCGATCCTAAAGGTACTAACAAAGTGTGCAAACTCCAGCGTTCCATCTATGGTTTGGTGCAAGCATCTCGGTGTTGGAATATACGCTTTGATGAGGTGATCAAAGCATATGGTTTTATACAGACTTTCGGTGAAGCCTGTATTTACAAGAAAGTGATTGGGAGCTCTGTAGCATTTGTAAGGTTATATGTGGATGATGTATTGTTGACTGGAAATGATATAGAACTTCTGGATAGCATAAAAGGATACCTGAATAAGAAGCACAATTCTGGATAGCTGCTTATATATTCGGCATCAAGATCTATAGGGACAGATCAAGACGCTTAATAGGACTTTCACAAAGCACATACCTTGACAAGATTTTGAAGAAGTTCAAAATGGATCAGTCAAAGAAAGGGTTCTTGCCTGTGTTGCAAGGTGTGAAGTTGAGTAAGACTCAAAACCCGACCACGGCAGAAGATAGAGAGAGAATGAAAGTCATTCCCTATGCCTCAGCCATAGGTTCTACAAAGTATGCCATGATGTGTACCAAACCTGTTGTGTACCTTGCCATGAGTTTGGCAAGGGGGTACAATAGTGATCCAGGAGTAGATCACCGGACAGCGGTCAAAATTATTCTTAGTTACCTAAGAGGACTACGGAGATATTTCTTGATTGTGGAGGTAATAAAGAGCTCGTCGTAAAGGGTTACGTCGATGCAAGCTTTGATGCCGATTCGGAAGACTCTGAGTCTCAATCTGGATACATATTGAAAGTGGGAGCAATTAGCTAGAGTAGCTCCATACAGACCTTTGTAGACATAGAAATTTGCATAAATACATACGGATCTGAATGTGGCAGACCTGTTGACTAAAATTCTCTCACAAGCAAAACATGATCACTCCTTCATACTCTTTGGGTGTTAATCACATGGCGATGTGAACTAGATTATTGACTCTAGTAAACTCTTTGGGTGCTGGTCACATGGCGATGTGAACTATGGGTGTTAAATCACATGATGATGTGAACTAGATTATTGACTCTAGTGCAAGTGGGAGACTCAAGGAAATATGCCCTAGAGGCAATAATAAAGTTGTTATTTTACATTTCCTTATTCATGATAAAGGTTTATTATTCATGCTAGAATTGTATTGATCGGAAACTTAAATACATGTGTGAATACATAAACAAATATTATGTCCCTAGTAAGCCTCTACTAGACTAGCGCGTTGATCAAAGATGGTTAAGGTTTCCTAACCATAGACATGTGTTGTCATTTGATAACAGGATCACATCATTAGAAGAATGATGTGATGGACAAGACCCATCCTTAGCTTAGCATAATGATCATTCAGTTTATTGCTATTGCTTTCTTCATGTCAAATACATATTCCTTCGACTATGAGATTATGCAACTCCCGAATACCATAGGAATACCTTGTGTGTTATCAAACGTCACAACGTAATTGGGTGATCATAAATATGCTCTACAGGTATCTACGAAGGTGTTTGTTGAGTTGGCATAGATCGAGATTAGGATTTGTCACTCCGAGTATCGGAGAGGTATCTCTGGGCCCTCTCGGTAATACACATCATAAGCTTGCAAGCCGATCATTGACAAGGTTCAAAGAAAGGGTGGGCCATCAAATGACTAAGGAGTTAGTCACAAGGTGATATATTATGGAACAAGTAAAGAGACTTGCCAGTAATGAGAATGAACTAGGTATGAAGATACCGACGATCGAATCTCGGGCAAGTAACATACCGATGGACAAAGGGAATTATGTATGTTGTCATAACGGTTCGACCGATAAAGATCTTCATAGAATACGTAGGAGCCAATATGGGCATCCAGGTTCCGCTATTGGTTATTGACCGGAGAGGTGTCTCGGTCATGTCTACATAGTTCTCAAACCCGTAGGGTCCGCACGCTTAACGTTCGTTGACGATATAGTATTATATGAGTTATATGATTTGGTGACTGAATGTTGTTTGGAGTCCCGGATGAGATCACGGACATGACGAGGAGTCTCAAAATGGTCAAGAGGTGAAGATTGATATATAGGACGATGGTATTTGGACACTGGAAGTGTTTCGGGACATACCGGGAAGGAACCGGGTCACCGGAAGGGTTCCGGCACCCCGCCCCGGGCAAGGTATGGGCCTTATGGGCCAAACAAGGGGACAGACCAGCCCACAAGGGGGCTGGTGCGCCCCCTCCCTTGTTTGGCCAGCCCTAGGGAAGGGAAAGGGGGAGGGCTAGGCCCTCCTGCCTTTCCCTCTCATGGGAGAAAGGAAAGGGGGGTGGCGCCACCCTCCCCTGCCTTTCCCCGCACTCCAAATAAGGAAAGGGGGGCGCGGCTTGGGATGGACCCCAAGTAGGATTCCTCCTACTTGGGTGCCTTTTTGGCTGCTGCTCCCTCCCTCCCACCTATATATATGTGGGAGGGGGCGCCTAGCAAACAACAGACAATTGCCTAGCGGTGTGCAGTGCCCCCTCCACCATTTACACCCCCAGACATATTTTCGTACTGCTTAGGCGAAGCCCTGCGGAGATCACTTCACCATCACCGTCACCACACCGTCGTGCTGACGGAACTCACCTACTACCTCGACGTCTTGCTGGATCAAGAAGGCGAGGGACGTCACCGAGCTGAATGTGCGCAGAACGCGGAGGTGCCGTGCGTTCGGTACTTGATTGGTTGAAGCGTCAAGAAGTTTGACTACATCAACCGCATTGTGAAACGCTTCCGCTTACGGTCTACGAGGGTACGTAGACACACTCCATGGATAGATCATTCGTGTGCGTAATTTTTTTTGTTTTTTATGCAACGATTGCCTACATTTTACGCTTCACGGCGGCCCGGACCTGGGTAAATCTCTGTGTTGATTGCTAGATCTTCTCTTTGTGCTCGTCGATCTCCCTAGTTGAACCGCAAAGGGGCCGTTGCCGGTCCCATAGATCGTCGTACGCACGACACTCACAGGAACAAGAGAGGGATGTGTTGGGCTAGGAAATTCAGCACATAGCTTGACAAGAGAAAAGGAAATGATTACCTTTTAGCAAACAAAAATCTAGAAGAGAATTAAAAGCTCGAACACATATCAAACAGACTGAGAAATCCTAGAAAGTGCAGACTCTCAAATTTAAATAGGGCTAAGACAAAAATAAAATCCAGTTAAAAGAAAACAACAACAAAATAATTTAAGCTCACATTTAATCAAATTAAAACCTCCAATAATATAAAAACTCAACTTGAGCTTTTATAACCAAATAAAACAAAAGAAATTTTTTGGCCCTGCTTTTTAGAAACTTTTTACTAAACATTCCGAACATCGGGATGTTACACTTCCGTTCGAGGAATTGTTCGTGGGTTGTCCATCGACGGTTCAAAGGACTCCAAGTACGATCTACACCGACTCGTCTACTTTTGCTGCACTATGGAGTTGGTAACGATCGTGATCCAAACCGTTTATGCATCTTCATATTGTTCCTGGGTGTTCGTGTGGCAAAAAATTTCTACTACGTTTCCCAACACCAGTGTCACCACAAGCATCCGCAAGTTATACTAGGCATAAATATTGTAATCTCAAATCCAATTTTTTTATCCAACACAAAGAAACTTCAAGAAGCAAGACTCTATGCACAGAAAAATAATACAGGAGGAAGCATCATATGTCCAACTATATTAAAAAAGCTCATGATACAATCAAGTTCGGAATCTTTCAAGAACATGGGAGACAAAAATCGAACACATAGCTACTGGTGCATACACACAGCCTCGAGGATGAACTACCCACGCATCACCATGAGAACGAAGAGGAAGTTATTGGTGATGGTGATGACGGAGATGCCCCAGGTGGCGTCCCGGCGCCACCTGGGGAGAGGGGGAATGGCCCCCTCCTTCTTCTTCCTTGGCCCTCCAGGGAGAGAGGGAGCCCCCTAGATTGGATCTCTATCTTCTTCTCCCATTATTGGTACTTTTCTGACGACGAGCGGGACTTCCACCTTAGAACTCCTATATGGGGTCTTCAATGCCAGCTAGTTGCTTAGCACCCATAACACTCACCTAGGCTGGCACATCGGAGCACAAACTCCTCGCTCACCCGCTCGCCCGTCGTGAGTTGCTGATGTGGTGTGTAGAAAAAACATCCATAAGCTACTGACTGTACGAAAAGAACTACCCATGGACAATCGGTTTTCTAGAAAAAATTTTATAAAAGAAGTTCAAGAATTTGAAAAAAAATGACAAATTTGAAAAGGAGCTTCATAAGTTAAAAGAAGCATTCATGAATCTGAAAAAAAACGTTCACAAAATAGGAAAATGTTTGTGAATTTGAAAATGTTCACCGATTTAAAAAAGTATTCATAAATTTGAAGATAGTTCAAGAATTTGAAAATTATTCAAGAATTAAAAAATCTATGAATTTGGAAAGTTAACAAATTCCATATTTGAATGCAAATTTGAAAAAGGTTCCCAAATTTTACAAATATTTTTGAATTTGAATATTCTTCACATATTTTAAAATATATTCACAAATTTTAAAAAATATTCACGAATTAAAAAAACAGGAATTACAAAAATTATTTGTGAATTAGTAATTTGTTCACGAATTTGAAACATTTAATGAACTAGAGAAAGTTCATGATTTTGAAAAACAAATCACAGATTTCAAAAGGGAAACTGGAAAATTAAAATAAATCAGAAAAGAAAAAGAAAAAATGGACGGAAACCTAAAAGAAAACCATCTGGGAAGCATCTAGACGCTTCCCAAAATCGGAAATGAATAGCGGCTCACGGACAACACTGCATTTAGTTGACGCACGAAAACGAACGAGAAAAGCAAAAGAAAATGGACCGCACCCAGAACAGTGGTGTGCACCAAGTTGAGCAATACTACTCCCTCCATCTCGTAATATAAGAATGTTTTTTATACTAGTGTAGTGTAAAAAACTCTTTTATATTATGAGACGGAGGGAGTAGCAAACAACGCCATCAGGCTAAACAGGAAATAGGTTTCATCTTGCAATAAGCGACCTTTTAGAATTGAGATGAACATGGATTGTCCGAATGAATATTCAAATATAATAGATATACTTTAAGCCCAAAAAGGTGTGGGTTCTTGTAGTGACCCGACATCAAACGGTCAAGTCTCTGTGTTTCAGTGTCATCCTTAGATCGGTAATGCTGACACACACAGTACCCGAAGTATTTATAACAGAGTAGCAATCACACACTTATTACATCGAATATCTCAAAAGAGAACTTATTACAATAAATATGGCTTAAGGCCATCTAATACGACAACAACGGAAGGCTTGGAAGAAAAAGTGAGTCCATCAACTCCAACGGCATAGCTGAGTTGCACGACAACGACCTAACGAACCTTACTCCTCGTCTGAAAAGTCTGCAATATAATACGTTGCAGCCCGAAAACGGGTCAGCACATGGAATATGCTGGCAATGTAACACAGTAGAGCAAAAACAGAATAATGCTATCACTACATACATATTTGGCTGGTGGAAAGCTCTATGGTTATAGTTTTTGCGAAAAGCCAATTTTTCCCTACAACAAAGGAATAAATTTTATTTTAACTATCATGGTAGTTGAAACATCATTGAGAAGGTTCCTCCAACTCAATCCCAATTAAAGTAGTTATCAGCCCAACAATATTAATTTAGAGTGATGAGATACTAGGATACTCCAAGTACTAGATACTCAAGATTGTCCATAACCGGGGACACGACTAACCATGATTAGATTGTACACTCTCATGAGGTTTATGATTTTTCCCCACAAGACTCGATCACCTCCGTTGGAGTTCTCTTTTCTACACGGTGTTTGAGAAACGGATGATCGAGACACGCCTTCGTAAACACTAACTCTCTACTCCCAGCAGACCATACCAAACCTACAACCCTCTACCTGCTGATCCACCTCTTCAAGAGCTTCATGTAACCTACTCAACTATGCTAGAGCCCATAATAGCTTGTGGCTGCACACGGAAGTTTCTAGCATGAAAATATCTCGCCCTTTGAACACGGGTGGCGGTCCATAGAAAAATCACATGAAACCCCGGATTTCCAAAAATACAGCAACATCGATTCTCCAGTGCCTCAATCCACCAGATGTGTATTTAAGTTGCCACCTTAAGTTGAACCATTAATTAACAATCTCACATCTGTCATGGATTTCACTCACCCAAACCACGTCTACGAGCATAGCATAGAAATATAAGCAATACGTAGAAGTAACTCCCAAGGGTTTGAATATAACAGGGCAATAGGTTCTACCTCATCAACTACTTCCCAACCCACATGTTAATGAAATCCTAATCATGCAATGTTTGAGGATTGAAACTAATATAAAAACTGGGTATGGAAAGAGTATGATCAATGTGTTACTTGCCTTGCTGACGATCCGTAAAACCTACGGACCCGTAGTAGCACACTTCGCACTCCAGGAATTCTATCGCAAACAAACAATAGCATACATAAGCAATCAAGCAAAGATGCACGGGCAAAACTCAAGTAAGAAGAATTGACCAGAAAGTTCAACTTAAGAACTCCGGTTTGCAAAAAGAATCAAATCAAACGAACCAACGAAACTCAAACGGCAAAAGAAACAAGATCCGTTTACTAATCTGATCTAAAGTCAAATTTTACAGTACCAAAATCTTGTTCAAGTTGACTAAACAGAAAGAGCGTTTCGAGACAAAGATCTAGGCGCTTGAATCGCCTGATTCCGATAAACGAGCGAAAAGATAAACTGAAACGAAAATCGGATCAGTAATCGCGATCGAAAATAATCGCGAAAAAATCCGAGAAAAAGAAAACTGACGAGCAGGCTAACGAACGAACGTTCGTTGTTTGTAACTATCGAGCGAAACCCGTCGTTAAAACGAACGTATGGACGAACGTCCGCTAAGTAACTAAACCGAGAAAAACCGGCGAACCGATCTAAAAAAACGAACTAGGGTTTCTAAAAAACCGAATCGGTTTTAGAAGAAAAAAATGGCGGCGGCAACGGCGACGTTACCTCCGGCGAGGCTCGAGGCGGGGCTGCAGCGGCGGGGAGGCGGGCTGCGATGACGGGCGGCGGCGGCGCGCTGCAGCGGCGGCGGCGAGGCGCGACAAGGCGGCGGCGCGGCTATGGTTGAAGCGAGCTGCGATGGCGGGGTTGGGGGTATTTAAGGAGGGTGCGGCTTGGAGGAGGGCAAGGCGGCGGCGAGGCGGAGTCCTGGCCGGACTCGGTCCGAGGCGGCGGCGGCATCGGTCTCTGGAGGAGACGCCTTGTGAGGAGGGCTGCTCGGCTGGCTTCGCCCGGGCAAGGCAGACTTTTTTAAATAATTTCGCCGAACCGAAAATAAATCCTAGAAAATAAAATAAAAATCTAAAAATGCCAAAATAAATTTACACTGTCTAAATAAAATATTTAGAACGAGATGAACATTTTCTTGGCCCTAAAATGCAATTTTGGAAAACGTGCAATTTTTCTAATGCAAATAAAATAGCAATAAAATCCGAATAAAATCAAATATTTGATTTTAATATTGTTCCTCCAATATTTCAATTATTTTGGAAAAGTCACATTATCTCCTCTCATATATTTTAATATGAAATATTTTTCGGAGAGAAAATAATTAAAACCAAAAATCCTCGTTTTTCAATATTTGATAAAAATATTATATGAAACCCGGGAAATCCCCAACTCTCTCCGAGGGTCCTTGAGTTTCTTAGGATTTCGAGGATCGCGAAACAAAATGCAATAAAATATGATATGCATGAATGATCTATGTATAACATTTCAAATTAAAAATTTGTGATGTTACAGTTCTTTGCTTAACGATATCAGGCTAAAAGTTACAAAATATCTCTAATAGTAATGGGAGCTGTGTTTCTCGCCCACAGTGAGACACAAGCACATCTCGCTACAAGGACGCCCTTAATGGGCCGACCCATAATCACACATGTACATGTAAACCAATTTTTGTTCAATATAAATACTTATGTTAAAATGTTCACCATGAATTTGCGATGTAAATATTTTGTTAGTGTAATTTTTTAAGAAATGTTGATAGCATTAAATAAAAGTGGTCGTGGCATTTAAAAAATGTTCACGCGTTACAAAAAAATATACGCGTCATTTCTGGAAAGTTCTATACAATGTTAAAAAATGTTCACGCAACTCAAAACAAAATGTTTGATTCTTCCGAAAAATGTATTTCACATTTTAAAAAATCACCAGAAGTTTCAAAAATATGTTTGTCACGATCTAAGAGAATGTTTATACAATGAAAAAAATGCACACATAGTTTAAATAAATATTATGTATCATTCAAAAAATGTTTCAAGATGTCTTTCAAAATGTTTGACACGATCGACTAAATGTTCTTAAATATTTATTTGGAAAAATGTTAATCATGTATTTTAAAATGTTAACCGTGTATATTTTTTATATATTTAAAAATGTAAAATTTATATGGAAAATGTAGAGATAAAACATATATTTTGTAAAATGTAAAACATTTTTAAAAAATGTTCCCAATATATATGAAAACTGTACAATATTTATGAAAAAAGTAGACCAGTGTTGAAGAAAAAAACTTAGAAACCCATGAAAATCAAAGAAAGAAACAAAGAAAACAAAGGAAATCTGAATAAAATAAATAAAAAGGAAAACAAAAATGACGCAAACAGTGAAAACTCACGCAGATGCAGCTATGGTACTGGGCCAGCCCACTAGCATAGCGCAAGAGGCGAGCCGGAGGTACAGTATTGCAGTGAGCGAGACATAACTCCCGCGACTTTCCAGGCCGCCAGGTTGAAATTGGATGTTGCTTGTCTCGCAATAAGCGTGTTTCAGCATTTACGCTGAAGGTGGGTCCAAATCTATATCCAAATAAAATAGATCTTCTATAAGCCCAAGAAGATGCTCAAATCAAGTTTTTGCATGACTAGGCAAGGCCTACCATCTATACCTACTAATAAAAGAAATAGGTATTCTTAGTCCGTCATGATATTTTATAGAAAACACCATGATGTGTCTGACATTAAACCCGTAAGTACGTATAAAGTGTTTTTTAAAATACTCATATCTTCTAAACCGTAACTACATGTTATATATGGAATTTAACTAGAAAAATATTGTTATTTTACTCGTTAACCATTTAAACTATCTAGGGTGCAATCTTAATCAATGTGCATTATCCGCCTTTCTTTCATATCGGCACTGATCCAAATTGTGGATGAACATGTCAGCAAAATCAGGATTGAAAACGAAATTGAAGATCACTTTCCGTTTTTTTGTACGTATTAAATCTACATGCAAGCCGTGTTTGAATAGAAGACATGTGAAATCTTGAACTTGCGCTTTTGTAGGTAAGACCATCTTTGTTTGGGCCACTTGTTGCAAATTAAGAGCATGTGGTATTCTTTTCTCCCGTTGCAACGCACGGACCCTTTTGCTAGTATTACAAAATAGTCCTAATAGGAAGAATACTGTTGTATGTACAATGAATCTTTGTCTGATACTCGTACGACCGGAGATGTTGCAATCTATGGGCCATAACATGCATCATATATTTATTGTCTTATCGTAGCAGCGCGTGATAAGAAAATGTCCTGTGAAAGCAATTTCGGGATAAAAAAAAGGCATGCTTAACTCATTGTCTCTATCTCTACTACTTAAAAGAGAAACCGTGTTCCTTTTCCTATGAGGCGAAGTGCTTCGTCCGACTTCCATTCTTTTTCTGAGCATCATTCCTTCAAAATTGCCTTAAGTGTCTCATCTTTTATTGACTTACTAGAGAACCTTATGTCTTCTTTGATAAGCCAATAAGTGATTATAAAATAAAATCTTAAAATATATTTTAGATAGATAAATCAGGACAAGATTTGATAAACATTTATCTATACAATCATATTAATATGGACAGGTAAATCACGGGCTAACATATTAGAATATTTATACTCCGTTGCAAGGCATGAGCAATTATGTAGCAGTCTGAAGTTGAGAACGGCATTTTGGAGCTCGGCCTCCATGGAGGCCACTTTTCTTGAAAAAATCAAAATTCATACCTCTTGGTTTCAAAAAAATCTGAAAAAAATTATACAAGTACACAAGGATGTGATGTGTATGTGTGTAAAATTTCAGAATGAAATACATTGAGATGTGATCTGTGCATAAACAATAAATTCATGGACTTTTGTGATCTGTACATAAAGAAATAGGTATTCTTAGTCCGTCATGCTATTTTATAAAAAACACCCTGATCTGTCTGACATTAAACCCGTAAGTACGTATAAAGTGTTTTTTTATTATACTCATATCTTCTAAACCGTATATACATGTTATATATGGAATTTGACTAAAAAAAATATAGAATCTGAATATGATGTTATTTTACTTGTTAACCATTTAAACTATCTAGGGTGCAATCTTAATCAATGTGCATTATCCGCCTTTCTTTTATATCGGCACTGATCCAAATTGTGGATGAACATGTCGCAAAATCAGGATTGTAGACGAAATTGAAGATCACTTTCCGTTTTTTTGTACGTATTAAATCTACATGCAAGCCGTGTTTGAATAGAAGACATGTGAAATCTTGAACTTGCGCTTTTATAGGCAAGACCATCTTTGTTTGGGCCACTTTTTGCAAATTAAGAGTGTGTGGTATTCTTTTCTCCTGTTGCAACACACGGGCCCTTTTGCTAATATTACAAAATAGTCCTAATAGGAAGAATACTGTTGTATGTATGATGAATCTTTGTCCGATACTCGTACGACCGGAGATGTTGCAATCTATGGGCCATAACATGCATCGTATATTTATTGTCTTATCATAGCAGCGTGTGATAAGAAAATGTCCTGTGAAAGCAATTTCGGATAAAAAAAAGGCATGCTTAACTCATTATCTCTATCTCTACTATTCAAAAGAGAAACCGTGTTCCTTTTCCTATCAGGCGAAGTGCTTCGTCCGACTTCCATTCTTTTTTTGAGCATCATTCCTTCAAAATTGCCTTAAGTGTCTCATCTTTTATTGACTTACTAGAGAACCTTATGTATTCTTTGATAAGCCAATAAGTGATTACAAAATAAAATCTTAAAATATATTTTAGATAGATAAATCAGGACAAAATTTGATAAACATTTATCTATACAATCATATTAATATGGACAGGTAAATCACGGGCTAACATATTAGAATATTTATACTCCGTTGCAAGGCACGAGCAATTATGTAGCAGTCTGAAGCTGAGAACGGCATTTTGGAGCTCGGCCTCCATGGAGGCCACTTTTCTTGAAAAAATCAAAATTCATACCTTTTGGTTTCAAAAAAATCTGAAAAAAATTGTACAAGTACAAAAGGATGTGATGTGTATGTGTGTAAAATTTCAGAATGAAATACATTGAGATGTGATCTGTGCATAAAGAATAAATTCATGGACTTTTGGGATGAATAGTATCATGTGTTAAAAAGTCACATATTTTTCTTTTTTGCACAACCTTCATGTCAACGTATTTCGTCCTGAAAATTTACACACTTGTGTGTTATGCCTCCATACATGTCTGTATTTTTTTCAGAATTTTTTGAAATGCAGAAATATGAATTTTGTTGAATTTTGGATTTTTCCAAAACAGGCCTCCAAAAGCAATTTTCGTCTGAAGCTGCGATCATTAATTTGGATTAGAGTGAGTGGCAGATAAAAAATAACAGTTGTTGAGCTCGACTCAGCCCACCAGATACCATTGGCCTTAGTAACGTCGACCAAAGCAACCAAATCGATGTAGTTTTGCCCTCTTCGGGTTCCATTGTTATTTCTGTTTGTTCTAGGTTTGTTGCGACAGCGCCAGTCGGTAGGTGGAGCCGACTGCGAGCAAAGTCTGTCAGATCGGTACAGTCGGCCCAAACAAGATAAACGGGGCACATTAATCGGTCGCTTTACCATGATGGGCGTCATCGTCAGCTATAGATCCATAATATTTGCTGGTATAGCTCCTTTACGTTGACAATTTCGTTGGCCGGCGAAAGGCGCCCATGCTTCATATTTGCTGGCTAATTATACGACGGGGTACGTGCATGCACGTACTAGTACTACTACATTTGATGACAGTCAGCAACTGTTCGATGTACGGGGTTAAGTTTGGACGGCGACACAATCGAGGAAAATGATGCCTGGATGGAGTTCCATGCGAGATTAAATTACTAGTGTACTCCATTCATCGGTCGTCGATGTGTACTCAGTCCCACATATCGCTCAGTGGTGGTAACTTGTTAAATACGACAAGGATGGGCAGACCAGACCATACGTTCACTCAAATCGTGCCCATGATGAACGGTGGGCCCTCGTCTAGCCACGAGCACGCCCACTCTCAACACGTGGACTCGAAGTAGTTGGTTTCGTTGCGACTACTACCTTTCAACTCAGCAACGGATCCTCTAACATCGTAAAGGGATGTCATGAAGCTACAGTGCAATCCCAGTGCAAAACAAAGAAGGGATGTCACAGGCACTGTAGCAAAGATAGTATGCGCAATTACTGTTCATAAAAAATAAAATCCAAAATTAATTTTATTGCATCATAATTTTGTTTATATGTAATTTTAGTAAATATATACAGTAGTTTTCTAATTTGCAAATTAATTCAAGTTATTTTAGGCTTAATCATATAGATGTGAAAAATGGATGTCAGGGTACTGTAGCTTCCCTAACATCCTTTTATGATGTTAGAAGATCTCGTTCCTTTCAACTCATGTTGTATCGACCAATTCGGCACAGAAAAGAAAAAGTAAATTGGCGCGGGTAATAGCCGACTCTTAGATACTAGCACTGCCAATTAAAAGTATCTCTATACGCGCATATCCCCGCGGCAAGTACTTGCGAAGTGTATTCCTACATACATCAAGTGAATCAGAGCAACTCCAATGGTTGGAGCGACCCATTTCGGCCGGCCGCGTTGGGTCGACGCGGATAGAAAAGGCGGCCCAATACACCGACCCAAACAGACGCGCGTCCGTTTTTTGCCATGGGCGTCCCATTCCTAACCCATTTTTTAGCCTGATTTGCGTCGATGCGGACACGCGACGGACGCATGCTCGCTTGCCTATTCCTGTCCCTGGGCCCGCTGGTCTGTGGCACATTGGCCTCCCGTCTCACCCTGCAGCCAACTAGAAACCCTCCCGCCTCCCTCCCGCTTCCTCCGTCGCCAACGCCACCGTCCATTTTTTCAGGCGACTCTTCCAGCTGCCGCCGCCTGCACATCCGCCCAGCAACGCCGCCCCCTCTCCCCCGTCGTCCTCCGCCGTCGTTTTGCCGCCGGAGCAAATCGCTTCCGCCGCCGCTTCCCCACCGACAGCCGCGACCAAGAAGCCGCCGCCGCCCTGCACATCCGACCGCACGCTCGTCGGACACCGGCAGGGCAGCTAGCTGGTTCTGTGGGCGCCGCGACTCCCCTCGCCGGCAGTCTCCTTCGTCGATGCCCGCAAGCTGTTCGACAGTTTGCCACGGTACAAGATGGACTCCGCCGATGAGTTTTGTTTTCCACAATTTCCTTTGCGACTCCGACGATTCGTCGTCCGACGATGAGGAGGAGATATTGGCTGCCGTGTTGGTCCATCACCACCTCAACAGCCAGCGGCCGTCGTTTCGTGGTTCCATTCCAGGCCACCTTCCGGCGTTGAATCGCAACCAAGAGAGCGGGCATTTTCTTCTCTAGAAGGACTACTTTGATACGACAAACCCGTTGTTCAAACATCACAAATATCGCCGCCGGTTCCGTATGAGTAGGCATGTTTTCAGCCGTATTAGAGAGGGAGTGGTCGGCTATGATGACTACTTCGAGTGCAAAGAGGATGTCGTCGGCAAGATTGGTTTCTCCTCTTATCAGAAATGCACTGCCTCCATCCAAATGCTTGCATACGGAGTGCCCGGTGATCTCAATGACGAGTACGTCCGTATGAGCGAGTCTACATGCCTAGAGTCCTTGTATAAGTTCTGCAAGGCTGTGATTGTTGTGTTTGGCCCTGAGTACTTGAGAGAGCCGACAGCTGAAGATACAACCCGTTTGCTGGCGATGAATGCCGCGAGGGTTTCCGGGATGCTTGGCAGCATAGACTGCATGCATCGGGAGTGGAAGAACTGTCATTCGCTTGGCAAGGGCGTATAAGGGACATATCGTGGCTTGCCTTTGTCATACTAGAGGCCGTGGCGTCTCGAGATCTCTGAATCGGCACTCTTTCTTTGGCATGGCTGGATCACACAATGATATCAACGTGCTTCAGCGCTCGCCGGTGTTTGCTAGGCTTGCCGAAGGCAACAGCCCACCGGTGAACTTTACTGTCAACGGCCACAACTACGACAAAGGGTACTATTTGGGTGACGGTATCTATCCTTAGTGGACCACTATTGTCAAGACAATACCCAACCATGTCGGAGAGAAAAGGAAAAGATTTGCCCAAGAGCAAGAGAGTTCTAGGAAGGATGTCGAGCGTGCCTTCACTACAAGAAATATGTCAACTTGTGACCCTCACTATTGGTCCCTGAAAGGTCATTGATTTTCATTCGCGACCTTTTTTTGACCAAAAACAGATGGTCAAAAGCTGGCGGTCGAATTGAATTAACGACCTTCTCGTGAGAAGGTCGTGGATTTCACGACCAAAACAAAAGGTCGTTGATTCCATGACCTTATGTTTTGGTCGCTAGCTCTCTGCCCATGCCACGTCGGATCCGACGTGGCAATCTGATGTGGCAAAATTGCGACCAATTAAAAAGGTCACTGACAAGATTTAGCCCGGTCCGATTAGGTGTTTTACATGGGCCGAGCCCAACAATTCAGCCTTTTATTTCTTTTTTCCTTGTTAATTCGGGTCGGCTTCATGGGCCAAGCCCAACATTGTAGCCTTTTTCATTGTTGGGCCATTGCTTTTTTAGTCCATTGATTTTCTAGTTTCGGCCATTATATATTGGAGCTGGTCCCACTAGTCAGCCAAGCCCCACATGTCATACTCTCATACACTAGTCCCACGCATCAGATATTTTAACATTTCTTAGATTATTTTGATAAGTGGATCCCACTGTCCAGGTTTCCAATTTTCACACTTTTTTAATCACTATTTGAAACAAAACAGAACAAAATTAATTTATCAAATAACAGTAAATCTGTTACAATATCACAATCTCGACAGTCTATTACAGTCAAACAAAATAAACAAATCTCTCGCAAGTAAGGCATCACGGCTTTGCACTTGTTTCATGGCTTCACACTTCAAATTTGTCCTGGCGCTCCTGGAAATGAGTGAACACAAATTCTACCAGCATTAGTGTACTTCTGTTGAGGCCAGAACCAAACAAATGCAATGGCAACACTAATATAAGCAACATGGCAGATCCACCCAGTAGTCCTAAATTTGGACACTGTCATACAATACTAGAAAGGGCAAATAAAACAACAGACTTGCATAGGGAAATGTTTGCTTTTACATATCTTATACAATAATTTGTTTATGACAGGAATGCATCAGTTTGTACAATACTAGAAAGGGCAAATAAAACAACAGACTTGCATACGGCAAATAAAACACATTAACCCGTTGTTCTTCTACACTTCCACTACAGCACTCAAGCTCATGTTAGGCACCAACAATACTAACCTACAGGTACCAGCAAGGTATATTGGTACAAGTGCAGGTCATGCAAGGAACGTCACTGCAACACATTCACCTGAAGAAAAGTACAATACTACTCTACTACCACGACCATCCATTCAAGACAACATCTACAATGCTAGTGTCAACAATGATCTGATTGGGATAGCGTTGCTCAGGTGGATAATCTATACACATTTTTAATCAAAAGAAACAGCTGCATGATTAAAAAACTTAGTATTGTTCCTAAAGCACTAGAACACTAAGAAACCCCGAAACAAAACACTAAGCTATTAACACTAGAGGAGTAAGCATACTATCAAACTGAGGTGTCTCAATCTCAAGGGAATATTGAATTGCAAATTTCATTATAGATTATCAAATTGTGATCATCCCTAACATGTTGTTTTTCATACAGCTAGCTAGGTCGTGCTTGATTAAAGGGCAGGTGAGCTCAGGATAAATAGCAGTAGGACAATAATGGTACATTCACAACTTCGGTTCAATTCAATATCACCAAATGTATCAGTATACATGCAGCAATAGCTCTGAAGCTCCTCGAGCACAGCAAAAACAGCAGCTTGACCCATATACGTCAAAGCTCTGAAGAAAGAAAGAAAGAACAGGTAGGTTCAGCTAGCTACGTATTCAGAGTTGAGAGCTAAGCAATTTGTTTGTTTATGCTGTAACTGACAGACCTAGTACGAGAAACAAGCATAGTGAAACAGAATTGACTGATTCAATGGCAAAACAAGCTAAGCTACTTATGATGTAGCAGCAGGTGACCATCCAATCAATGATACACAACAGGTGCAAATATAATATGATGTGAAGAAGAAGCTAGCTGGAGTGGTGGGGGATGAAACCAAAATTACAAAGCATAGTCAGACCTCACATCACCACAGTTTTATGGTTTTATAACCAACTAGAAACTATGCAGAGCAGAGCATGTCGGACAGTAAAAGAATTATCAAGCGGAGCAAAGCTGCAGCGGGACCATCAAGTCGTAGCCCTGAAGAAAGAAAGAACCAATAGGGTCAGCTACTTATTTATTCAGAACTGAGAGTTGAATAATCATCAGAAAACTAAAGATACTGCTCAGCCTACTAAATAACACATGATTCAGTCACACGGTATGATTCTGACTATAATATAACAAGAGAACTAAAGATACTACATACTTAGAACTCAACTAACAAGTGAGAATGATCCAATCCGATGCAAACAACTGATTTTATTTGTTGATATTACTAAAGGAAGTGAATAAAACAATCTGCAACAAACAAGCTTTGATTTGCTGCTCCAAATAGAGGACCCTGGGATGGGGGTGCTGATCACATAAGTAAATAACAGTGAATGACAAACGATCTGCACTTAAGATCGCACACACACCAACCAACACCAAAAAAGTAAAGGGTAAATAACAATCTCACACTATTATCACTAGTGCACAATTCTTCATAGAAGAAACACTGCCTAATACAGACCTACCTAGGAAATCAAAACATTGTAGGAATAGGTATATCCATATATTTTGAAGATGAACAGCAGCAAATTGATATACTTACACGCACACATGCAGTTTTAATTAATTAAATGAGCAGGCAACAAAGGCAATTGGAAATCTAGGGGCAAGAGGTAGTGAGAGCAACGCAAGATATACACTACTAGAGGGATCGTCAAAATGTAGGGGATGGAGGTGTCTCACTTGGTTTCAAAATAAGATGCACACAAAGACAACCACATAAATATAGCAGTGCATAGTACTGAGGAAAACAGGGACATCTCTTTACCAACATGTATAATTCAGAGCAGCAATAGCGAGCAGAGGAAGATGAGAGGGAGATGGAGATGCTACCTGTCGTGATAATAATAATTAAAAGGAGAGAACCTATCAGATAAAGCATGCAATTTCATCTCAATCCGTTTGTGAAAAAGGATCGTTCAAGCCTTCAGAATTCTTGTTCTGAATTTTTTTAAATCTACCCTCAGATAGGACAACTTGATGGGTCCTGATAAACCTAAACATATGAGATATATAACAGTTTGTACCCAAGTGGAGAATTAGCAGAGAGATAAATGGATGGGTTAAGTGTACAAGAGTGGTAGGCCTAAAATTCCCAAAATTAGACAGGGAAACGAAATGCTTGTTGCATGCCGCACTTGAGCACACCAGTAGTAAGAACAATCACAAACATAGTTCATTTTGACTGTCATTAGTACTCATACTTCATAATGCACAACTAGAGATTAGGCATCATCAAATTAATAACGAGGTCCAGTTGCGCAGCAAGTTTACCATCCAACCAAACACCCTCTTACAAAGCAGAAATGTATTCACTTATATACAGTGTATTTGTAGTGCATAGGAATTTACAGAGCTCTCAAACAGAGCCAGCCGGAGTGGGAAGAGAAGGTAGGATGAACCTTGCGAGCAGTGGAGCAGCGGCAGCGGATCTGGGTTGCACGGCGGCGCAGCACCTCATAGCGGAAGTCGTCCCGGCAGTCTTGAGGTCCACTCGCGGACAGCGGGGTCAGGCGGGCTGAGGTCATGGATGTCATGTTGATGCTGACGCTCTCCAACGGCTCGATCACGTCCTTGTACACCTTGTCCTGCCCTTGCACAGACACCTCCTGCACCCACCCACACACAAATTCATTCATTCAGCAGCATCACCAATTGTATGCATGCATATGGAGCAGAGCAGAGGAGAGGATTCATGGAGGCGATTAGTTAAGTTCCAGCAATTATCAATTTGCAAATCAGCATTCTAAGACTTAAAAATAATAATGAACAACAGAACACCTTCTGTATACACGTAACCATAAAATTACAAGCATTACCAACCCACCAACCCTAGACACAAGGCAAGCATCATGCAAACCGAATCAAACGATGACTGGATAATTCACTTCTCTTCTGTTGGGAAATCTAACTCACTTAACTTGCAGAAATACACCAGTAAATTGAAAGTGCGTCAAGCATCATGAAGCAATCAGACAACGACCATGAGTCTAACCAAATTCAACTATGGATTTTTTATTTATTTTTTGTGGATGAAATTCAACTATGGATTGGAACCCAAGGTGCCAAGATAATATAGTGGGGATAGCCGCGAGTAGTCCAACCGCGCAAACTCACATTGAAACCCATCTACGACTACGAAGCCCTACGACGCCGTACCAAACCGAGCGGCCGCACGACGATCCATCCAAAAACTGGATCACACGCGCACTCCACCCAAATCGACGGAACTTAGAGAAGGAAGAGGGCGGGCGGGAGGGATCACCTCAGGGGGGCGGGGGCGGGGGCGGCGGGGCCGCCCTAGAGCTCGAGCTTGAGCTCCGTCATGCCGGGCTCGCGGGTGAGGTAGTGGAGGACGTAGGGGGCGGCGCGGATGACGGCGATGCAGCCCGCCATGATGCTGAGATGCAAGCGCAGCTCCTTGTACGCCGCCTCCTTGCTTGGCTTCCGGGTGCGGGGAGGGGATGGGGAGGGAGGTCGCTATGGAGGTGGGGGCGGTGTTGGGTGTCGGCGGCGGGATTGTTGCGGTGGAGGTGGGGGTGGGGAGAGGAGGAGCTTGAGTGGATCTGCAGCCAGGGAGGAGAGGGGAGAGGAGCGGAGGTGGTGGCTGAGGCGAGGGGAGAGGTGGGCGGCGGAAGGAAGGGGAGGGCGGGTCGTCGGCCGCGGGATCTGGGGGAGGCCGACGGCGGGATAGGGGATGGATCTGAGTTTGGGGCGGAGAGGGAGGAGGTGGCGGCGGCAAGGAGTTGAGGGAGGAGGAGTGCGGGTGCGGGTTAGGGTTTGGGTGGTTGGGCTGCGGTTGCGTGAGGGGGTGAGGGCTGCCGTTGGATCCAGAAGCATCCGACGGTGGTTGATGCATGATCCGCGTGATATGCCTATGGACCAATCAGAGCGCACCAAACAATTTGAAGATTTTTTGACCATATAAATTGGTCATGATTGATTACATACAAATTTTTCATTTCATTTTTCAATGCTAAAAATGAGTTTTTTTGTGAAAGACCTATCAAATATTTGTTCAAATGATGTCATATTTTGCACAAGTTTACATCGTAGATTGGCAAACAATATTGACAAAGGAAGTTTTTATTTCTTTTGCATGAAAAAACAATTTTCCATTTTTTGAGTACCCAAAATAAGTTTTTTTGAAGGACTTACCATATATTTGTTGCAAAATTGTACCAAATTAATTTTCTAAAATACTAGGCCATATATAATGCAGAATTGACCAAATGGTTCGGTGTCAAAAGTTTTGATGCACCTCTCATGAAAAAGACAAATTTCCGCCGATTCAGCAGAAAGCGGGTAAAATTTATACTGTAGCTGCCTCATAGTTTGCTCTTTATTTTTTCTAAAAATCATTTCTAGGTACATAACTATCTATTTAATCAGAGAAACATCAAAAGGTTTCCAAGATTCAACGACTAGCTAGGAACGGTCATTCCCGCCGTTTTGACCGCATTTTGAAACGGGCATAAAAATTCAAAAAAATCAAAAAATTGGAAAACCTTTGCATTGTGTCATCATATGTGACCAAGTTTTTAGGAAAAATAGTAAACTTGTAATACGGCAATTATTTTAAAAAAGTGTTTTCAGAAACGAGCTATCATGTGTGGATATTAATGGCTTTCAAGCCAAATGATCAATCTTATGGCCACATTCATAGCATAGTTTGTTCAAATGATCTCATACTGTGCACAAGGGTGCATATTGGAATGGCAAACAATTTTGTCTAAGGGATTTTTCATTTTCTTTGGACGAAAAAATCATTTTCCATTTTTCGAGTGTTTAAAATGAGGTTTTTTTGTGAAGGACCTACCAAATAATTGTTGCAAAAATTAGACCAAAACATTTTTATAAAACATTAGGACATATTTAATGCACAACTGACCAAATGGCTGTGTGTCAAAAGCTTCGATCCACCTCTCGTGAAAAAGACAAATTTCTGGCGATTCAGCTGGAAGCGGGTCAAATTTGAACTGCAGCTGCCTCATAGTTTCATCTTTATTTTTCCCAAAAATAATTTTTAGGTACAAAAGTATCTATTAAATCATAGAAACACCAAAAGTTTTCCAAGATTCAACCACTAGCTAGGAACGGCCATGCCGGGCTCGCGAGTGAGGTAGTGGAGGATGTAGGGGGCGGCGAGGATGACGGTGATGCAGCCCGCCATGATGCTGAGATGCAAGCGCAACTCCTTGTACGCCGCCTCCTTGCTTGGCTTCCGGGTGCGGGGAGGGGATGGGGAGGGAGGTCGCTGTGGAGGTGGGGGCGGTGTTGGGTGTCGGCGGCGGGATTGTTGCGGTGGAGGTGGGGGTGGGGAGAGGAGGAGCTTGAGTGGATCTGCAACCAGGGAGGAGAGGGGAGAGGAGCGGAGGTGGTGGCTGAGGCGAGGGGAGAGGTGGGCGGCGGAAGGAAGGGGAGGATGGGTCGTCGGCCGCGGGATCTGGGGGAGGCCGTCGGCGGGATAGGGGATGGATCTGAGGTTGGGGCGGAGAGGTAGGAGGTGGCGGCGGCGAGGAGCTGAGGGAGGAGGAGTGCAGGTGCGGGTTAGGGTTTGGGTGTTTGGGCTGCGGTTGGGTGAGGGGGTGAGGGCTGTCGTTGGATCCAGAAGCATCCGACGATGATTGATGCATGATCCGCGTGATATGCCTATGGACCAATCAGAGCGCACCAAACAATTTGAAGATTTTTTGACCATATAAATTGGTCATGATTGATTACATACAAATTTTTCATTTCATTTTTCAATGCTAAAAATGAGTTTTTTTGTGAAAGACCTATCAAATATTTGTTCAAATGATGTCATATTTTGCACAAGTTTACATAGTAGATTGGCAAACAATATTGACAAAGGAAGTTTTTATTTCTTTTGCATGAAAAAACAATTTTCCATTTTTTGAGTGCCCAAAATAAGTTTTTTTAAGGACTTACCATATATTTGTTGCAAAATTGTACCACATTAGTTTTCTAAAATACTAGGCCATATATAATGCACAATTGACCAAATGGTTAGGTGTCAAAAGTTTCGATGCACCTCTCATGAAAAAGACAAATTTCCGCTGATTCAGCAGAAAGCGGGTAAAATTTATACTGTAGCTGCCTCATAGTTTGCTCTTTAATTTTTCCAAAAATCATTTCTAGGTACATAACTATCTATTTAATCAGAGAAACATCAAAAGGTTTCCAAGATTCAACAACTAGCTAGGAACGGTCATTCCCGCCGTTTTGACCGCATTTTGAAACGGGCATAAAAAATTCAAAAAAATCAAAAAATTGAAAAACCTTCGCATTGTGTCATCATATGTGACCAAGTTTCCAGGAAAAATAGTAAACTTGTAATATGGCAATTATTTTTAGAAAGTGTTCTCAGAAATGAGCTATCATGTGTGGAGATCAATGGCTTTCAAGCCAAATGATCAATCTTATGGCCACATTCATAGCATAGTTTGTTCAAATGATCTCATATTGTGCACAAGGGTGCATATTGGAATGGCAAACAATGTTGCCTAATTGATTTTTCATTTTCTTTGGACGAAAAAATGATTTCCATTTTTCGAGTGTTCAAATTGAGGTTTTTTTTGTGAAGGACCTACCAAATAATTGTTGCAAAAATTGGACCAAAACATTTTTATATAACATTAGGACATATTTAATGCACAATTGACCAAATGGTTGGGTGTCAAAAGCTTCGATCCACCTCTCGTGAAAAAGACAAATTTCTGCCGATTCAGCTGGAAGCAGGTCAAATTTGAACTGCTGCTGCCTCATATTTTCATCTTTATTTTTCCCAAAAATATTTTTTAGGTACAAAAGTATATATTTAATCAGAGAAACACCAAAAGTTTTCCAAGATTCAACCACTAGATAGGAACAGTCATGCCCGCCGTTTTGACCGCATTTTGAAACGGGCATAAAAATTCAAAAAAAAATCAAAAAATTAGGAAATCTTCGCATTGTGTCATTATATGTGGCCAAGTTCCCAGAAAAAATAACAAACTTGTAAAACGGTAATTATTTTAAAAAAGTGTTCTCAGAAACGAGTTATCACGTGTGGAGATCAATGGCTTTCAAGCCAAATGATCAATCTTATGGCCATATTCATGGCATAGTTTGTTCAAATGATCTCATATTGTGCACAATGGTGCATATTGAAATGACAAACAATGTTGCCTAAGGAAGTTTTCATTTTCTTTGGACGAAAAAACCATTTTCCATTTTTCGAGTGCCCAAAAGGAGGTTTTTTTGTGAAGGACCTCCCAAATAATTGTTGCAAAATTGGGCCAAATCAATTTTATAAAATACTAGGACATATTTAATTCACAATTGACAAAATGGTTGGGTTTTAAAAGTTTTGATCCACCTCTCGTGAAAAAGACAAATTTCCGCCGATTCAGATGGAAGCGGGTCAAATTTGAACTGCAGCTGCGTTATAGTTTGATATTTATTTTTTCCAAAAATCATTCTAGTTACATAAGTACCTATTTAATCATAAATACATGGTTTGGTGGCGATACGTCTAGGTTTTGGCGGTGGCCGAGGGCCCCAACTCTAGAGCGCGTAAACTCGCATGACCGCCGCGTGGTCACCGTGTGACCGTGGCATTGCCATGTGTTCTGGGCGGCCTAGGCATGTCTAGTGGGTTGGGCACTCCCCAGGTAGGTGCTAAGAACAAAATTATAACATAAGATTCTCACAAGGAGACCGATCGATGCTCAAACATGAATTAGCAGCCAAGTGTTTGATTAGCGGTACAGGAAATGTACATGGCT
Source organism: Aegilops longissima (assembly GCA_021605205.1). Classification (NCBI taxonomy): domain Eukaryota; kingdom Viridiplantae; phylum Streptophyta; class Magnoliopsida; order Poales; family Poaceae; genus Aegilops; species Aegilops longissima. The sequence goes on along the minus strand of CM038677.1, from coordinate 467,863,818 downwards.
AATGGGCGTGAGTTTTGGCTGAGGATGATCAGTTACTAAGAAGACCGTCTTCACAAATTTTCATCTCAAAAGGAGGAGCCTAGGTGGTACTTTCTTTGCAAAGTACCACACTGGACACAAATACGAATGTTGAAGCTGGGCTCAAAATAATGAATGGATTGAGCTGGCATTTGGTGTAGGATGGTTATTTGGGCATAGGAAAGCACTGTAAAAAAAAGATACTATTTGGACATGCCAAAGTGGTACTTCCTTCACAAAGTGCTGCTCTGAACAGAATAGGAAAATGAATATTGTTGAATTATGTTTGAACTAGGCAAGGAAGGTTTTTGACATATTTGATGAAGATATGATCCAAACAATTTATGAGATTTTTTTGGGAAATTTTGGAATAACGGAAATATAGGTTGCTTCACAACCCAGGGCAAAAATTGACACATGGAAATGACACATAGGCAAAACTGATGAGATGGCGCCCAGTCATCGCAACCCACCACAATTTACAAGGCTATGACCATCTATATTGGTCGTTAATAACTAGAAATAAGGCAGCGGACTAGCGCTGTTTGCTTTATGACCATTTCGTGTAAGGAAATTACAACCTTTCTGACCAAAATGGTCGCAATGGTTTAGGGTTTGGAGCCCCCCGAACAGCTTTTGACCAATTGGTCTCAAAATGGTCATAGATCTATGACCAATTCTTCCAGGGTCACTGACAGAAGGTCACTAGTTGACATATTTCTTGTAGTGCTTTGTTGTTTTGCAATCTCGATGGGGCATTGTTCGGTATCCTGCTAATACTTGGAGCACACAGAAACTATGGGAGGTGATGACTGCTTGTGTGATCATGCACAATATGATCGTAGAAGACGAGCGCCCAGAACGTCTGTACGATCAAGGCTTTCAGTTTCACGGTGAAAATGTTGTGCCTGAGCATGGAGTAGCGGCAACATTTGAGCAGTTCACTCAGTTTCATGAAGACATGCGTGATTGGGAAACTCACGTGCAACTGCAAAATGATTTGGTTGAGCATATGTGGACTCATGTTGGCAACCAATAAATTGCATCTTCTTTTATTCATTTGCAAAACTATGTGAAACATTTTTATTTGTATTTGGCTTGTAAAACTATACTATTTATTTGGGCGGCCAGACTATTTGGCTTGTTTTAACATTTTCATTTCACAATATGTTTGAATGCAAATCATTGTAAAATTGGGCGGCTAGCCGGCCACGCATGCACATATGGGCCGGCACGTTGGGCGCTCTGCCGACCCATATCAAAAACAGGGCGGACGCCGGGCGGGCGGCCGACCCAAACGGACAAAAAGAAAACGAAATCGCCGTCCGTTTGGGTCGGCCCGTTGGAGTTGCTCTCAATATGATACTCCATTGTCACCACGAGTATTCATTTACAAGACATATATCAAGTGCTCTTAAATCCATAAAAGTATTCAATCCGATAAAACGAAATCTCAAAGGGAAAACTCAATTCATCACAAGATAGAAAAGGAAAAACACCATATGATTCGACTATATTCACAAAGCCCGCGATACATCAAGATCGTGACATCTCAAGAACACGAGAGAGAGAGAGAGAGAGAGAGAGAAAGAGAGATTAAACGCATAGCTAGTGGTACAAACCCTCAGCCCCGAGGGTGTACTACTCCCTCCTCATTATGGTGGCCGCCGGGATGATGAAGATAGCCACCGGTGATGATCTCCCCCTTCGGTCGGGTGCCGGAACGGGGTCTAGATTGGTTTTCCTGGATACATAGGCTTGCAGCAGCGGAACTTCTGATCTCTAGGGTTACCCCGAGGGTTTTTGGAATATTTGGTGATTTATAGGGCAAAGAGGGGGTGCGGGAGGCCACCGAGGTAGGCACAACCCACTTGGGCGCGCCTGGGCCCCAGGCGCGCCCTGGTGGGTTGTGCCCCCCTCGAGGCACCCCCCAGGTGCTTCTCTGGCCCAATGGATGTCTTCTGGTCCACAAAAATCCACAAAAAAAATTCGCGGTGTTTGGACTCCGTTTGATATTGATTTTCTGCGATGTAAAAAACAAGAAAAAATAGTAACTGGCACTGGGCACTGGGTCAATAGGTTAAAAATGATATAAAGTTGCTATAAAATGATTGTAAAACATCCAAGAATGATAATATAATAGCATGAATATTTTATAAATTATAGATACGTTGGAGACGTATCAGGGCGGGGCCATATCATCAAGGGAGAGCGAGGGAGAGGAGATGGAGGCGCGGGGGAGAGGACTAGGATTCCGAGCGCGGGCGTCGGGGTCTTGTAGGCCCGGGAGAGGGGGCGGATGGCCTCCACTCCCCCTGTCTCCTGTAGCGAGAGGAAGGGGACAAGGGGGTGGCTGGGCCGGTTTCTGGCTAGATTGGCCAAGTGGCCCAGTAGATTAGGTTTCTTTTTTTTATCAGTATTTTCCTTTTCTTTTCTGCTTAAATTAGATTGCTTCAATAAAAATTTCATGGGTCAGTTTTAAAATGTTTAGAGGCACTTATATATTTTCAAAAACGATAATTCTCACACACAATTTGTTTGTGAATATTTTGCAACCCAACGTACATTTTTATTTTACCTTTTGAAAACTATAATTATTTGACTTTAATTTAAATTTGAATTTGAATTGGGTCTGACCAATGTGAGGTTTAGCAATTAATTGTGATGACATGGCACCATTAGTATGGGATTACTGTACCTTAATTATCGGGGTGTTACACACAATTTTTTCAGCGAGGTTATCATGTATGTTTTCTGGAACACATGGAAGAGAAAACTCGTCGAACACTTCAAGGGCCTCTTTGATTCGCGAGATTCTAAAACATGGGAATAGGAAAAATCCTATAGGATTTTGGGTTGTTTGATTTTTGGTTATCTCAAAGAGGTTTTAGGACTCCTTTGATTCAAAGGATTTGCCTAGGAATGTTAGAGGATTAGAATCCTTAGGAATTTATTCTTATGATTGAATCATATATAATTTTTTTTCTAAGGATTTGTTTGTACTACTTCCCATAGGATTTCTAGTGTTTCTTTTTTTCTCACCGCGTCATGTAAATAATGTATTTACTTTTAAAAGTAGTTTTCATTTTCTTACTTCATTGTTTTTCATATAGTTAACCACTGCTTACGAGTGGTTACCAAGAAATATGAGTTCGCCTTTCCATAATAATAATAATAACAATAACAATAATAATAATAATAATAATAATAATAATAATAATAATAATAATAATAATAATAATAATAATAATACATCCATGTGGATAATTTTTGACATTTTGCCTTAATGCATGATATTTGGCCATATAGAGAAACGCTTTCACTCACACGTCTGATTTCAGGCGATTTTCAGATGGTCCTGTGTCGCTGATTTCAGTTCCATCCCATGGCCATGATTTTGCTAAAAATCTTAACCTTCCGTAAATCATGTGTCCACTCCCATAATTTCTCAACCCGTTATTATCTTCACTCTCCCCTGCTGCTTTCAAGCCTTCTCATTACCATGATTTTGTAAATCTTGTTCCAACTGAATTCACAGCCGAGGTTGACATCCCCACATTGTCATTGCTCATATCTTCCCTTACTGCTTCCAAGCCTCCTCATCGCTTAGCTTCCCCACTCTCTCCAGCGGTGCCTCCAAGTTGCACGACCCACTAGGATGTGATCCACAGCCCATCCCTTCGTTAGGACTAACCTCCACGAGCAAGCGGTGCTCGGCTCACTCGTAGGCATGAGGATCAACGAGAAGGATGCACGGTGAAGCACAACACTCGGTACATACATCTATGTTGCAGCATCCCTCCGTTCACCAATAGAAGGAAGCACGTCCACCATATGAAGGAAGCACGACCCTCGGCTAATGGTGCATCCATGTTGATCCCTTGGGATGTCTGATTGCGGAAAAAGAACTTCGACCGGAAGGAAGCACATCTACAATGTGAATGAAGCACAAACACCACCATAAGGACGCCGTTACCATTGGAAAGACGTATGTGTGACCACCATCTCGGCATCAACGGAAGGAAGCATGTCTATAATGTAAATGAAGCACATACACCATCGAAAGCACGGTCGGAAGGAATCACGTAATTTATAGGAGTAATTGTTGCATAGAAAAACACAGTTAATTATAAATCTAATCTACATGCAAAGCTAACTACTCATGCCCCCTTTTACTCACGTATCCCACGGTACAAAATAATATATCCAACTAGTCAGATGAAAGCCTATAGATTAATAGTCTGACCTCTAGCGATATAACATCAATCTTATGTCAAAGATTAAAAATGCTTGGTTTTTTTTATCATAGAAATGCTTGGTTTTGGTCGTATTATGTCTACTATATATATACTTCAAAAAAGATGTAAGGTTCCCTTATTTATTGGCATACCGCATCATCCAACCTTATGTTCATTATTTTACCCAAAAAAAAACCTTATGTTCATTCTCCCTCCCCTTTTTGTTTTGATGTTTTCCCTCTATCATTGATTCTTTTTCGTAGTTTTTCTTGGAGCCGTGTCAACTGTCTCACGTTTTATTGACTTACCAAATAAAAGTATATCTTTCTTTAATAAACCAATAGGTTTTTAGCAAATTAAATTCTAAAATTTATTCGATCGATAAAATCACGACATAATTTAATAAATATTTATTTACACAACCTTGTTTATTTTAACAGAGTTTAAAACGATCCAGGTTACGACACGGAGGAGAGACAGCCACATGATCAAGTCAGTGTACGTATGGAGACGTGGCTGAGTAGGTTAGGTCGGCCCTTAAATATATACTCTCTTCATTTTATAATGTAAGACATTTTTTTACACTAATGTAATGTTAAAAAATGTCTTATATTATGAGATGGAGAGAGTATTTTTTTCAGTGCATCCACACATCCAAGCATCTCGAAGCTTCCGGACTATGGACTCGCCGCAGCAAAAAGGCCAGCGTACCGCTGGGAAACGCGTGAATGAGTCACCCGTCGCACCCCGCGGAAAAAACTGGTGCATGCAAGTGTAATAGTCCAACCCGATCCGGCCGTGGAGGCGGTGGAACCCACCTTTTTTTAAGTAAGTGGAGCCCACCTCGCTGCCCTACGTTCAATCGACCTAAGACTTGCGGCCATTAATAGTCTTTACCTACGAAATGATCCTCTATTTATTTTGCACAAAACTTTACTCTGTTTCGGTTTGGAAACTACACATTACTAGTACTCCGGGATCCATAGACCGCCTCATACGTCCGAACCGCATTGTCCTGACCGTGGAAGTCATGCAACACGGGCTTATATCACTCTACAGGACGGTCCAAACGCGTTTTCTTCTGCAAATCGGAGATTTCCGGGGAGGGGGTTGCGGAGTCCGGCAAGAACCACGTAGGACTTCAACACCTCTAGCCCACCCAATCTCCCCTCCCGGTCTCATTTCCTTGCACTATGACCCTTCTTCCCTGTTGCTTTGCATCCGAACCCTCCACCTCCGATGCCGCTGCTATACGTCTCCGGCCACCAAAGAGGCATTGCTGGATATTCGCAAGCAGCACTGACGCGGCCACTCGCCTTTACGACGCGGTTGTCCACTCCACCCTGGAGCCGTTTGAACCCACGCACACTATGCCCCCTGTCGACGACCTCCATGGCCGACACCGCGCCCTGAAGGTGTTCGGTTAAATGACATTGAGCTTATTTTCAAACGCTATGTCGTATTTTAGAGTACAAAGGATGACGAGCTACTGAACCATGGAGGATGAGTTGTTGTGTCATGTGTGGTTGGTCGTATCCGCGGATTTCTTCGGCAGGAGCAGATAAGGGATCTTCTGGCAGCAAGTGCATGAATTGTTTCACGCAAGAAAGCACATTGTGCCCTGCGACATGTACATGATTCAACAATGCAATGTGAGGTCGTTATCGTATCGTTGGTACGGTATCCGAACTAGGGTCACCAAGTTTTTTAAAGTGGTTCGCCAGCTGGAGGCAAGTTGGCCATTGCATGTGGCGGAGAAGGAGATCGTAAGATTTACTTCTTCTTGATCAATTGGTTTAAACTATGCATTCACTCAATGTTGGTGTACACATTTTTATGTAGCCCACACGCGCTGTCGTGATATACCACAGGATAGAGGGACGGTCATTACATACACAAATTGTTGGAAGAAGCTGAAGACAAAGTATGTGGGACGACATGAACCGTTGATGAAAAACTTGTTGGACATCTAGTAGAATTTGAGGCATTGTTGTACTAGACTTAATTTGCATGCTATGTATCGATTATTTGTGTTATTTTCTATCTGAACTTCCATGAATATCGGCCGGTTTGCATGAATTTCGTCCGGTTAGTTCAAATGTGGGTTGAAATGTATGCGGGCAGTGTTGAATGGCCGACTCCCGCATCCGTGTCTACGGACTGGTCCCCCTTGTCCGCAGACAAATGCGGGAGGAAATTTATGGGTCACCATTGGAGATGCCCAAAAGGGTGAAGAAACTATCGGTCCCCGCAACGAATAGTGAGACGAGGCGCTTATTCGTACTGTGTTCTCACCGGTTGATGTTCATATAATTATGCAAATCCCACTCCATGTTGCAGCTCTGGAAGATTTTGTGGCTTGGCAATTTACTAAGTCAGGAACATTTTTAGTTAGGTCGGCCCATCATGTGGAGTTCAACCATTGATTTGAACACCACTATTCTAGTGCAGATAGCCCTGGTGTGTCTCATATAAATCCAGTTTGGAAAGATTTATGGCAACTAAGGATTCCTTGAAAAGTAAAACACTTTGGATGGAAGGTTTTGAAGGGTGTGTTACCATGTCTAGGTGTGTTAGCTGGAGGACACATCCTTGTTATACCCCAATGACCATTGTGTAAGATTGATTGGAGGATATCCAACATTGCATATTCACTTGTGCTCGAGCGAATGAGGTATGGACCGAACTAAATCTAGTTGATGCAATCCAGCATGCAGTGGATGAGGACCGTCGGGCTCTATCAACTTGGAAGCTCTTCTCCAACTATGTTCGGTGGTACATGACTACCAGTAGTGGAGCTGATTTCTTGTAGCTATGTGGTATATTTGGTGGCAGAGATAGCAAGGAGCAAAAGGTGAAACCGTATAGAACCCCGCGAGAACAGCGATAACCATCCGAGTTCTAGCTAAATTTTTTATTCAAAGCTATACGACAAACCAGCCTATCTAGAAATCTGAGCATGTGTGGAAGAAACCAAATGCAGGGTATGTTAAAATCAACGTTGATGCGTCATTTTATGCAGAAACATTGCAAGGGGCATGACGGTAACTTCATCGCAGAGGCAACATGGACCTTACCTCATGTATCAAATGTGGACTCAGCAGAGATCAACGCCATTCGCAACAGACTGATCCTAGCGGCTAACATCGGTTGCACTGAAGTTGCCATCGAATTGGACAGTAATAGCACCTTGGATGCAATTTTGAATCCGGAGGGATATACAGATACGGACACGCCGATCATTGGAGATGCTACTCTCCCGACTTTGGTGTTTTCAAGCGTTGATTATGTTCATTGTTGTAGGGAAACACATCTAGTTGCTGATAGTCTAACAAAACATTGTTTTGGAGTTAGCTTCTCTTAGTCTTGGGACGCTAATACCCCCGAATTTATTTTGCCTCAAATTGTAAACGATATGGCCATTGTTTGATAAATAAAATATTGATGATAAAAAACCTACATGTTACTAGTACTTCTAATTTTGCGGTGAACAATTGTTTTTTACAGATGACGTCAGCATTTTATTAATCACTTAGACAACACAAGGATAATGCCCATGCGTTGCTACAGGCAAAAGATGAAAAATGTCTCTAACATGTTACAACAACCACTAAAGTTTCTCTTCTAGCATCTCACTTTTTCATCGACCACTGTGATTCCCTAGCAGGCTTAAGTTTTAATGATCAAACGGGAAGGTCAAATTGAAACATCTAAAAAATAGAAGTGAATGATATGATGCAAGAGTTAGCTATAGTTTATTATAAAAAAGTCATTATAATTGGACCAATGAATCCTTAGCTTTCTGTGATATAATTTGATAAAGAATGTAATTATTATTTGATATTAATAAACAAAGCCATGATGGGCTTCCCTACAAAAAAAAGTGCAACACTATGCACATCCCACTCCAATGCATACCATAACATCGTATGATGGAAATTGACCTTAATCATCCTAACAAAAAGGTGTAGGACGAAAATAGATCCTAATCAGCCGTAAAACATGCACATGTCTCGACGGGATTATAAAGTTCATCTCGCCACTCAAGGAAGCACATGGCGTGATAAAAACAATAGAAAAAGTCATTGGAGTAAATGAATATGAGCTGGGAGAAAGGAGTGTAGAGAATTATTTTATTTTACACACTATGAACATTTGAATATCTCGCGACAAAAATGGCATATCCAATTGTTCCCCGGCTCGCAGTGCAAGAATAATATTCTTTCAGTGTGCATCAATCAAGATTTAGAATAGCTTCTTATCAACAAACATGGGCTCTATTTCCAGTGACCCTCAAAACTTCTTAATGAAATGACTTGGCCTTGTTTAAACTTCACAGTATTTTAAGCTTGATTTATTTTAATATGTTCACAAAAACATGAAGTGGTAATTGTCTCTCAAGTAAGCTAATGGACATCCAATAAATATATGATAAATATGCATACTCCTAATTTTTGAAGGATTGGAACACAAACCTTTTTTCTACATGATGACATACAAACAACATTGTGTATAATTAGAACAATAGATGCTTTTCAAGAATCATTTCATAAGAGAAAATAAGAACAAAGATTAAGCATTAAACAATTTCCCTAAAAATCATTAAGCCATTCCACCTTTTTCAAAAAAAAAAACCGCACTTTGATATTTTTGCACACTTTTGTTCTTCAGGTCAGTAGTATCATAAACTGCATCCGGTGAAAGTCATGGCAAAAATCTTAGATTAAGGTTGCAAAGAGAGTCTTGACACTAAAGCATAAAAGGGATTTTAATATGCAGTGAACATTGGATTTTTACCGGTGGCAAATTAAGCATTTTTTAGGGTAAATTATGTTGTCGCAAGGATGGTAATTCCCTTTAGCAAGCACGACAAAATCCACCTTTATTCCGTTTTTTGTCAGGATTTACCGTGATTGCCAAAAGAAATTGTCATCCTGGATACAACATAAATTGCCATAAAAATGTTCAATTTGACACTCCATAGGATTTAGTATCGATTATGATTGATTCTTTTCAGTAAATTTAATGTGTTACCAAATATTTCTTGCCAAAAAAGGATTTGGTACATAATGTGAATTTATTATGTTGCCAAAAATAATCTGAATAATAAATCGGTGTGGGAACTTGGTTGGATGGTGGCACCGGTTGACAAGCATTCTGCCGACAGGAAAAGGAACACGACTTATTTTTATGTTGTATAGAGAAAAACATCCCGAGGGAGGCATACTGGCAAAAGAAACTAAGACAGAGTGGGGAGGAAAAGGAACGCTACATCTTTTTTAAGTAGTAGAGATTTCTTTACATAAATATTGCCTTGTGTTATCATATAATTGTAGAATCACTAGTACAGTGAGGTGCTACACAAATGGTTTTTAACCCCTTTCCGCGACGACATTAGGAACTGTCGCCTAGTGAGTGAATGCGGTAGGGGGTCCCTCCCACACGATCCAGAAACCGTCGGGGATATGCCCTCCTGGCACACACGTTCGGCAAAATGAGGTCGTATGTGACGGCAAGCGATCAAATACGGTTATACGTACAGTAGTGCTAAAAAATTTCAATTATACAGGCGAAATCGTTTTTGGTTGTAAGATCATTCCACACAGTCAGTCCCCGCTAAACGTTTTCGTTCGTATATACATTCCACATAGTCGCTCCAAAGAAAATGTTTCTGTTCGCAGGTATATCACACAATTTTTCCTGTTAAATCGTTTGTGATAGTGTTTCTATTGCACACGGTATTAATAGTTTTATCGTTTGCGTTATTGAATGCATCACACACGGTGCGTAGAAGAAACTGTATGGCAAAGGTTGTCCATCACACATAGTTTTTATGTGGTAAACGTTTGCGCCAGGTGGCCTAACGCAAATAGTTTTCAAGAGGATGTCGTGTGTGATTGTTCATTAATCCAACACGGTTATTCCTAGAAACTGTGTGTGTTGCCTGAGGTCATCGCCCATGGTGTTTTCTCAATAACCGTTTGCAATAGAAAAACTCAATTAGCAGGCTGATTATCCTATTATTAATAATTCATTTATTAATTTAATTGACATTTCATATTAAGCACACAATATATTTCATTTTCATAAGTGAAATACATCAGAGTACAACATCATATAGTTTCAGTACTCAGCTACCCCATTACACAACTGCACCAGCACCAATTTTCACATGCAACATTTATAACCTTTCGAAATTAGCATCATAGATGGTACATAGACGGAGCCGCCATCACCTCTTGTTCTTCTATGATGCTAATTTATCTCATCTGGAAAACTGCTGAAGCAGAAGGCAAATATTGAGCCTTCATTGATGTTGAGGGTCTTTGCAACTTTAGGCCAGTGCGTGTAGATGATTGGCCGTCCATCCTTCATCCTCTTTAGGAACACTTCAATATTGAACCGTGGGTGTTGTATGAATACCTTTGATACGTCTCTAACGTATCTATTTTTCCTAATGCTTTTCTTTTTTTGGCTATAATTTGCATGATTTGAATGAAACTAACCTCGGACAGACGATGTTTTCAGCAGAGCTATCATGGTGTTGTTTTTGTGCAGAAATAAAAGTTCTCGGAATGGAACGAAACTTTGCGAGGAATTTTTATACAATAAACAAGTATTTCTGGAGTCAAGACCCACCAGAGGGGGGCACCTGGGTGGGCACAACCCATCAGGGCGCCCCCTCCTGGCGCGCCCAGGTGGGTTGTCCCCACCTGGTGGCCCCGCAGACCCTGAAACCGACGCTATAAAATCCTACTTTTCCAGGAAAAAATTAGGGAGAAAGAATTATCACGATCCACGAGACGGAGTTGCCGTCACCTCCTGTTCTTCATCGTGAGGCCAGATTTAGAGTCCGTATGGGGCCCCGGAGAGGGGGATCTTCGTTCTTCTTCATCACCAACCCTTCTCCATCGCCAATTCCATGATGCTCCCCACCAGGAGTGAGTCATTCCTTCGTAGGCTCGCTGGTCGGTGAGGTGTTGGATGAGATTCAACATGTAATCGAGTTAGTTTTGTTAGGGCTTGATCCCTAGTATCCACTATGTTCTGAGATTGATGTTGCTATGACTTTGCCAGGCCTAATGCTTGTCACTTTGGGCCCGGGTGCCATGAATTCAGATCTGAACCGTTTATATTATCACCATTATATCCATGTTCTAGATCCGATCTTGCAAGTTATAGTCACCTACTACGTGTTATGATCCGGCAACCCCGGAGTGACAATAGTTGGGACCACTCCAAGTGATGACCGTAGTTTGAGGAGTTCATGTATTCATCGTGTGTTAATGCTTTGTCCCGGTTCTCTATTAAAAGTAGGCCTTAATATCCCTTAGTTTCCAATAGGACCCCGCTGCCACGGGAGGGTAGGACAAAAGATGTCATGGAAGTTCTTTCCATAAGCAGATATGACTATTTACGGAATACATGTCTACATTATATTGATGAACTGGAGCTAGTGTCGTATCGCCCTAGGTTATAACTGCCTCATGATGAATATCATCCAACAGGTCATCGATCCAATGCCTACGAATTTATCTTATATTGTTCTTGCCAAGTTACTACCGCTGCTGTTACTGTTGCACTTGCTACAAAACTACTACTATCACTGTTACCGTTACTATTGCTACTGCTACTATTATCAAAACTATCATACTACATTGCTGCAGATAATTAATCTCCATGTGTGGTTGAATTGACAACTCAGCTGCTAATACCTTCAAATATTCTTTGGCTCCCCTTGTGTCGAATCTATAAATTTGGGTTGAATACTCTACCCTCGAAAACGGTTGCGATCCCCTATACTTGTGGGTTATCAAGACCTTTTTCTAGCGCCGTTGCCGGGGACCATAGCTATATTTGTTGAGTCACTTAGGATTATTATCAATTTATCACTATGAAGAATCTGAAGGATGCTAAGACTAAGATTTTTCCCTCAAAGGCGAGGGGAGGTAAGGAACTGCCATCCAGTTTTGCTTTAGATTCACCTTGTGTTATAAGTAAACTTGCAACACCACCACATGCTATTAATTCTAATATGTCCAAGTTATTGATGATGCTACTTCTACTATGTATGATGCTTATGATGATGTGCCACTTGGTGAATTCCTTGATGAACAAATTGCTAGAGTAATACAACATGATGTTGTTGAATCTGATGATGAGCTTGAAACTGAAACTCCTGAAACACCTGCTAGAACTAGCCTTCCTAGATATGAATTGCCTAAGGTACCGGAAGGTTATGTTATGAATGAGGAGACAACTAGAGATATACTTGCTTGTAAGGATAGAGATGATCTAGAGAAATTATTATGCAAGTATAAAGAAAAAAAATTGAATGCTAGAATGAAATGTGATACTAAGTTTGCTAGCTCACCTATCTTTATTGATGATAAGGATTTTATGAATTCCCTGTCGACCCAGAGTTAATTACTTTGGTTGAATCTGTTCATTCCCATGGTTATGAAACTGAAACTGTTGTGACACATCTTACTAAGTTGAATGACATAGCCACCCTTTTTACTCATGATGAGAAACTCATTATTACTTTATTCTCAAATTATTTCCTTTCTCATTAAAGGGTGATGCTAAAGCTTGGTACAATACTCTTACTCCTGGTTGTGTGCGTAGTCCCCAGGATATGATTTATTACTTCTCTGAAAATATTTCCCTGCTCATAAGAAACAACCTGCTTTACAGGAAATATTTAACTTTGTGCAAATTAAAGAAGAGAGTCTCCCACAAGCTTGGGGGAGGCTTTGCCAATTACTTAATGCTTTGCGTAATCATCCTCTAAATAAAAATGAAATACTTGATATATTCTATAATGGACTAACTGATGCTTCTAGGGACTTTATAGATAGTTGTGCTGGTTGTGTTTTCAAGGAACAAACTGTTGGACAAGCTGAAGAATTGTTGAATAATATATTGAAAAAATTATGATGATTGGACTCTTCCTGAACCACTTCCTAAACCCACTCTGAAGAAGAGGGGTATATTATATCTTAGTCGTGAAGATATGCAAGAGGCAAAGAAATCTATGAAGGAAAAGGGTATTAAAGCTGAGGATGTTAAAAATTTACCTCCTATTGAAGAAATACATGGGCTTAATACACCACCACTCCCTAAGGTGGTAGAGGTAAATTCTTTAATGAAGTTCAATGATAATGATAATCCTCACAATATGCACCCTAGCCAATGCCTTTATGAGTTTGAAAACTATATTAGAAAACAAGATCACTTCAATGCAAATGTTATGAAACAATTGTAATATAATTATGATATGATTGCTCGCTTGAGTGACTTTTTATTTAGAATCTCTAATGATGTTAGAGGTGTTCGAAAACATGCTTCTATGGTTCAAATCCAGTTAGAACAGGTTGCTAAATCTCAAAGAGAGTTACTAGATGAAATGAATAATAATATACATGACTTTGCTATTAGAGTTGCAACTAGAGGAGGTAAAATGACTCAGGAACCACTTTATCCTGAAGGACACCCAAAATGAATTGAACAAGATTCACAAAGAGTTAACACTGATGCATCTAGTCCTTCTAGAAAGAAACAGAAGAAGAAAAATGATAGGACTTTGCATGCTTCTAGTGAACCTGAAATAGAAAAATCTCCTGATAATGATAATGAAACTTCTATCTCTGATGCTGAAACTCAGTCTGGTAATGAACACTCACCTAGTGATAATGAAAAAGATAATGATGAGGTTCATGAAGATGCTCAAACAAATAATAAAGAACCGAATAATAATGTTGAGATAGAACCACCTGTTGATCTTGATAACCCACAACCAAAGAATAAAAGATATGATAAAAGAGACTTTGTGGCTAGAAAACACGGTAAAGAAAGAGAACCGTGGGTTCAAAAACCTATGCCCTTTCCACCTAAGTCAACTAAAAAGAAAGATGATGAAGAATTTGAACGCTTTGCTGAAATGCTGAGGCCAGTCTTTTTGCGTACTCGCTTGAATCATATCTTGAAAATGCCTCCTTATGCAAAGTACATGAAAGACATCATCACTAATAAGAGGAAAATACCGGAAGCTGAAATCTCCACCATGCTTGCTAATTATACTTTTAAGGATGGAGTACCTAAAAAACTAGGAGATCTGGGAATACCAACTATACCTTGCTACATCAAAAAGAATTATGTGAAAACTGCTTTGTGTGATCTAGGAGCTGGTGTTAGTGTTATGTCTTTCTCTTTATATAAAAGACTTGACCTGAATAGACTCACACCTACTGAAATATCTTTGCAAATGGCTGACAAATCAACTGCCATACCTATCGGTATCTGTGAGGATGTGCCCGTTGTTGCTGCTAATGTTACTATTTTGACTTACTTTGTTATACTTGAGATGCCCGAGGACGACAACATGTCGATTATCCTTGGTAGACCCTTCTTGAATACTGTTGGGGCTGTTATTGATTGTAATAAAAGCAAGGTCACTTTACATATCAATGGTAATGAGCATACGGTGCACTTTCCGAAGAAACAATTCCAAGTGAATGGTATTGATGTTATCGAAAAATCTCTGACAATCACTATTGGAAGTTTTCAAATACCTCTACCTACTGTTGAAAAGAAATATGAAATGCTTATTGTTGGGGATATTCACATCCCCGTTGAGATAACTTAGTGATTTACGAAAGTTCTTCGGTTTCATGCTAATCGAAAGTGGTTGTTAATAAGACTTGATCAACCTTATTAACGAATCATTTTTTAGAGGTATGAAGTTGATGAATTTAGTAAGCACTACCTTCTGTCCCTAACTTTTGTTTTCTATTTTTAATAGTTAAATAAAATAAAATGCCATGTTTTATCTGTTTTCTGAATTTCCCGTGCAATAAAAAATGAACCAAAAATAAAAGTTCTCAGAATGCTCTGAAAATTTAATATGATTTTTTCTGAATATTTAAGAATTTTTGGTGCAAATTATATCAGAGGGAGGTGCACCAGGTGGGCACAACCCACCTGGGCGTGCCAGGACCCCTAGGCGCGCCCTGGTGGGTTGTGGGCCCCACGTGGGCCCCCTCACTTATCCCTTCACACCACTTCATCACTTACTTCGAGAAAAAAATTCTCCATTGCTCTCTCTCCCGTGTTCTTGCTCTCAAACCCGCGGATTTTGATCTCTTTGCTCAATGCTCCGTTTCTGAAACTGGTTCGAGGGATTGTTGCTTGGTATGCGACTCCACCATTTGTCCAACTAGTTTTTGTTTTAGTGGTTTATATTTTGAATAATTAGCTACTCTTGGTGCTGCTGTAGATGAGCTTGCATGTTGAATTCTTAGAGTTCTAAGTAGCTTGAATGCTTGCTATGGCCTCTATGTATCCCTATGAGTAGTATCAATTGTATGAAGTTTTGTAGATAAATTTTTATCACCTAATTTTTTTTCAGACAATTGTACGCGAACATGATTAACCTATTTGGAAGGAGTTCTTCAAGGAGGAGATCCTCGGGGGTATCTTTTAGTGACAACTCCACTCGCAAGACTTATGTTGAATGGAGTGAAAGTTCCATTCGAGATGCAGCCACCAAAACATGCTTATGGCCTTGCGATGACTATATGATGTGTGTAGGCATTAAGGAGGAATTTGAGCAATATGTTCACAATGCCGGTCTCGGTCCCTACATCGCAGATAAGTGCGAACAACACCACACTCTTACTGAATCTTTTGTCAAAGGATTTAAATTCCATCCCCGAGAGGCTAGGGTGTCATTTAAACTTTATGAAGATTCATTTACCATTTCACTAGAGAGTTTTGCTCACCACTGCAAACTCCCATTCTTGGGTTCGCTTGACGAACTGCCAAGGGCTGAGTACCAATCATTCTTGACTAGTCTTTGATATGGTAAGATGAGGGGAGTGACACAAGGTAGAATAAAGAGCATTCATTTTTCCGCAGTTCAGTACTTTGCATCATTTAACGAGAAATGTATAGTAGGCAAGCAAGACTGTAGTACACTTTGTGCTCCAGACTTGAGCCTCATACGCACCGCTCTCACCAGTGAAAGGAGTTATAACCTTGGAGCGATTATTGCACGCAGACTTCAGCATAACGCTAACAGTGGCTATTTCTATGGTGGAATATATGCCACGGTCTAGCACGAGGGCTGGGTGTTTCACCTCTACCCTTTGACCCTATCCTACCCACGCAGTATTTAGACTTTGATGTTTTGAAAAGTCATTAGATCCTCACAGGAAAAATTCATAATTTCACTTACAATCTATTGTTTAACCAAAAGTCTATTATGCACACATATTTGCATGCGCCTGCTCTTTTTTACTATCATAGCAAGGGAAGATATTTTATTCTTGAGAGCAAGGCCCGAGCTCACAATGCGGCAGTGGAGGCAGCACGGCAGGCCGAGGCATCCGCACCGAAAGCCTCCGTGAGCTACTACGCCAACTACTATCCAAGCAACTGACTGTTTACCAAGTTAGGCCAAAAGCCTAAGCTTGGGGGAGTACATGTTTCTCACCGACATTACATTCATGTTCACATATTGCATTCCATTTGTCGGTGTTCACAATTTTTCATTGTATTATCCATGCTTAATTTTATTTTCTTGCTTTCTTCTTGTGTGTTTGAAAAACCCTTAGAAAAACCAAAAAATTAGTTGTAGTTAGTTTACTTTCTATGCATGCTTAGTTGTAATATTAGAAAGAAAACCCAAAAAGATTTCCTTGTTCTTCTTTTTCTTGTTGGGAGCTTTCCCGTGTAAATAGTTTATTTCTCTTTTTTGCTTTTCCCTTTTATTTGCGTGCTGAAGAAAACCAAAAACTCCAAAAATATTTCAGTGTGTTTCTCTAAATTTCTTTTCCTTTTGTTTGAGTCGTACCAAGGAGAAGACCACGATGAAAATGTTGAATGGCATATCAATAATTGTTGATCTAATAAAGAGCCCATTTTACCTTGTCTTCTCCTGTTGAATAAAATGTTTGCAGATTCCAGCTTAGTCCATAGCACTATTACATTATTATTATTATTTTCATATCGTTCGGTCGTGCAAGTGAAAGGCAATAATGACGATATTCGATGAACTGGTTGTGGCA
The DNA here is from genome assembly GCA_021605205.1 of Aegilops longissima. NCBI lineage: Eukaryota > Viridiplantae > Streptophyta > Magnoliopsida > Poales > Poaceae > Aegilops > Aegilops longissima. Next base: position 467,846,492 of record CM038677.1, on the reverse strand, counting down.
GAGAGAAACTGGTATGAACTGGACTTGTTCTGTTTGTGTAAATATGTTTAACCTAGTATCCATGATTCAGCCCATTTATGATTAAACATGTTTGCAATGATAATTAAATATTATAGTTTCTCATGCCATGCATAAGTAGCTAGGAGTGGATAATGACTTATCTTGGATATCAACATTGCGTTAAAATGACTATGATGTAGTATGATGATATGGTATCCTCCTCTGAATGTTCGAGTGGCTTGACTTGGCACATGTTCATGCATGTAGTTGAATCAAAACCAACATAGCCTCTATGATATTTATGTTCATGGTGTTCATATCCTACTCATGCTAGTGTACAATGTTACTTATGCATAATGCATGTTTATGACCGTTGTTGCTCTCTAGCTGGCCGCTTCTCAATCTAGTTGCTAGCCTTCGCCTGTACTAAGTGGGAATTATGCTTGTACATCAAAAACCTCAAACCAAAAGTTATTCTGTAGCGATCAGACCTCAAACGGTCAAATCTCTGTGCATAAGTGTCATCCCTGTGTCGGTAATGCTGGCACACACAATACTCGAAGGATTTATAACAGAGTGCAATCACACACTTATTACATCGAAATGTCTCAAAAGAGAACTTATTACAATAATATGGCTTAAGGCCATCTAAATAAGATAACTGCGGAAGCATCGAGGATAAATGAGTCCATCAACTCCAACGGCATAGCTGAGTGCACAACAATGAACTAGCGCACCTTACTCTTCGTCTGAAAAGTCTACAACATAATACGTTGCAGCCCGAAACGGGTCAGCACATGGAATATTCTGGAAAAATAACACTATAGAGCAAAGAACAAGATAAATACTAACACTACATGCATATATGGCTGGTGGAGGCTCTATGGTTGTCATATTTTTGCGAAAAGCCATTTTTCCCTACTGCAAAGGAATATATTTTAGTTAACTACAAAGTTGATTGATAAACATTGAGAAGGTTCCTCCAACTCAATCCCAGTTAAACAATAATAATAACCCAACAAATTAATTAAAAGAGTGATGAGATCAAATCAATAATTCAAGAACCAGATACTTAAGATGTCCATAACCGGGGATACGGCTAACCAAGATTAGTTTGTACACTCTGCAGAGGTTTGCGCACTTTTCCCCACAAGACTCGATCTCCTCCGCTGTATTTCTCGCACTGCATGGTGTTTGAGAAACGGATGACCGAGACATAGTGTTTCCGAAGAGGTCCCCTTACCAGATAGATAGGACGGTACACCTACAATCCCCTACATCTGCTAGCCCATCATGGAAAGGTTTCCCACAACTTACTCAACTATGCCAGCGCCCATAATGGCTTGTGGCTGCACACGGAAGTTTCTAGCATGAATAATCTTTTGATCCCTTTGAGCCTGGGTGGCGAACCATAGGATGATCACACGGGTACTCTGGGATATCCCAGGACAGCGCTGGATTGCTCCAGGTGCCCAGACAACCACTGGGTGCTCCAGGGTGCCTCAACCAATCCACCCAGATGTGTATTAAAGTAGCCACCTTAAGTTAACCATTAATTAACAACTCTCACATCTGTCATGGATACACTCAACCAATCCACGTTTACGAGCATAGCATGGAAGTATAGGCATAACGTAGAAGTAACTCCCATGGTTTGATATAAAGGACAATAGGTTCTACCTCATCATCTACTTCCCAAACCCACATGTTAATCAGATCCTACTCATGCAATGTTTGAGTATTGGAACTAATGCACAAAAACTGGATGATAAAGGGGTATGATCAAAGTGTTACTTGCCTTGTTGACGATCTGCAAACCCTAGATAATCGTAGTAGCACGCTTCACACTCCGGAAGTTCTGTCGCAAACAAACAATAGGATACATAAGCACTCAAGCATAGATGCAAGGGTAAAACTCAGATGAGAAAGTCCAAACTGAAAATTCAACTAAAGAGCTTCGATTTGCAAAAAGAATCAATCAAATTGGAGCTACAAAACTCAAACTACGATCGAAAGAAGTTCGAATTCAAATCTGCTTGAAACCAAATTTTAAATTGTCAAAATCATGTTCAAGTTGGCTAACTGGAAAGAGGGGTTTGAGACAAAGATTTTGGCGTTGGTTTCACTGGATTTGGACGAACGGTTAAAAAGTTGCGATGGTTTGAAGATCAGGGGCTAATCTATGATAAAAATAATCGCGGATAGGTCCCTGGCCAAAAAGAAAATAAAAAGAAAAGAGTAATGAACGAACGTTTGTTAACGGAGACAAACGAAGGAACGCGATCACGAACAAAGGCGTTCGGGTGAACGTTCATTGAATAGAAACGATCAAAAAACCAAGAAAAAACCTAACCCTAAAAATAAAACCGATCTAGATCTAAACCGAAAAAAACCGTTGGCGGCGGCGGTTTTTACCAGTTCCTCAAAAAAGACCGGCGGCGGCGCGGCGACGAGATCCGTCGGCAGTGTGGCAATGGCGAGGCGGCGGGGTTGCGGCGGCAACGCAGGCGGCGGCGGCAGCGAGGAGCAGCGGCGACGGCACAGGGTGGCGGCAAGCGGCGGCGGCTGGCTCACGGCGGTGGTGCGGCTCGAGGGGGAGGAGAGGCGATGGGGCGGCGCTTATAAAGGGGAGGCGGCGCGATGGCACGGAGAGGGGGCCGCCCAGGCGGAGTCCGCTCAGACTCCCTCGGCGTCCGTCTTGTGCAAGTGTGAGGAAAAGCGGCCATGTGAGAGTGGGCAGTGGTTTTGGCCCAGTCGGTTCGGGAATTTTTTTAAAATAAAATAATTCTGCCAAAAAACAAAAATCCTAATAAAATATAAAAAATTCTAAAAATGCCAAAAACAATTTTCACCGTCTAAATATAATATTTAGAACAAAGTGAACATTTTTCTCGCCTAAAATGCAATTTTGAAAATGCATATTTTTCTAATTTGAGTAAAATCTCAAATAAAATCCAAATAAAATATTTATTTGATTTTAAAAATTTCCTCCAATATTCCTCTCTTTTATAAGAAGTCATATTATCTTCTCTCTTTTATTTTAAGATTTGAAATATTTGGAGAGAAAAAAATTAAAACCAAAATGATCCTCTTTTGAAATTTGAAAAAAAATCAAATATGAAAATTATGAAATCCCCAACTCTCTCCGTGGGTCCTTGAGTTGCTTAAGATTTCTAGGATCACAAACAAAATGCAAATAAAATATGATATGCATATGATGACCTATGTATAACATCCAAATTGAAAATTTGGGATGTTACAAACCTACCCCCCTTAAGATGAATCTCGCCCTCGAGATTCGGGTTGGCTAGAAAATAGGTGTGGGTCATCTTTTCATAGGTCTTCCTCTCGTTCCCAGGTGGCTTCATCCTCGGTATGGTGGCTCCACTGAACTGTGCAAAACTTGATAACCTTGCTGCCTGTAACTCGGCTGGCAAACTCGAGAATCTTGACAGGTTTCTCCTCGTAGATTAGATCACTGTCCAACTAAATTGCTTCCAGGGGCACTGTATCTCTCAGAGGAGTATCATCCATCTCTACATGGCACTTCTTCAACTGGGAAACGTGGAACACAACATGAACTCCTGACAATCCTTCGGGTAATTCCAACTTGTAGGCCACTTCTCCCATACGTTCCAAAACTCGGTATGGTCCTACAAATCTCGGGGCTAACTTTCCCTTAACTCCAAATCGTTTAACTCCTCGCAGAGGTGACACTCGAAGATATGCTCTGTCCTCGATCTCATAGACTACCTCCTTGCGTTTTGAATCTGCATAACTTCTCTGCCGGGACTAGGCTACTTTTAGTCTGTCGCGAATCAGCTTAACCTTCTCTTCAGACTCTTTGATCAAATCTTTTCCAAACAACTGACGGTCTCCAACTTCACCCCACATTAACGGTGTCCTGCACCTTCTCCCATACAAAGCTTCGAATGGTGCCATCTTCAAACTGGCTTGCTAACTGTTGTTGTATGAGAACTCCGCGTAAGGTAAATTATCATCCCAACTAGATCCATAATCCAGCGCACAAGCTCTGAACATGTCCTCCAGAATCTGATTGACTCTCTCGGTCTGTCTATCGGTCTGCGGATGAAAGGCTGTACCAAACTCTAGCCTGGTACCCAAAGTCTGGTGCAACTGATGCCAAAACTTTGAAGTAAACTGTGTTCCTCTTCATTCTTCGAGTATACCAAAATATCATCAATGAACACCACAACAAACTTATCCAAGAACTCCATGAACACCTTATTCATCATGCTCATGAAACAGGCAGGGGCATTAGTTAATCCAAATGACATTACCGTGTACTCATACAGCCCGTACCTTGTGGTAAAAGCTATCTTAGGTATATCCTGTTCTCGGATCTTCAACTGGTGGTATCCTGATCGCAGATCGATCTTGGAGAATACTTTAGCTCCTTGCAGCTGGTCAAACAAATCATTGATCATCGGTAGTGGGTACTTGTTCTTGATCATCACTTCATTCAATGCGTGATAATCGACAACCATTCTCAAGGATCCATCCTTCTTCTCAACCAAGAGCACTGGGGCTCCCACCGGTGACGAACTTGGTCGAATGTAACCTTTCTCCAATAACACTTTAATCTGCTTCTTAATTTCCTCCAGATCATTTGTGGGCATCTGGTATGGCCTCTTCGATATTGGTCCGGTGCCCGGCAACAGATCTATCAAAAATTCTATGTCTCGATCCGGCGGCATGCTTGGTAGTTCCTCTGGAAATACAACCGGGTAATCCTTCACTACAGGCACTTCCTCCTGAACAACTCCTGAGAGGGAATTTACTTGGGTCCTCCTTGGCGTATGCCTGGATACATACTTAATCCTTTTTCCCTCCAGGGTGGTGAGCAGAATTGACTTACTGGCGCAATAGATGTTTCCCCCATATATCGATAGCCAATCCATGCCTAGTATCACATCCAATCCTTGTGACTCCAGAATTATTAGGTCTGAGGGGAACACATGCCTACCTATGGTCAATGGCATTTGAAAACATCCTCTGCTTGCCATATACTCCGCTCCTGGCGAGCTTACTAACATAGGTGTCTTAAGAACCTTGGTGGGCAACTTATACTTATCCACAACCCCCCTCGAAATGTATGAATGCGATGCACCAGTATCAAAAAGAACGATTGCAGTAAATGGCTTAACCAAAAACTTACCTATAACTGCATCTGCTGCTCTTCAACCTCCTCCATGTTAACGTGGTTCACCTAATCCCTGTTGAAAGGGTTGGGCTTCTTCCGAGAGCTTCCATTGCCATTTCCATTCTTTGCTTCAGAACACTCGGTGGCATAGTGTCCAGTCTTCCTGCACTTGAAACAAGTAATGTGACTTAGATCCTTCTTGGTGGGTGTAGTGGGGTTGGAACGGTTCTGGCTGCTACTTCCTCCATTCCCATTCCCATTCTTGGGGCCACTATGGTTATGCGAACTTCCTCCATTGTGCATGTGGCCTCCATGGTTGTGGTGAGTATGTCCTCCCGAGTTCGGGGAACGAGGTCTCTGCTGAGCTCCTGAATTATACTTCCCTTATCCATACTTTCTTTTGTGGCTCTCTATCTGCTGTTGCTTCCCTTCAATCATAAGAGCCCTGTCTACCAACTCCTGGTAGTTAGCAAATGTTGCCACCATCAGCTGCATATTCAGCTCATCATTCAGCCCTTCCATAAACTTCTCCTACTTTGCGGCCTCTGTGGCCACATCATCCGGGGCATAGCGAGCTAGCTTACTGAACTCATCCATGTACTGCCCCACAGTATGATTTCCCTGGCGTAAGTTGTGAAACTCACGCTTCTTCATGCTCATAGCTCCAGTTGAGACATGTGCAGTGCAGAATGCTTGCTGAAACTGATCCCAAGTGACATTGGCTATAGGGATAGTGGCTGTGTAATTCTCCCACCATGAGGCTGCGGGTCCATCTAGTTGGTGTGCGCCAAAACGCACCTTCTCAGCATCATTGCAACCTGCGGTGGTCATGTCCCTTCCAATCCTGTGTAGCCAGTCATCAGCAACAATCGGCTCGGTGCTACTGGAAAACACCGGTGGATTCAACCTCAGAAAACGGGCTAAATTGTCAACTGGAGGTGGTGGCAGTGGGTTGCTGTTGTTGTTGTTGCCTTGGTTCTGGACTAGTAACTGCATCAAGGCATTCTGCTATTGGATCAACTGAGTGAGCTCCGGTGGGAAGACAAATCCGGGGTCACATCTCGGAGGCATCTGATGGGTTTAGAGGGGAGAGATTAGAATATAATGAGGTCTAAAGAGAAAGCACTACCCATATGCACATGAGACAAACACAACCATATCAAACCATTCAGTTCAAACAAGGGCATACAATCGATCTAGCTCCCGTTACAAAATACTCGGACTACTACTATATACATGGGGGGAATACTACTGATAATATGGTGGTCATCTAGAAATTTTGATCGATGGAAGACTCCATGATATCCGCTCCAGCTTCATCTTCGTAATCATCATCGTCGGGGTCGGAGTCGGTGTCGTCGATGATGATGTAGTCTTCGGGATGGTCGTCATCTCCTCCTGGCGTGGAGTCTCCCATGAATACTCATAGCTTCTTCTTCAGGTCTTCATTCTTCTCTAATAGCACTATAATTTCCTCCTCATATCCATCGTGTGTAGACTTGAGTTCCTCTTCAAGCTCCATGTTCCTGGTCATCACCTTCTTCAGATCTATCATTCTTGCACACATTTGGTTCTCCTGGCGGCGAATGTGCTGGTTTAACTCCTGAATGAAAGCTGCAATGGACTTGTCCCTCCTGGTGCTGATCATCTCCCATTGCTCATCTCGGCGCCCACATATCTGGTACATGGTATCCTTAAGATCCTTGTGATAAACTTCGCCGATACATCCCATGGTGATGTGAGCTGCCATGCTCTTTCCTAGATTCCAGGTTGGTGCATCAAAGAAAAACTCTATGGGCTCAGTAACTGGCGTGAATGTCCTTCCTGGAACACGAACTCGAACCATCCAACGCTCCTCTTCTGGTGAAGTGGCGGTGTAGGTCCCGGTGAAACTTGGTATTCCGATGTTCAGGTACCTAGTGACTTCCTTCAAGTGCCGTCCAAAAGGTGTGTCTTCATCCGGTTGAGCAAACTTGTTCCTTGGGTCCGCCATCTATAGAGTGGAAAATGGAGAGGAGTCAGAAATGAGTAGAGAAGAGTGACCTATGGCTTATCTTAGTGGTCGTGTCCTACAGTCGGCATGGGCTCTGATACCATCTTGTAGCGATCCGACCTCAGACGGTCAAATCTCTGTGCATAAGTGTCATCCCTAGATCGGTAATGCTGACACACATAGTACTCGAAGGATTTATAACAGAGTGCAATCACACACTTATTACATCGAAATGTCTCAAAAGAGAACTTATTACAATAATATGGCTTAAGGCCATCTAAATAAGATAAATGCAGAAGCATCGACTCCAATGGCATAGCTGAGTGCACAACAACGACCTAGCGCACCTTACTCTTCGTGTGAAAAGTCTGCAACATAATACGTTGCAGCCCAAAACGGGTCAGCACATGGAATATGCTGGCAAAATAACACTGTAGAGCAAAGAACAGTATAAATACTAACACTATATGCATATATGGCTGGTGGAGGCTCTATGGTTATCATATTTTTGCGAAAAGCCAATTTTCCCTACTGCAAAGGAATATATTTTAGTTAACTACAAAGTTGATTGATAAACATTGAGAAGGTTCCTCCAACTCAATCCCAATTAAACAATATTAATAACCCAACAAATTAATTAAAAGAGTGATGAGATCAAATCTATAATTCAAGAACCAGGTACTCAAGATGTCCATAACCAGGGACACGGCTAACCATGATTAGTTTGTACACTCTGCAGAGGTTTGCGCACTTTTCCCCACCAGACTCGATCTCCTCCGTTGTATTTCTCGTACTTCATGGTGTTTGAGAAATGGATGACCGAGACACAGTCTTTCTAAAGAGGTCCCGTTAACCGATAGATAGGCCGGTACACCTACAATCCCCTGCATCTGCTAGCCCATCATGGAAAGGTTTCCCACAACTTACTCAACTATGCCAGAGCCCATAATGGCTTGTGGCTGCACAGGAAGTTTCTAGCATGAATAATCTTATGATCCCTTTGAGCCTGGGTGGCGAACCATAGGATGACCACACGGGTACTCCGGGATATCCCAGGACAACGTTGGATTGATCCAGGTGCCCAGACAACCACAGGGTGCTCCAGGGTGCCTCAACCAATCCACCCAGATGTGTATTAAGGTAGCCACCTTAAGTTAACCATTAATTAACAACTCTCACATATGTCATGGATACACTCAACCAATCCACGTCTACGGGCATAGCATGGCAGTATAAGCATAACGTAGAAGTAACTCCCATGGTTTGATATAAAGGACAATAGGTTCTACCTCATCATCTACTTCCCAATCCTACATGTTAATCAGATCCTACTCATGCAATGTTTGAGGATTGGAACTAATGCATAAAAACTGGGTGATAAAGGGGTATGATCAAAGTGTTACTTGCCTTGCTGACGATCTGCAAACCCTAGAGACTCGTAGTAGCACGCTTCGCACTCCGGAAATTCTATCGCAAACAAACAATAGCATACATAATCACTCAAGCATACATGCAAGGGTAAAACTTAGATGAGAAAGTCCAAACTAAAAATTCAAATGAAGAGCTTCCATTTGCAAAAAGAATCAATCAAATCGGAGCTACGAAACTGAAACTACGATCGAAGAAGTTCGAATTCAAATCTGCTTGAAACCAAATTTTAAATTGTCAAAATCATGTTCAAGTTGGTTAACTGGAAAGAGGGGTTTGAGACGAAGATTTTGGCGTTGGTTTCAATGGATTTGGACGAACGGTTAAAAGGTTGCGAGGGTTTTAAGATCAGGGGCTAATCTGCGATAAAAACAGTCATGGATAGGTCCCTGGCCGAAAATAAAATAAAAAGAAAAGTCTAACGAACGAGCGTTCGTTAACAGAGACAAACGAATAAACGCGATCGCGAACAGAGGCGTTCGGGTGAACGTTCACTAAATAGAACCGATCGGAAAAACCGAGAAAAACCCTAACCCTAAAAATAAAACTGATCTAGATCTAAACCGAAAAAACCAGCGGCGGCGGCGGTTTTTATCGGTTCCTCGAAAAAGACCTGCGGCGGCACGGCAACGAGATCCGGCGGCGGTGCGGCACGGGTGACCGCGAGCGGCGGCGGCGTGGCTCGGCGGCGGTGGCTGCGGCTCGAGGTGGGGAGGAAAGGCGGCGGGGCGGCGCGCTTATATAGGGGGAGGGCGGTGCGGTGACTTGGGAGGCGGAGTCCGCTCGGACTCCGTTAGCGTCCGTCTTGTGCACGCAGTGGCGGAAAAAAGCGGCGGCGCGCGGGAGTGGGCCGACTGGGTTTCGGCCCAGTCGGTCCGGAATATTTTTATAAATAAAAATAATTCCGCCGAAAAACAAAAATCCTAATAAAATATAAAAAATTTCTAAAAATGCCAAAAACAATTTTCACCGTCTAAACAAAATATTTAGAACAAAGTGAACATTTTTCTGGCCTAAAAATGTAATTTTGAAAAATGCAATTTTTTTAATTCAAGTAAAATCTCAAATAAAATCCAAATAAAATATTTATTTGATTTTTAAAAATTTCCTCCAATATTCCTCTCTTTTTAAAAAGTCATATTATCTTCTCAACTTCGGCCAAGGAGTGTGGAAGGGGGATTCCTACAGGCAGTCGGCTCTGATACCAACTTGTGACGCCCTCGATTCAATCGTACACTAATCATGCACGCAAATGTGTACGATCAAGATCAGGGACTCACGGGAAGATATCACAACACAACTCTAAAACATAAATAAGTCATACAAGCATCATAATACAAGCCAGGGGCCTCGAGGGCTCGAATACAAGTGCTCGATCATAGACGAGTCAACAGAAGCAACAAAATCTGAGTACGGACATAAGTTAAACAAGTCCGCCTTAAGAAGGCTAGCACAAAGCGGGATCTGAGATCGAAAGAGGCGCAGGCCTCACATGCAGGATCCTCCTAAACTACTCACAGTCGTCGCCGGTGGCTGAGCGTACGTAGTAGGCACCTCCGTGTAGTAGGAGTCGCCGTCGACGGTGGCGTCTGGCTCCTGGGCTCCGGCATCTGGTTGCGACAACCAGAGAGAAAGGAAAGGGGGGAAAAGGGGGAGAAAAACAACCATGAGTACTCATCCAAAGTACTCGCAAGCAAGGAGCTACACTACATATGCATGGGTATATGTGTAAAGGGCCATATCGATGGACTGAACTGTAGAATGCCAGAATAAGAGGGGGATAGCTAACCCTGTCGAAGACTACGCTTCAGGCCACCTCCATCTTGCAGCATGTAGAAGAGAGTAGATGGTAAATTCACCAAGTAGCATCGCATAGCATAATCCTACCTCGCGATCCCCTCCTCGTCGCCCTGTTAGAGAGCGATCACCGGGTTATATCTGGCACTTGACATGGCTATTCAAATAGATAAACTTCCCTGCAGGGGTGCACCACATAACCCAACACGCTCGCTCCCATTTGGCCGGACACACTTTCACGGTCATGCCCGCCTCGGAAGATCAACACGTCGCAGCCCCACCTAGGCACAACAGAGGTCAAGACACCGGTCTAAATCCTATGCTTGCCGCAGGGTGCAGGCCCATCGCCCATTGCACACCAAGACGTTATCTGTGACGCTGCCCGAGAGCGACCTAGCAACCTCCATTTCAAAGGAAGTTGCGTTACGCGGTCCAACCCGGCGCGCGCCGCTCAGTCGCTGGCGTCACGAAGGCTTCGGCTGATACCACGACGTCGAGTGCCCATAACTATTCCCGCGCAGTTGGTTAGTGCGTATAGACCAAATGGCGGACTCGGATCAAATACCAAGATCTCGTTAAGCGTGTTAATTGATGTAACCACGGACACCGGCCAGGGCCAGGCCCACCTCTCACCTAGGCGGTCTCAACGTGCCCTGTCGCTCCGCCACAAAGATCCACCCAGAGGGCCGTCGGGACAAAGGTCCTTTCAGCCCCCAATCCGTGAATCACTCGCGGGTGCTCCACGAGCCGACCCGACTTTAGTCACCACATGTATCATGTATAAAGTATATAGTATAAACCCGTGATCACCTCCCGAGTGATCATGGCCCGATAGTATAGCATGGCAGACGGACAAGAATGTAGGGCCACTGATGGAATACTAGCATCCTATACTAAGTATTTAGGATTGCAGGTAAAGATAACAACAATAGTAGCAAGGACAGGCTATGCATCAGGATAGGATAAACGGAAAGCAGTAACAGGCTACACTACTCTAATGCAAGTAGTATAGAGAAGAATAGGCGATATCTGTTGATCAGGGGAGGGGGCTTTCCTGATTGCTCGGGCAAGGAGGGGTCGTCAACAACGTAGTCGGTCAGGGCACCAGCAGCGACGTCGGTCTCGTAGTCTACCGGAGAGAAGAGGGGGAAGAAACAATGAAAACAGATGCATAACGATGCATAATAAAGCAAACAACAATGTTAGGTGTGCCCTAACGCGGTAAGAGGTGATACCGGCGAAGGGGGGGGGGGACATCCGGGAAAGTATCCCCGGTGTTTCGCGTTTTTGGGCAGAGGTATCGGAGGGGGAAAGTTGTGTGTTCAATATGCTAGGGGTGTGTGGCGGACGAACGGGGCTGTGTATTCGGATTCGTCTCGTCGTTCTGAGCAACTTTCATGTAGAAAGTACTTTCATCTGAGCTACGGTTTAATTTATATGATTTTTTTTCAAGTTTTAAATCATTTTCTAGAATTAACAGAATTAATTTAATACTACAATACATTTATGACGTCAGCACAATGTCAGCAGTCAACCAGTCAGTTGAGTGGGTCAAACTGACGCGTGGGTCCTACTGTCATTGACTAAGACTAATTAAACAGGTTAATTAGTTTAATTAGTTGTTTAGTTTAATTAAACACAATTAATTTAGTTAATTAATTAATTAATTTTTTAATTCTTTTTAATTCCCTTTTTTAAAATGTTCCAGGGGCTGGGCCCCTTTGTTCAGTGGCACAGAGGCCATACAGGTGCGAACAGCGGTTCTGGCGCGCCCGTTCGGGCGCCGACGCCAGGCACTTGTGGCGTGGCGGGCGGCCACGGCGGGAACACTGGCGCCAGCCGAGGAAGGGCGAAGCCAGCTGGCCTGACGCAGGCCGGGACGGAGGAGGTCGCCGACCAGGGCAGCCGGCGAGGACGAAGAGGTCGCCGACCCGGCAGGGTCACGGCCGCGAGGGCTCGGCAGCGGAGCACTACTGGCGAAGCAGGTGTCTTGGCAGCAGCAGCGTGGTGGTGCAGAGGCGACCGGCAGCCATCGTGCGATGGCGAGTGGCGAAGCGCGTAATGGGAGGCGGCCGGCGGTCGGGCGGCGCTTGCGCCAGCGGAGTAGTAGCACGCGCAGCAGCGCGGCAGAGGCGGACGCTTGGACGCCTTGATCGCCCGCCTGGCGAACGGCGCAGCACGAGCGCAGCGTAAACGGGAGCGGGTGAGTAGCGGCGATGGGGCCGCGGCCGAGCGGGCAACGCTACGGGCGACGGCGCGTCGAGGGGGAGCAGAGGCAAGGCAGCGGGGCCGTGGAGGCGGGACGGCAAGCAGGAAGGTGCAGTGGTGTTCGCGGGGCTAGGGAGAGAGGAGGACCGGGGTCCTCACCGGGGTGCGTAGGGACGGGGCAGCGGGCTCGGAGAGGAGGACGAGGAAGGGGAGGCGTCCGAGTCGCCGGCGACGAAAAGTCTGGCGCGACAGGGTCGAGGGCGCGGCGCCGAACAGCGGCCTCGGCTCGGGACGAGGAGGAGGCGAGGAGGCGAGGCGACGGGGTCGAGGTGGCGACGGCGTAGGGCGACGGGGCACCGGCGAGGTTGTCCGGCGAGGGAGGGCACTCCGGGCGGCGGCGGTTGGAGAAGGGGCTCGGGAACGCTCCCTCGATCCAGATCGTATCGAGAGGTGGGGAGAGCGACGCGGGGAGTGGGGGGATGTGTGCAGTCGGGAGTTAGGGTCTCAGGGGAGTGGGGGTTAGGTAGGAGGGGAGGTGGGCCGGCCTGGTGGGAGGCCAGCTGGGGCGGTTGGCCCACAGGGGGATCCCTCTTTTCTTTTGTTTGTTTTCATTTATTTATTTTTCTGTTTCTTTTATTAATTAATTTATTTTAGTTTTTGTAAAATATAATTTCAATACCTAATTTAGTATTTAGAATACATTGATGTCTGGCTTTCTCTTCTTGAAGAGGCTGGTCCAATACATTGATGTCTTCATTTCTCTGCTTCAGGTCATCATGATGAAGTCGGCATCCTTTCTTCGGGAACTCCATCGTACTTACGAAAGAATAAATGGTGGGCATTCTGGGAGAACAGACCTCTGCAACGTCGACTATCTGGTAGCTAACATCGGGGAAGGTGGCAGAAAGTAACTCTCTAACTGAAACTTAATGAAATATCGAGAGCAAAGAAAGAAAGTACCATGAGAAGTTACAAGCGGGTAGGCAATCGTTCGATGCCTATTACAGGGCGTTGGTAACCCACAAGTATAGGGTATCGCAACAGTTTTCGATAAGTAAGAGTGTCGAACCCAACGAGGAGCTGAAGGTAGAACAAATATTCCCTAAAGTTCTATCGACCACCGATACAACTCTATGCACGCTTGACATCCGCTTTACCTAGAACAAGTATGAAACTAGAAGTACTTTGTAGGTGTTTTCAGACAAGTTAGCAAGATAATAAAGAGAGCGAAAATAAAACTAGGGGCTGCTTAAGTAAAGACACAACTAAAGTAAATATAGCAAGTGTGGAAAAGTGGTGGTAGGAGTTGCGAAATTGTCCCTAAGCAATTGACTACCTTACTAGACCGATAGCAAGTATTATGTGGGAGAGGCCACTGCTAGCATGTCATCCCTTACATGGAATTCTATGCACTTATGATTGGAACTATTAGCAAGCATCCGCAACTACTAACGTTCATTAAGGTAAAACCCAACCATAGCATTAAGATATATTGGTCCCCCTTCAATCCCGTATGCATCAATTTCTATGCTAGGTTGAAGCTTCATCACTCTTGCCCTCCAATACATAGTCCTATCAACATACAACTAACCCTATGGTGTGATCCACGCAGCGCCATATGATGGGCACCAAAGGACAACAACATAACCACAAGCAAATTAAATCAATCATAGCAATTCATCAACCACCGATAGGACAACGAAAATCTACTCAGACATCATAGGATGGCAACACATCATTGGATAATAATATGAAGCATAAAGCACCATGTTCAAGTAGAGGGTACAGCGGGTTGCGGGAGAGTGGACCGCTGTAGATAGAGGGGGGAAGGTGATGGATATGTTGGTGAAGATGGCAGAGGTGTTGGTGAAGATCGCGGTGATGATGATGGCCCCCGGCGGCGTTCCGGCGCCACCGGAATCGAGGGGGAGAGAGGCCCCCTCCTTCTTATTCTTCCTTGACCTTTTCCCTAGATGGGAGAAGGGTTTCCCCTCTGGTCCATGGTCTCCATGGCGTGGGAGGGGCGAGAGCCCCTCCGAGATTGGATCTGTCTCTCTCTGTTTCTGCGTTCTGTTCTGGTGCCCTTTCACCGTTTCATATATATATGGAGATCCGTAACTCCGATTGGATTGAAACCTTCGCCGTGATTTTTACCAAAATTAGCTTTCTTGCGGTGAAGAAGGGCATCAACCGCTTTATGGGTGGCCCACGAGGGTGGGGGTGCGCCCTCTGGGAGGCGTGGGCCCCTACCTTGTGCCACCTCGACACCGTTCGCGTTGATCTTTCTCCCAGATTTTCCAAATATTCCAAAATAAGCTCCGTCCGTTTTATCCCGTTTGGACTTCGTTTGATATGGATATTCTACTGAAACCAAAACATGCAACAGACAGGAACTGGCACTGGGCACTGGATCAATATGTTAGTCCCAAAAATAGTATAAAAAGTTGCCAAAAAGTATATGAAAGTTGAATAATATTGGCATGCATGGAACAATAAAAAATTATAGATACTACGGAGACGTATCAGCATCCCCAAGTTTAATTCCTGCTCGTCCTTGAGTAGGTAAATGATAAAAAAATATTTTTTATGTGGAATGCTACCTAGCATAATCTTGATCATATGTCTAATCATGGCATGAATATTAAGACACGAGTGATTCAAAGCAATAGTCTATCCTTTGACATAAAAACAATAATACTTCAAGCACACCAACCAAGTAATTATGTCTTACTGAAATAACATAGCCAAAGAAAGCTCATCCCTACAAAATCATACAGTCTGGCTATGCTCCATCTTCACCACACAAAATATTCACATCATGGACAACCCCGATGACAGGCCAAGCAATTGTTTCATACTTTTGACGTTTCTCAAACCTTTTCAACTTTCACGCAATACATGAGCATGAGCCATGGACATAGAACTATAGGTGGAATAGAATATGATGATGGGGGTTAAGTGGATAAGACAAAAAAGGAGAAAGTCTCATATCGACGCGGCTAATCAACGGGCTATGGAGATGCCCATCAATTGATGTCAATGTGAGGAGTAGGGATTGCCATGCAACGGATGCACTAGAGCTATAAGTGTATGAAAGCTCAAACTGAAACTAAGTGGGTGTGCATCCAACTTGCTTGCTTATGAAGACCTAGGGCATTTGAGTAAGCCCATCGTTGGAATATACAAGACAAGTTCTATAATGAAAATTCCCACTAGTATATAAAAGTGATAACTCAAGAGACTCTCTATATGAAGAGCATGGTGCTACTTTGAAGCACAAGTGTGGTAAAAGGATAGTAACATTGCCCCTTCTCTCTTTTTCTCTCTTCTTTTCTTTTCTTTCTTTTTTTGGGCCTTCTCTTTTTTTGGCCTTTCTCTTTTTTTTTCGTCCGGAGTCTCATACCGACTTGTGGGGGAATCATAGTCTCCATCATCCTTTCCTCACTGGGGCAATGCTCTAATAATGATGATCATCACACTTTTATTTACTTACAACTCAATATTACAACTCGATACTAGAACAAAGATATGACTCTATATGAATGCCTCTGGCGGTGTACCAGGATGTGCAATGATCTAGCGTAGCAATGACATCAAAAAACGGACAAGCCATGAAAACATCATGCTAGCTACCTTACGATCATGCAAAGCAATATGACAATGAATGCTCAAGTCATGTATATGATGATGATGGAAGTTGCATCGCAATATATCTCGGAATGGCTATGGAAATGCCATAATAGGTAGGTATGGTGGCTGTTTTGAGGAAGATATAATGAGTCTTATGTGTGACAGAGCATATCATATCACGGGGTTTGGATGCACCGGCGAAGTTTGCACCAACTCTTGAGGTGAGAAAGGGCAATGCACGGCATCAAGAGGCTAGCAATGATGGAAGGGTGAGAGTGCGTATAATCCATGGACTCAACATTAGTCATAAAGAACTCACATACTTATTGCAAAAATCTATTAGTCATTGAAACAAAGTACTACGCGCATGCTCCTAGGTGGATAGATTGGTAGTAAAAGACCATCGCTCGTCCCCGACCGCCACTCATAAGGAAGACAATCAATAAACACCTCATGCTCCAACTTCGTTACATAACGGTTCACCATATGTGCATGCTACGGGACTTGCAAACCGCAACACAAGTATTTCTCAATTTCACAATTACTCAACTAGCACGACTCTAATATCACCACCTTTATATCGCAAAACTATTTCAAGGAATCAAACATATCATATTCAGTGATCTACAAGTTTTATGTAGGATTTTATGACTAACCATGTGAATGACCAGTTCCTGTCATCTCTCTAAATAGATATAAGTGAATAAAGAGAGTTTAAGTCTTTCTACAAAAGATATGCCCACGCTCTAACAATTATAAGTGAAGCAAAAGAGCATTCTACAAATGGCGGTTGTCTATGTAAAGAGAAACAGGCAATCCAAACTTCAAATGATACAAGTGAAGCACATGAAGCATTCTATAAAGCCATACTCAAAAGATATAAGTGAAGTGCAATGAGCATTCTATAAATCAACCAAGGACTATCTCATACCAGCATGGTGCATAAAAGAAAAGGTGAAAACTAAATGCAAAAGACGCTCCAAGATTGCACATATCGCATGAACGAAACAAATCTGAAAACATACCGATATTTGTTTAAGAAAGAGGGGATGCCTTCCGGGGCATCCCCAAGCTTAGACTCTTGAGTCTCCTTGAATATTTACTTGGGGTGCCTCGGGCATCCCCAATCTTGAGCTCTTGCCTCTCTTTCTTCTTCTTACATCGAGACCTTCTCGATCATCGAACACTTCATCCACACAAAACTTCAACAGAAAACTCGGTAAGATCTGTTAGTATAATAAAGCAAATCACTACTATAAGTAATGTTGCAAACCAATTTATATTTTGTTTTTGCATTGTGTCTACTGTAATATAACTTTTTCATGGCTTAATCCACTGATATAAATTGATAGTTTCATCAAAACTAGCAAACTATGCATCAAAAACAGAATCTGTCTAAAACAGAAAATTCTGTAGAAATCTGAACATTCACCATACTTCTGATACTTGAAAAATTCTGCCAAAATTAGTAAAAATAAAAAAATTGCACAGAAAGACAGTGCAAAAAGAATCAGAACCATGTGACGTTCCAGTAAAAAATTAGAATTAGCGCACTGCAGCCAAAGTTTCTGTCCTGCACCGTACAAACCAACAAGTATTGTAAACATCCTAAAGGCAAACCTTGGCACATTATTTCTATAATACAATGGAATTATACAAGGGCATAATTATTTTTGTTGAAAAGTTTCTGTAATTAAGATTCACAAAGTTCCCATGAGCCTAAACAAGTTTAAGGACGCCCCCCACTTTCACAATGCTCGTCTATCTCACTTTCACTTTTCTTTTTGAAAAGTTTTGGGTTCCCCTCTTTATTTTTGTTTTTTAACTATATGAAAGCACTCAACAGAAATAAATGACTCTCTAAAACTTCCGGGTTTTCTCCCTGGCAGCGCTTTCTTTAAAACCATTAAGCTAGGCATATAGTGCTCAAGTAGTGAATCCACCCGGATCCCAAGGTATATCAAAGCCAATTTTAATTAGCAATGATTTGTAATTTAGTAATGAGCACAAAGTAACATATATCATGTAATGACGAAGTCTAACTCTCTTCCTATGCATCGGCATGTCATAAAAGAACAATTCATGCACACAAAGTAAAGGCCAATGCATAGTATAAACAGTTTCTTGCAATTTTACCATGTTGGAAACATAGAGAGGTGGAGATATAGTTCCTATCTCATGTCATAAAAGAACAATTCATGCACACAAAGTAAAGGCCAATGCATAGTATAAATAGTTTCTTGCAATTTTACCATGTTGGAACATAGAGAGGTGGAGATATAGTTCCTATCTCATAATAATTGCAAGTAGGAGCAGCAAGCACATGCATATTATACTCATCAAAATCATCATGTATAACGGTAAAAGGCAACCCATCAATATAATCCTTAATAAGTGCAAACTTCTCCGATATAGTGTAGTCGGGAGAATTCAAAAAGATAATAGGACTATCATGCGTGGGTGCAATAGCAACAATTTCATGTTTAACATAAGGAAGTATAGCAAGTTCATCTCCATAAGCATAATTCATATTGGCATCTTGGCTACAAGCATAGCAAGCATCATCAAAAAGGGATATTTCAAAAGAATCAAAGGGATCATAACAGTCATCATAGCAATCATCCTTCGGTAAGCACGAAGGGGAATTAAACAATGTATGAGTTGAAGAGTTACTCTCATCAGAAGGTGGGCACAGGTGATCAATCCGCTCTTCGTCCTTTTGTTCTTCGCTCTCCTCATCTTTTTCATCCAATGAGCTCATAGTTTCATCAACTTCTTCTTCCATAGATTCCTACAAAATATTAGTCTCTTCTTGGACAGCGGAGACTTTCTCAATAAGTGCATTAATATCAGAATTTTATTCATAATTCTCATAGCAATATTTGAGGATATCTAAATTTTTAGGTCTATAACCAGCATCATCAAAATCTTCAAACTCTTTAAACATAGATTCAATTTCATAAGCACCCATAAAAGCAGCAAATTCTTCTATTTGTTCCACATCATAGTAATCATATATATCATTAGCATAAGAAGCTAAGGTTTTATTATCATTAAATTTGCATGAAAAGGGAAGGTGTGGAGCCTCCATCCTAGAGCAACAAGTATAATCATAACTCAAGCATAGTTGCCTAGCATACCACTTAAATATATGAATTTGATCCCATAATAGTTTCCCTTTTTGTGTCAAGCAGTAATCCCTAAAGTATTCACGTTGATCCAATGTTACTCCCATTACATAATTGAATGGGGTTTTCTCAGGATTATTAAAGTAGTACATAATATCTTTCACATAACCAGCATTGAGGGTTTTAGGAGGTTCCTCATCTCCATGAGTAGCAAGTACACCTAATTTTTTTGGATTTCGTGTTCCATATCCATAACTGAAGATAAAGAACAACTAAGCACAACAAATAACAATTACTTAGTGATAAAGCAAACAAGCACACACGAGAATATTCACCCCACGCTATGACTCCCTGGCAACGGCGCCAGAAAAAGGTCTTGATAACCCACAAGTATAGGGGATCACAACAGTTTTCGATAAGTAAGAGTGTCGAACCCAATGAGGAGCTAAAGGTAGAACAAATATTCCCTAAAGTTCTATAGACCACCGATACAACTCTACGCACGCTTGACGTTCGCTTTACCTAGAACAAGTATGAAACTAGAAGTACTTTGTAGGTGTTTTCGGATAAGTTAGCAAGATAATAAAGAGAGCGAAAATAAAACTAGGGGCTGCTTAAGTAAAGACACAACTAAAGTAAATATAGCAAGTGTGGAAAAGTGGTGGTAGGAGTTTTCGAAATTGTCCCTAAGCAATTGACTACCTTACTAGACCGATAGCAAGTATTATGTGGGAGAGGTCACTGCTAGCATGTCATCCCTTACTTGGAATTCTATGCACTTATGATTGGAACTATTAGCAAGCATCCGCAACTACTAACGTTCATTAAGGTAAAACCCAACCATAGCATTAAGATATATTGGTCCCCTTCAATCCAGTATGCATCAATTTCTATGCTAGGTTGAAGCTTCATCACTCTTGCCCTCCAATACATAGTCCTATCAACATACAACTAACCCTATGGTGTGATCCACGCAGCAGCTCATATGATGGGCACCAAAGGACAACAACATAACCACAAGCAAATTAAATCAATCATAGCAATTCATCAACCACCAATAGGACAACGAAAATCTACTCAGACATCATAGGATGGCAACACATCATTGGATAATAATATGAAGCATAAAGCACCATGTTCAAGTAGAGGGTACATCGGGTTACGGGAGAGTGGACCACTGTAGATAGAGGGGGGAAGGTGATGGATATGTTGGTGAAGATGACGGAGGTGTTGGTGAAGATCGCGGTGATGATGATGGCCCCCGGCGGCGTTCCGGCGCCACCGGAAGCGAGGGGGAGAGAGCCCCCCTCCTTATTCTTATTCCTTGACCTTCTCCCTAGATGGGAGAAGGGTTTCCCCTCTAGTCCATGGTCTCCATGGCATGGGAGAGGCGAGAGCCCCTCCGAGATTGGATCTGTCTCTCTATCTCTCTCTGTTTTTGCGTTCTGTTCTGGTGCCCTTTCACCGTTTCGTATATATATGGAGATCCGTAACTCCGATTGGACTGAAACCTTCACCGTGATTTTTTACCAAAAAATAGCTTTCTTTTGGCCGAAGAAGGGCATCCACCGCCTTACGGGTGGCCCACGAGGTGGGGCGCGCCCTCTGGGAGGGCGTGGGCCCCTGCCTCGTGGCCACCTCGACACCGTTCGCGTGATCTTTCTCCCAGATTTTCCAAATATTCCAAAAATAAGCTTCGTCTGCTTTTATCCCGTCTGGACTCCGCTTGATATGGATATTCTGCGAAACCAAAACATGCAATGACAGGAACCGCACTGGCAATCGGATCAATATGTTAGTCCCAAAATAGTATAAAAGTTGCCAAAAAGTATATGAAAGTTGAATAATATTGGCATGGAACAATCAAAAATTATAGATACGACGGAGACGTATCAGGCGTGAAAGGGCTCAAAGCACTCGGGAATAAGTATGGCGTCCGGTAACAGATTTGATGATCTCTCGGAAGGTGGCTCGTGAATTACATACGAGGCCACACGCGAGGAACAACCTTGGGAACAGGGGGTGCAGGAGAGTCAGGTTTCGATCCTGTGGAGCTGCGGGTTATGGGCCCGCCATGTGGTTTAAAGTAGAAAGGGGCTGAAATCTTGCACAGTCACGATAGCAAGGCATGTCAGAGGGTAGCCTCTCAGTTATGTCGGCAACAACTCGATACCAAGGGCGAGGGACAAAGAGAACCATTTTGCTGCTCGTTGAACGAGGCGGACCAATAGGCAAAGTTCTCATCCATTGGTGGTTACCGGAATGCTATCGACAAATGCAACAGGGTCTTACTGACACGGTTGTACACCAAGGTGTTCACATAAGCAGAAGAATATTACTGTTAGATCATATGGATCATAAGGAAGGTTAAACAAATCAATGGAAGGAGAATGTGATCATCAGATCAAAATAGAACAATGGAAAGGAAAATGTGTTTGACACATATACCAGGGGTATACCCTTCCCAAGGACAAGCAGAGCATGATATCCAGGACAGGATATAATGTAGAAAACTTTTTAGGTAGGGGAGAGAAATTTCATGACATTACTCATACAGCGGTGTTTGGATAACTGAGCAGGAAACAGTTTGCATTGGGCTTCAAATGTTCTTGTTGAAAATCGGAGTACCATAGACATGCTTCGAGATAGTATTGACATGGTCATCAGGTAAAGATCAGACTTTGGATACACAAAGGATCCATCAGGGACGACTTATAGAATAAGTCTTAGAATTTCCTCATGGAAGAATGGATAACCTTGCTGGAAAGGAATCTATAGCAATAGGGCCTCCGGCCAGGTGTGCTAGGCATGACATCACCTTACCGGGTCTTAAAAAGACCAATGTTATAACTCTTGGAAATATGTTCCAACCATCATATCTAACCGAGATTCAGATCTGATTGGTGTTAGGATACCTCAGACTCGAGATGCCTGAGAAAAAAAAAGGTACAACACAAATTGACGAGATGACATTGTAAGATCCTCGGGAAAATGAACTATGGAAGCGAGTTCCGAAACAAGAGTTCATCATTAAAACAAGGAGAGGGTGAGGAGGTAGCTGATGAGTTTAGCGACAATTCATCGAGATTTTCAAAAGATGGATTTCCACAATTAGGTGAACCAGGAGATAACATTTGTCAGATCAAATGATATAATGATGTATGCTCGAGGGGAACATCCACGAGCAAACATTGGCTGAAAGGTGCACGAAATAAGGGCTAAGGTAGCATGATCAATGTTATTATGGTGATTTGATAATCAATACACAAAGAATGAAACTATCCTTCATTGACTTACAAGCAATAGGGTTGCTAGGAGTACAAAATCCAAGCAGCATCGTTCACTTGTTGGTATCCCAGTTAGAATCAACATGGGGACCAAGAAGGAATGGTGATGGTGAGAAGTATCACTATACCCAGAATTCTTAAGGGGTGGAGCAATTCTCACAACATCCCTGACATAAAAGATGGTATCAAGGTAGAACATAATACAAACTAGATAGCAAGGAAAACAAGATACAACACAAAACGTGAACAAGTTTGTGTTGGGGGGGAAAGCAAGAATGTTGTCGATGATAACATGAATCATCGAGGGGGAAGGATGGTATTTCCCATCATGAATTCGATTGATATCCTGGAAGAGCTCATAAGGTTGATGATGATCACGACACATTTGTCGAGAGATTTCATGAAGATGTAATCAACCAGCGACGACATCAAGTCAAAGGAATGATGAAGCGAAAGGTTATTGGAACCATGGGTACGACACAACTCGAAATCAAGCTTGTTGTTCAAGGAAAAATGATATGATGAGGAAAATCGACGTAAGCTTAGCTCATCGTCGAAAATTGTGCTCCGGAAAGAAGGAGCAGGTAGCATAGTTAAAATTTAGCACGCTAAGGATATAGCCAATCAGGATAGGAATGACTTGAAGGATTATTAAACACATAAGCAAAGAAAATTACTCAGAGTTATCGTATCGGAGCTCGGAATCGATTCACTTATCGATGTTCTCGATTGACGACAACCCAGAACCCATGAAAAATTGGAACCAGTGAGAAATAATAGCTGATGAAGACTCATAATATGCAACACAGTTCTTAGATATTCTCGAGATACCAGAGGGTAATACTCGATGGTAGATCAAGCTAGAGGTTGGACTGGTGTATTGACTTGCAAAAGACAAGTACTTTAACTTGTCCGAGAAATGGGATCAAAGAGAAAATATGGTCGGAACCATGATTGCAAAAGGCCAGATCCCAGATATAAGATGAACTTATACCAAAGAAATAATTAATTTAAGAGAAGCTTTAATGATAAGATCTACATCGTGTCCATGGGCATGAACACAAAGTTCAAGGTCGACTCCCACTCCTTCAATGCATAACCTTTCATTCACTGCTCGTATTTTGAAAATGACATTAGTTGTTGAAAGTCTTTTACCTGGTGCAATACCAGATAAGCATGACCCGTGAAATCTTTCGGGTTCACACGGATTAGGGAAGGCGTAGGTTCAACCCATCAGGGCATCTTAGGAACATATACCACAAACTTTGGAGTAAATGATACAAGCTCAAAAGTAGAGCATGGTTGGCCAAGCAGAGGATACAATTTACCAAAGGCATTATGTATCAGGGGAAGAACTCACAAGGTGATCGAATATGAAGGATACTGTTGGATAACAATCCAACAATGGATCGGGCGATCCACAACGGAGCTGATGTGAGTATCGGTACTCACTCAGAGGAAGAAAGAATGTAGAGGCATCAAATCCAAGAATCACCTTATTAGTCTGATGCTTAAATAGAAAGAAATTATGGTTTCCAAAACAAAGGATCAAAAGCAGGCGCTCTGATCAAGGATGGACAAGTTGAAAACACTTAGTTGGACAATCAATAAAGGTTTGAATTGCCGAGAACCAACTCATGTCCGGAATGCCGTCTGAGCCGGAAAGATAATCTTAAAAAGGATAACCTGATGACTGCGTGCATACGCACACATTGAATCAATAGGCTCAAAATGGCTAAGACAAGGGATATTAACGAAGATTACTAGTCATGTGGAATTAACCATAATGCAAGCAGGCAAGAATTTCAAGAGTAACAGCTGCAGAGGATTTTCGAAAGATCGAAAAGTATTCAGAAGAATTTTGTGAGACACATGAACAATTGAGAAGAACGGATCCTCGATAAGTGTGAGGAAATAACCGTAAGGGTTTTCATGCGAAATAAAACTACAAGACAGTAAACTCAAAGGATTCTCGGGATAACAGAGAATATTTCGAGGCATCTTGTAACAACAAGAGCGACGAGGAATGATCATGAGAATGACAAGTGCATGCAAATATCCATAGGGATATATTGATGGCAGTGAATTGCAAAGGCGATGAGCACAAGGGTCTCGGGAAAATATCGAGGGATATCCTTAGAATCTTCTGACGAAGCATGTGATCTTCCGGAATGAGGGCTCTCCGGGAGAAATAGTTATGAGAACCTAGAGTCAGAGTTAGTAAAATCTTTTAACCCGAAGAGAAGAGAGATCAGAGTCCCAGAGTAAAGGCAAGGAATAAAAGATCCTAATACCACCCAATGGCGACGTGGGCCCGTAAGCCACATAGCCAAGTTAGTAAAAAAAATTGTAACGTCTAGACTCAACTTCGGCCAAGGAGTGTGGAAGGGGGATTCCTACAGGAAGTCGGCTCTGATACCAACTTGTGACGCCCCCGATTCAATCATACACTAATCATGCATGCAAACGTGTACGATCAAGATCATGGACTCACGGGAAGATATCACAACACAACTCTAAAACATAAATAAGTCATACAAGCATCATAATACAAGCCAGGGGCCTCGAGGGCTCGAATACAAGTTCTCGATCATAGATGAGTCAGCGGAAGCAACAAAATCTGAGTACAGACATAAGTTAAACAAGTCTGCCTTAAGAAGGATAGCACAAACTGGTATACAGATCGAAAGAGGTGCAGGCCTCCTGCCTGGGATCCTCCTAAACTACTCCTGGTCGTCGTCAGTGGCCTGAACGTAGTAGTAGGCACCTCCGGTGTAGTAGGAGTCGTCGTCGACGGTGGCGTCTGGCTCCTGGGCTCCGACATCTGGTTGCGACAACCAGAGAGAAAGGAAAGGGGGAAAAGGGGGGAGAAAACCAACCGTGAGTACTCATCCAAAGTACTCGCAAGCAAGGAGCTACACTACATATGCATGGGTATATGTGTAAAGGGCCATATCGGTGGAGTGAACTGCAGAATGCCAGAATAAGAGGGGGATAGCTAACCCTGTCGAAGACTACGCTTCAGGCCACCTCCATCTTGCAGCATGTAGAAGAGAGTAGATGGTAAGTTCACCAAGTAGCATCGCATGGCATAATCCTACCCGGCGATCCCCTCCTCATCGCCCTGTTAGAGAGCGATCACCAGGTTATATCTGGCACTTGGAAGGGTATGTTTTATTAAGTATCCGGTTCTAGTTGTCATAAGGTCAAGGTACAACTCCGGGTCGTCCTTTTACCGAGGGACACGGCTATTTGAATAGATAAACTTCCCTGCAGGGGTGCACCACATAACCCAACACGCCGATCCCATTTGGCCGGACACACTTTCCTAGGTCATGCCCGCCTCGAAGATCAACACGCCGCAGCCCCACCTAGGCACAACAGAGAGGTCAAGACGCCGGTCTAAATCCTATGCGCGTTAGGGTCAGGGCCCATCGCCCATTGCACACCGCACGCTATGCGTCGCGGCCGGAGAGCGACCTAGCAACCTCCATTTCAAAGGAAGTTGCGTTCGCGGTCCAACCGGCGCGCGCCGCCGATCCTTCAAGTCCACGAAGGCTTCGGCCGATACCACGACGACGAGTGCCCATAACTGCTCCCGCCAGTAGTTGGTTAGTGTGTATAGACCAAATGGCCGACTCGATCAAATACCAAGATCTCGTTAAGCGTGTTAATTGATGTAACCGCGGACACCGACCAGGTCCAGGCCCACCTCTCACCTAGGTGGTCTCAACCTGCCCTGTCGCTCCGCCACAAAGATCCACCCAGAGGGCCATTGGGACAAAGGTCCTTTCAGCCCCCAATCCATGAATCACTCGCGGGTGCTCCATGAGCCGACCCGACTTTAGTCACCACATGTACCATGTATAAAGTATATAGTATAAACCCGTGATCACCTCCCGAGTGATCATGGCCCGATAGTATAGCATGGCAGACGGACAAGAATGTAGGGCCACTGATGGAATACTAGCATCCTATACTAAGTATTTAGGATTGCAGGTAAAGGTAACAACAGTAGTAGCAAGGACAGGTGATACGTCTCCAACGTATCTATAATTTTTGATTGTTCTATGCTATTATATTACCCTTTTTGGATGTTTATGGGCTCTATTTTACACATTTATATCATTTTTGGAACTTACATACTAACCGGAGGCCCAACCCATATTGCTGTTTTTTTTGGCCTATTTCAGTATTTCGAAGAAAAGGAATATCAAACGGAGTCCAAACGGAATGAAACCTTCGGGAGCGTGATTTTTGGAACAAACGTGATCCAGAGGACTTGGAGTGCAAGTCAAGAAGCAGCCGAGGCCTCCATGAGATAGGAGGGCGCCCCGTCTCGTGGGCCCTCAGGCGCCCCCGACGTACTTCTTCTTCCTATATATACCTACGTACCACGAAAACATCCAGGGGCACCACGAAACACAATTTCCACCGCCGTAACCTTATGTATCCACGAGATCTCATCTTGGAGCCTTCGCCGGCACTCTGCCGGATGGGGAATCAACCACGGAGGGCCTCTACATCACATCCTTGCCCCTCCGATGAGTTGTGAGTAGTTTACCACAGACCTACGGGTCCATAGTTATTAGCTAGATGGCTCTTATCTCTTTTTGGATCTCAATACAATGTTCGCCCCCTCTCTTGTGGAGATCTATTCAATGTAAACTCTTTTTGCGGTGTGTTTGTCGAGATCCGATGAATTGTGGGTTTATGATCAAGTTTATCTATGAATAATATTTGAATCTTCTCTGAATTCTTTTATGTATGATTAAGTTATCTTTGCAAGTCTCTTTGAATTATCAGTTTGGTTTGGCCTACTAGATTGGTCTTTCTTGCCATGGGAGAAGTGCTTAGCTTTGGGTTCAGTCTTGCGTGTCCTTACCCAAAGGATGTAAAGGGTTGCAAGGCACGATTGTATTGTTGCCATCGAGGATAACAAGATGGGTTTTATATCATATTGCATGAGTTTATCCTCTACATCATGTCATCTTGCTTAATGCGTTACTCTGTTCTTATGAACTTAATAACGTAGATGCAGCAGAGAGTCGGTCGATGTGTGGAGTAATAGTAGTAGATGCAGGCGAGTCGATCTACTTGTTATGGACATGATGCCTATATACATGATCATGCCTAGATAATCTCATAACTATGCGCTTTTCTATCAATTGATCGACATAATTTGTTCACCCACCGTAATACTTATGCTATCTTGAGAGAAGCCACTAGTGAAACCTATGGCCCCGGTCTATCACTTATCATATTTGCTTTCAATCTACTTTTACTTGCATCTTTACTTTTTGCATCTATATTATAAAAACCAAAATATATTTATCTTATCATACTATCTTTATTAGATCTCACTTTCAAAGTGGCCGTGAAGGGAATGACAACCCCTTTATTGCGTTGGTTGCGAGTTCTCGCTTGTTTGTGTAGGTGCGTGGGACTTTTGAGGAGCCTCCTACTGGATTGATACCTTGGTTCTCAAAACTGAGGGAAATACTTAAGCTACACTTGCTGCATCACCCTCTCCTCTTCGAGGAAAACCAACGCAAGCTCAAGACGTAGCAACAGGCTATGCATCAGAATAGGATAAACGGAAAGCAGTAACAGGCTACACTACTCTAATGCAAGCAGTATAGAGAAGAATAGGCGATATCTGGTGATCAAGGGGGGGGGGGGGGCTTGCCTGATTGCTCTGGCAAGAAGGAGGGGTCGTCAACTACGTAGTCGGTCGGGGCACCAGCAGCGGCGTCGGTCTCGTAGTCTAGCGGAGAGAAGAGGGGGAAGAAACAATGAATACAATGCAAACAGATGCATAACGATGCATGACAAAGCAAACAGCGGTGTTAGGTGTGCCCTAACGCGGTAAGAGGTGATACCGGCGAAGGGGGGGAAACATCCGGATAAGTATCCCGGGTGTTTCGCGTTTTCGGGCAGAGGTACCGGAGGGGGAAAGTTGCGTGTTCAATATGCTAGGGTTGTGTGGCGGACGAACGGGCTGCGTATTCGGGTTCGTCTCGTCGTTCTGAGCAACTTTCATGTAGAAAGTATTTTCATCTGAGCTACGGTTTAATTTATATGATTTTTTAAGTTTTAAATCATTTTCTAGAATTAACAGAACTAATTTAATACTAAAATACATTTCTGACGTCAGCATGACATCAGCACGATGTCAGCAGTCAACCAATCAGTTGACTGGGTCAAACTGACGTGTGGGTCCTACTGTCATTGACTGAGACTAATTAAATAAGTTAATTAGTTGTTTAGTTTAATTAAACACAATTAATTTAGTTAATTAATTAATTATTTATTTTTAATTCTTTTTAATTCCCTTTTCTTAAACGTTCCAGGGGCTAGGCCCCTTTGTTCAGTGGCACAGAGGCCATACAGGGTGCGGGCGACGGGTTACGGGCGCGCCCCGTTCGGGCACACGCCCAGGGGCATGCGGGTGGCGCTAGCGGCCACGGCGGGCACGGCGCGCGGCCAGGAAGGGCGCAGCCCGCTGGCCTGACGCCGGCCGGGACAGAGGAGGTCGCCGACAGGGCATCCGCCGGACGGAGGAGGTCGCCGACCGGCAGAGGTCACGGTGGCGGGGCCTAGCAGCGAGCACTACTGCAGCGGCAGGTGTGCACGCCGTAGTAGTAGCGGTGGTGCAGAGGCGAGCGGTAGGCCAACGTCGGTGGCGAAGCGGCGAGCGCCAGAAGCGGAGGCGGCAGCGGTCGGCGGCGCGGCGCAGATGGAGTAGTAGCGCGACAGAGCGGCAGAGGCGGACGCGGCGAAGCGGACGGGCGCCGCCGCCAGGCGAAGCGCGAAGCGTCTGTGGCGCGAGAGGGGGAGCGGGTGAGCAGCGGCAGCTGGGGCGCGCGCCGAGCGGGCGAACGGCACGGGCGACGGCGCGTCGTGGGGGAGCAGAGGCGAGGCAGGGGGCCACGGAGGCAGGACGGCAAGCAGGAAGGCGCGGTGGTGTTTGCGGGGCTAGGGAGAGAGGAGGACCGGGGTCCTCACCGGGGTGCGTAGGGACGGGGCAGCGGGCTCGGAGAGGAGGACGAGGAAGGGGCGGCGTCCGAGTCGCCGGCGACGAGTGTGGCGGGGCGACGGGGTCGAGGGCGCGGTGCCGGAACGGCGGCCTCGGCTCTGGACGAGGACGAGGCGAGGAGGCGAGGCGACGGGGTCGAGGTGGCGACGGCGTAGGGCGACGGGGCACCGGCGAGGTTGTCCGGCGAGGGAGGGCACTCCGGGCAGCGGCGGTTGGCGAAGGGGCTCAGGAACGCTCCCTCGATCCAGATCGGATCGAGAGGGGGGAGAGCGACGTGGGGAGTGGGGGGATGTGTGCGGTCGGTAGTTAGGGTTTCAGGGGAGTAGGGGTTAGGTAGGAGGGGAGGTGGGCCGGCCTGGTGGGAGGCCGGCTGGCCCACAGGAGGATCCCTCTTTTCTTTTCTTTGTTTTCATTTATTTATTTTTCTCTTTCTTTTATTAACTAATTTATTTTAGTTTTCGTAAAATATAATTTCAACACCTAATTTAGTATTTAGAATTACAACACTGCCACATTAATTTGGACAGTTAAATAAAATAGTTTAATATTTTATTAATTTGAAAAAGGTATTTAATTAAATGTTTTGCTGTTGTTTTAATTATCTTAGTGCATTTAAACACTTTACAAAAATGTGGTTTCTACACCAATATTATTTATGATTTATTTGCTACAACTTGAACATTTTAGTTTTAAAGTTTGAAAACTTTTGATGTTTGCTTGATTTTGAATTTGAATTCGAAGCGGTTTCGAACTGACGCGGGTTTATCAACAGTAACCGAGGTGACGTGGCATCATTAGCAGAGGTTCACTGTAGCTTAATTAGCCGGGCGTCACATAGAGCTAGTGCCGTATCACCCTAGGTTCTAACTGTCTCATGATGAATATCATCTAACAAGTCACTGATCCAATGCCTACGAATTTATCTTATATTGTTCTTGCTAAGTTACTACCGCTGATGTTACTGTTGCACTTGCTACAAAACTACTGCTATCACTGTTGCCGTTACTATTGCTGCTGCTACTATTATCAAAACTATCATACTACTTTGCTACTGATCACGTTCTTGTCGATAATTAATCTCCATGTGTGGTTGAATTGACAACTCAGCTGCTAATACCTTCAAATATTCTTTGGCTCCCCTTGTGTCGAATCTATAAATTTGGGTTGAATACTCAAACCTCGAAAACTGTCCCGATCCCCTATACTTGTGGGTTATCAACCTTCCTCACCTCCTGACCATACAGGTGGTTTGAGAGGTAATCATTAGTGAACTGCTTTGGAAAGGCCTAAAAACAAGGATGTGCATAAATATCTTCTCTATATTGGAAATGGGGCAAAGGAATAAAAAAGGCAAGGTATAATAGTTAGTACCATCCTGTAGTGAACTGATGTCTTCTTAATTGTGCAGACAAAGATCTTGTTGTTTTTTGTTGCTAATTTCTTTATCCTAACAATCATTCTGAGTTTCTTGACTTGGCTAATATCCATGGATAACTCATTTCCCCATATGCAAAAAGGGCCGAACAGTGGGTCAAAACCTTTGACAGAGGACCTACATGTGCAAGACCAAATTGTTAAAAACCTAAATATTAGAATGGTTCCTGCAATTGCACAATAATGTGCTATTAGACAAAGGACAATGCATGTGCAAACCTCGATTGTAAACCGCAGTGCTTCCAATTGTTTCCCTGCAACACATATAAGGTAGTTAGTGATCAGGTTAAGTGAGGGTTCGCATGCTATTAGTAAAATATGTTGATGAAAAATAAGCACATTGCAGATTCATCAGATTAATTCAAGCCACATGGAAAACCCATTTATCCAAACCAAGCATGATTAAGAACTAGGAAATATAGCGATTGTATATGTTTCTCATGTATTAAGTGTGGCCAAATTCGATTATTCCTTACATGCACAACGATACAAAATTCTACCCACGACAATTGGACATCGCATTGCAGAATTGAACCAAGCAGTTAACTAAACACCACAACAAATGAACCAAACATTAAGTGAGCACCACATTGCACAATATAACATACTCCTAATAAAAGATCAGACAGTTAACCAAACCAAGCATGCTTAACAACTTGGAAATATAGCAATTGTATTTGTTTCTCATGTATTTAGTAGAGCCAAATTCGATTTATTTCTCACATGGTATACAATAATAGAATGCACCCACAACAATTGAACATCACATTGCAGAATTGAACCAAACAGTTAACTAAACACCACAACAAATGAACCAAATGTTAACTGAGCACCACATTGCACAATGTATAACACACTAGAAGATCAGACAGTTTACCAAACCAAGCATGCTTGACAACTTGGAAATATAGCAATTGTATTTGTTTCTCTTGTATTTTGTAAAGAAAAATTCGATTTATTTCTCACATGGAAGAAAATACAAAATTGCACCTTGAAGAATTGAACACCACATTTGCAGAATTGAACCAGACAGTTAACTCAACACGACAACTAATTAACCAAACAGTTAATAAGTGAGCACCACATTGCACGACATATATAACATATACACTAGAGCAATAGAATGCATGGTGAAAGTAGATAGCACAATTCACTAGAATTTGTTAAGGAAAAGCAGTAGCTAGCAAACTGAACACGTGGTGGACGACAACATCAACACCGTTGAGCAGTTGCTTGCTCGAGACAAGTACAAGGTGGTCGGCATCGACCTCTAGTACACCGTCGGTCGTCCCAACATAGATTAGAAGGTTGTCGTCGCCCAGTTGGTGCATGCGCCATCATGTCCTCATCTACCACTACTGCATGGCCACAGAGCCTTCCGACCGTTTCGCCAGGTTTGTCAACAGCACCGACTACAAGTTCGCTACGGTGAAAACCACCGACGATGTAAAAGCGCTCATTGTTACAGGCTTGGCCTGCAAGAACCTTGTCGAAATCTGTGACCACTACAGGGTCTGGGGCAGCACGAAGAAGGACTCCCTGGTTGAACTCGCCTCGGCCATCATCGACCCATACTACAAAAAGATGAAGCAGGATGCCAACAGAACACGTCTCGTATCCTGGCAAGGGGCCTAGATGCGGCAACTGGATGAACCACACCTCAGGTTCGCAGCCAAGAGCGTGTACACATGCTACGAGATGCACACGCGGATTGTTGACATGAGGAAGTGCCTCGTTACCCAAATCGACAAGGCCGGATCAAGCCACAAGCAGAGCAAGCGTCACAAGAAGTAGATGTTGATTAGATGATCGTTTATCCTAGTTAATCATCCATGTAATATATAGTTTACTTTGGTGTGTGGAAATGTCATATGTAGTAGCCACCTATGTAATTATGCATGTAATAGTTTACTTTGGTGTGTGCAAATTCCATGGTTGTAGTAGCCACCTATGTAAGTGGATGTTTAATTTGGTTATGCAACCATGTCCTTATAAGCGTGTGTGTGTATATATATATGTGTGTGTGTGCGTGTGTTGTTGTTCTGTATGCAATCCCATAGCACAACACACACGTCTTACTAGCACCAATCGTCTGTGTTATTATCGGTCTTCGCACGCATTTCTGATTACAGACATGTTTGTCGCGTATCACACACATCTTGTTATATTGATCTGTTTCTGTTCTCTTGTCTCAATGCAAACAGTTCATCCTAGTGAACCGCATGCCGTATATCGCACACACCTTGATCTGGCTGACCGTTTCTTTTGTGTTGCCTAATCATAAACAGTTCATCCGAGTGAACCGTATGATGTATATCGCACACACCTTCATCTGGCTGCCCGTTTCTTTTGTTCCTCCTCATCACAAATAGTTAATTAAACTGAATCGTATGCCCTGCATCACACACGCAACAAAAATCTAAACCGTGTTTGATGCATCTCTCATCGCAAACGTTTTGCACCTTTTTTGACATTTTTTTACACCACTGTTTGTGATTATTGCATCGCACACAGTTTCGTTGAAGGGTCTCTGATCGTAGTGTCGCGTTAGCAGCATCCTGCAGTAATGAATGATATGCATGATTTGAGTAGACTTGATCTTTGGGGATTGATCGTGATTGATTCCTTTGCATAAAGACGTTACCTAATATACTGAAGATTGGTCTGGTTTGGCAGATAAACACTAGTTTAAATAGATAGGTTGGCCGAAACCTGGTGAAATAGATTGGTGGGATTAAAACGACGGGGAGGTGGAGGCGACAACATCACAAATTTATACCATACCGATGACCCATACGCATAGGGGATCAATCGTAGTACTTTCAATAAGTAAGAATGTCGAATCTAATGAGGATCAGAAAGAATTAATAAGCGGTTTTCAGCAAGGTATTCTGTGCAAGTGTTGTAGAACAGTTGTGACAGATAGTTTGATAGCAAGATAATTCGTAACAAGTAACAAAAGTAGCAAGGTGCAGCAAAGTGTCCTAATCCTTTTTATTGCAAAGGATATACCAGAACTACTTCTTATAGTGATTAAGACGTTCTCGAGGACACGTGGTATTTTATCTAGTTACCTTCATCACGATTCATTGACTCGTGTTC
Organism: Aegilops longissima; assembly: GCA_021605205.1. Classification (NCBI taxonomy): domain Eukaryota; kingdom Viridiplantae; phylum Streptophyta; class Magnoliopsida; order Poales; family Poaceae; genus Aegilops; species Aegilops longissima. Next base: position 467,812,282 of record CM038677.1, on the reverse strand, counting down.
AATGCTTTGATAAGTTGTTATGTGCGTGGGCCGAAGCTAAGGTGTTGTTCTCAATTGAACAAACAACCTACTTATGATTATCCTCTCTCGCAAGCATTCGCAGCTACAAGGGAAGAATTAAGATAAATCTAGCAATAGCATGAAACATATGGATCCAAAATAGCCCCTTACAGAACAACTCATAAACTGGGATTTAGGTTTCTCTCACTCCCGCAACCCACCATCTACAAACTAATTTCACAATGCATTCCCCTAGGCCTAAACATGGTGAAGTGCCGTGTAGTCGATGTTCACACAAAACCACTAGAGGAAGAACAACACAACACATCATCAAAACATTGAATGAAAACCAACTTCACATGATTACTTATAATAAGACTTCTACAATGTCCTCAAGAACAAACGGAACTACTCACAAATCATATTCATGTTCATGATGACGGGATATAAATAAGTGATTAACAATCTGAACATATAATCTTCCACCAACTTAACCAACTGGCATCAACTACAATATGTAATCAACACTGCTAGCAACCCACAGGTACCAATCTGAGATTTGAGACAAGGATTGGATACAAGAGATGATGTAGGTTTTGGAGATGAGATGGTGCCGGTGAAGATATTGATACATATGAGTACTCCCACGATGAGAGGAGTATTGGTGATGACGATGGCTTCGATTTCCCCCTCCTGGAGAGCAAAAGTGTGTCCGCCCAGGTTCCGCCTCGAGATGGCGGTGATTCATCTCGAAAGTCTTCCTCTAATTGTTTCTAGGGTAAATGGCTACATATAGCAGGAGATGGGCATCGGTGGACCTCTGTGGGCCCCACAAGCTCAAATGGCGTGCCATAAGGGGTGGGCGCGCCCCCTGATCTTGTGGGCCCATGGAGGGTCCTCTCTGGTATCTTTTTCTTCCAGTATTTTTATATATTCCAAAATAAATCTCCGTAAATTTTTAGGTCATTTGGAGCTCCAGAGAATAGCTATCTATGTTGTAGCTCTTTTCAGGCTCATCCTGCTACCGACAATTTTCCTCTTGTGATGTACTTGCAATTTAAGGTAGAAAAGGCATTAGAATTGCATAAAAAGTTAGATATAACTTAAAAAAATAACAGTAGGAAAACATGATGCAAAATGGACGTATCAACTCCCAAGCTTAGACTCCGCTTGTCCTCAAGCCAATACCGACCTCGATAATCATGATCACAGGTTTAGAGAGAGACTTGTCGATATTATGGACAACAATCATGATCATTATTATAACAACAATTATCAATCATATAACTTCTCACAATCAAGCAACAATCCATTCACAAGCTAAAGTGTAGACAATAAACTTTCATGAAAACAAACAAACTAAGTTGGCAGTCATCAAGGCAATTTCAGTTCTTCATATTTCCAGGAAGGGTCTATGTAAGACCTTTTGATTTAGCAGACTTCACATACTCGACTAACATATAGTCTTCCATGATTGCTAGCATTCAAAGCATATTTTTAGAACAAACTGTTTCAATCAAACACAAAGGAAGATGGGGGTTTAATGTTTCACCTCCCAACTTACTTATCTCGGGTATAATGTCAACAATAATAACTCATGATTACATATATTTAGCTAGATATATATGTCTATATCATTCCCTACCACATGATACTTGCCAAGTGGAGAATAATTGATATTGGAATAGGGGCAAATATTTTTTTACTCTTGCATGAAAGTAAAGATTAAACATTTAAATATAGGCCCTTCTTAGAGGGAAGCAGAGATTGTCATGTGATTTTAATTTGGATGTGCAAACTCTTATTGCAAAGGAATGTCACTTTATATTGCCCCTTATGATAGCAACCTTTATTGAGCAGTTTGTCGCTTTTATTGTGTTATGCTACTTGTGAGCTATGTTGAGATTTCCTCGAAGAGGAGAGGATGATGCAGTATAGTAGAGATAAGTGTTTCTCTCAGTTAAGAACCATGGTTATCAATCTTGTAGGAGAACCATTTGAAACCTCGCTAGCAGCACCTACACACGAAAGAGCAAATACTTGCACCCAAAGCGATCAAGGGGGTTGTCAATCCCCTTGGCGGTTATTTGCAAGGATCAAATCTTATAGTAATAGATAGATAGATAGATAAAAACACAAAATAAAATAACGGTAAATAAATTTCAGCAAGGTATTTTTGGATTTTATATATGATAAAAGTAGACCCGGGGCCCATAGCTTTCACTAGAGCTTCTCTCTCGAACACATAAAGTACGGTGGGTGAACAAATACTGTTGGGCAATTGATAGAACAGCGCATAGTTATGACGATATTCAAGGCAATGATGATGTATATAGGCATCACGTCCGAGACAAGTAGACCGACTCCTGCCTGCATCTACTACTATTACTCCACTCATCGACCGCTATCCAGCATGCATCTAGGGTATTAATTTAATGAAAATGGAGTAACGCCTTAAGCAGGATGACATGATGTAGACAAAGTAAACCCTAGCAATATGAATAAACCCTGTCCTTTTCCCCTTAATTGCAACAATACAAATACGTGTCATGTCCCCTTCTGTCATTGGGATTGAGCACCACAAGATTGAACCCATCACAAAGCACCTGTCCCATTTCAAGATAAATCAATCTAGTTGGCGGATAGATTGGAGAGAAATACAAAGCTATAACAATCACGCATAAAAGAATTCAGAGAAGACTCAATTAATATTAATTAATAATCTAATCATAAACCCATAATTCATCGTATCCCAACAAACACACCATAAAAGAAGATTATTGAAAGGACCATGATGTCGCCTACAGGGGGGTGAATAGGCATTTTAAAAACTTCTACGGATTTGGCTTTATCCTAATGCAGAAGTAAACTAAGTGGATACTTTTCAAGCTCAAATCCTAAATATACTAGTCTCAACTAAGTGCACCACAACTTAATGTAAATGAGGTGAGAACAACAAGGATACTAACAAGCACAAGTAAGTTACACAAACTTACTTGAGCAATATCACAAGATATGTAAGTGTATGACACAAGTTAGCAATTCACACTAAACACAAGATATATCAATAGTAGCAAGTATGAATTGCAGGATATAAAGTGTAGTCCTAAATAATCTCATCAAGGAAATAGCCAACATGATATAATGAGGACAACAATATATAGTGAATGCAAGGTCAAAAGACCAAAGTAAACCACAAGTAAGGAGATAGGGTTAGGGATAACCAAAGCCACGGAGACGAGGATGTATCCTGATGTTCACTTCCTTGGAGGGAAACTAGTCACCGTTTGGAGAGGTGGATGTTACCACGAAGGCACACCAACACCGCGGAGGCTCCCCTATTCTCCTTGAGATATCACCACGAAGGTGATTCCCACCCACTAGTGGTAGACCTTGAGGCGGCCTCCAAACCTTCACAGACTTTTCGGGGGACAAATCACAAGTTGATTCCTCACCGGAGCAGTCCTACTGCCTAGGAGTCTCCAACCTCCGAGAGTAACAAGATCAAGGGGGGAAATGCTCAAGACTCCACCAAAAGCAACTAATGCTATGGAGGGATGGGAGAGGAAAGGAACAATGGAGGAGGTCAACAGATGAACCCTAGATCCATGGGATAGTTTTCCCCAAATGGATTGGAGTTTTGAGGCTTGGGGGAGGGGGATATAGCTCAAAAGAATGGGGAAATATCAGATCCAAAAGCTCTCCCACGATGGGGAAGAAGGGTACCTTATATAGTGCCCCCACCAAATCTGCCCGTTATGTACAGAAAAACGGAGCCCGGAACTTCTGGGCATGCCAGGAACTTCCGGGCTCCCTATTGGGCACATATGTGCAAACTCTCTGGTTAGCCCGGAACCTACCCGAAACTTCCGGGCTCCCTTCCGCCCGATGTGCGGAAGCTTTATGTTTAGCCTGGAACTTTTCCCGGAACCTTCCCGGAACTTCCGAGCTGCCCGGAATTTCCATCCCTGCAGAAAACAACCATCATACCGAAAGTAAAACATGCATAACTTTTTCATACGAACTCCGGTTTTGATGATCTTGGGCTCGTTTTGTAGGTATTGAAAAGCTCCAGGTCCTCACATAGAGAACCACCCAATTTCAAACAAAATGGATGATGGCATCAATGAAAATGTTTGATCATAGGATTTGGGGAATCCTATTTGGCTTTGGATTTTACTTTGGAATGTGGTATTTGGGGAATCCTATTTGGCTTTGGATTTTACTTTTGTAAGTGCATCTAGTGCCCCTTAGTGATTTTGGTGTATTGAAGACTTATAGGTTAAGGAACTAATGCGTTTGTGAGTGTACACAGGTCTATAAGTCTATGAGGAGTTTGATATTTACAGAGAAAGTCGACCCCTAAAAATGAAGTTCTTCAACTGAAGACTTTGATATTTTGAAGACTTTCTGAAGACTTTGAAAGTGAAGAAATTGGTGTGACCTTGAAGACTTGGTATTCATTTGAGGAACATGAAGCGTGAAGACATTTGTTTTCGTAGTTTCATTTTTCTCTTTCTTGAGTCATAGGAAACACCGTCTTCGTTAAAGGGGTCGAGGAAATACTAAGGAAAAATTTCCATGTGATGCCCAACTCAAAATCCTACACCTACCAATCCCTTCGAGTGAAGCCTTTGAAATCTCATACAGTTCAGTCAATTTCTTCAAGATGAGGCGCGAAGTTCTTCCGTCACGAGGAATTTGTTCTGACCGAGGAGTTAGGAATTCGCCAAGGCGGATTGCCTACACAAGGAGGAACATGATAGCCCCGAGGAATTTGAGATTCAAATTTCCAACATTCTTGTGTTGCTTGGCCACCTGTCCCAAAATATATTATCCACCTAACGGTCATATCATTGAAGGGCATTTATGTCTTATCATGTCGGGCTGCTCCTAGGCTATAAATAGCCGCCCCTACAACCACTAGCTGGTTGGCTGCTCCGAGAGAACTTGACACTTGTCATTTGAGAGCAACCCATCCTCCGAGGACTTTGAGCAAAAATCATCGAGTGAGGAAAACCCAAAACCAAACCCCTACAAACCCAAAGTGATTGAGCATCACTGAAGAGATTGATCCTGCGTGGATCCGACGCTTGTTACCTTTGAAGACTGTGCTTCTTCCAGACGGTTAGGCATCATGGTCTAGAGCATCCAAGAGGAATTGTGGATCGCCGAGTGACCAAGTCTGTGAAGGTTTGGAAGTCGCCTCAAGACTTACCACGAGTGATTGGACGAGGTCTGTGTGACCTTAGTTCAAGGAGAATACGGTGAGGACTTGGTGTCCTGAGCTGCGTGCTCAGCGACCGGGTGTCCGGGACTGTGTGTCCTCGAGTTTAAATACTCAGCCGCTCCAACCAGACGTACAACTGAGACAGCAGTTGGAACTGGTCTACCAAATCATTGTCTTCACCAACCTAACTGGTTCTATTTCCTCAACCCTTTCATTTCCTCATTATTGTATTGAGTGTCTGTTCATATATGTGTTTGAAGACTTTGATCAAGACTTTCTCAATTTCCTCGCCCAATTTCTTCATCTGTTTGTCTTCATCTTGTGCTATCCTGTGTTTACGCTTTCTATACTCTTTGTTTGTCTTCATTTCATCATGATGACCATGCCCGCATTCTCTTATGCTTACTTCTGAGTACTTATTCCGTTGCAAGTAGTTCTTCGCTAAGGAATTTCCTCACCGGCAAATTCCTCAGTGAAGAATTCATAAAATCGCCTATTCACCCCCTCTAGTCGATATAACGCACTTTCAATTGGTATCGAACAAGGTACTCCTTGTTCGTGTGATTTTGGTTTAACCACCGGAGTTTTAGTTATGTCGACCGCAGGTATGAAGAAAGTGACATGCCCTATCTTTGACGGTCACGATTATCCCAAGTGGAAGGCCATGATGAGGAAGCGCCTCATGGCAATGGACAGCGAGTTGAGGACCGTCACTGAAATTGGTCTTACTGATCTGTGCAAGACGGCGAACGCAGATGATATTCGCAAGTACACTCGACTTGACATCATGGCAAAGGATATCATCTGCTCCTGCCTATCTAGAGATGAATTCAAGCGCATTATGCATCTTTGCAATGAAGCTTATCTGGGACCGAATCTCCGACGTCTATGAAGGTCATCGAACCCGTCATGATCCTTGGTTTGAGGACTTCAAGGAATCTCTCAAAATGATGACTTTCGAACCAGAATCATCATCTTCAGCATCATGTCTCATGGCAAAGGGCGTCGAGGTAACCGAATGTTCCTCATCTGAATTTAGTGACTCTGAATCTAGTGAAAATGAATCTGATGAAGATCTAAAGCCCAGTTACTCAAAACTTGCTAAGATTGCTGTAAAACAACAAAGGGCTTTTGAAAAGGTTCAAAACATGCTAGATAAGAGTGATGATATGTTAGGTGAAGAAATGGATCGCACTAAAGCCCTCGATCGAAAATCTTCGAGACTTCATCCTAGGTTTGACAGCCCTCAAGGTCATCACAACACTCTCTTATCTGGATCATGAGAAACTTTCTTATGAATTTCTTCAAAGAAAGCAAGATCTTGAGAAGCTAAGAGTGAGTTAGAAGATCTTCAGAAGGAGCGCGATTCATTACTTGCTCAACAAATCAGCGCTTCTCGTGAAGAATTTGTTCCTCCATGCTTAAAGTGCATTGAACGTGAATCTGCTAATTCTTCACCTGAATGTTCAAATGTTTCAACTGTTACAAATTCTTCACCTGCCTCTACTATCACTAATTCCTCATCTGAGGACATTGCTAGTATCACTGATGATGCAGGGCTGAAGGAATTGTATATGACAGGCATGTACAAAAGCCTCAAAGGGCATCAGACTCTTTGTGATGTCCTTAAAAAGCAGATCCTCAACAGGAACCCTAGGAAAGAGGGTATTGCCTTTGAAAGGAAACTCAATGCTGATGGAACATATTGGAAGCCTGAGCAGTATCCCAAAACCTCATGGGTTGCTGCAAAGGGACCTCTAGTTGATCCATCAAACTTATCTCGCTTTACATGTGAATCTCCTCGTTCTTCTGATGAGTCATTTGACTCCAACTATAAACTGTTCAAAAATCAGAATGGTGAAGTATTTGCTAGATATGTTGGCACTAACTGCAGGAACGTTTCCCCTATGAAGAAAATCTGGGTTCCCAAGAAGTGCCTTGAAAGTCTTCAAGTGAATGTCCTCATGACACCACCTGTGAAGAATAGGAACCCCAGATCAAATTCTTCATATGGACCAAATTCTTCATATGGATCCAAGTCCTCATACGGACAAAATTCCTCACATGGATCAAAGTCCTCATATGATTATCATCGTGCTAACAACTCTGTTTCGCAGGGTAGAGCTATGGGCTATGAATATGTGCATTATTCTTCAAACCACTATGTTCATAAGTCCTCGAAGAATTTCTCTACTTATTCATATGCTTACCCTGACCCCTCTTATGTGAAACAAAATGGATTAGCCTCTATGCCACCATTCTCATATGGTGCTCGCAGAGTGATGAACTCTTTGCCACCCCTTCGAGATGTGGGTGGTGAAGAAAAGAACTAACCTCTTCTGCAGGTCAGGTCTCCGACGTGCTTTAAACGTTTGAAGAATTTGTTTGGGGCCCGACAAAATGCTCGATAGGACGCAGTTAATCATGATGAAATGAACTTTCATTTCACACGCCCTCATATTGCTTATCTGTTATCTTGATGATGAAATTCATCGATGAACTTGATATCATATTCTTCACCGATGAAGTATATGAGATCGTAAGTTGTACTAATTCATCTGCAGGATGATCAACCCAAAGCCACCGAGTGGGTTCTCGATAGTAGATGTACAAATCACATGACCGGTGACAAGAATCTATTGATGGATGCTCCTTATCACCGCCTCATCTCAAGCATATCATCTTTGCCGACAAAGGAAAAAGTCGTATTGGGTCTTGGTAAGGTTGCGATCTCTAAGGACATACACATGGACAAAGTCATGCTTGTTGAGTCCTTAGGATACAACCTCATGTCGATCTCAATGCTTTGTGATCTTGATATGGTTGTTATCTTTGGCAAGTATCGTTGTGTTGTGATTATGGAAGTGACAATTCCAAAGTCTTCAAGGCTTTAGGAGAGGAGACTTGTATATTGTTGATTTCTCTGTGACCACAACCAGCCGTGTGTCTACTTGCAAAAGCTTTAGAAGGCTGGCTATGGCATCGGCGACTTGGTCACGCAGGCATGAGGAATTTGCACAGGCTTGCAAAGAAGAAGCATGTCATTGGCATTGAGAATGTCAAATTCCTCAAGGATCACTTGTGTGGAGCCTGTGAAGCTGGAAAAATGACCAAGGCCAAGCATCCAGCGAAGACTATCATGACCACTACTCGTCCCTTCGAATTGCTTCACATGGACCTCTTTGGTCCCAATCATTACTCAGCTGTCACTAATGACGCATCTCTATATGGCTTTGTTATTGTTGATGATTACTCTCGTTACACATGGGTACACATTGTTACTTACAAAAATCAAGTGCAGGAAGTCTTCAAACGATTTTCCTCGAGGGCTTCAAATAACTTTGGTGTGACGATCAGACACATCAGGAGTGACAATGGAACTGAGTTCAAGAATTCCGGTCTCGATGCCTATCTTGATGAACTCGGTATTACTCATGAGTTATCTGCTCCCTATACTCCTCAGCAGAATGGCGTCGTGGAGCGCAAGAACAGAACTCTCGTTGAGATGGCTCGCACTATGCTTGATGAATACAAAACGCCTAGTCGTTTTTGGATTGATGCAATTGACACCGCGTGCCACATCATCAACAGAGTATATCTTCACAAATTCTTCAAGAAGACTGCCTATGAACTCCTCACTGACAAGAAACCCAATGTAAGTTATTTCAAAGTCTTCGGTGCTAAATGCTGGATTAGAAATCCTCATCACAATTCTAAATTTGCATCGAAAGCACATGAAGGTTTTATGCTTGGTTACGGAAAGGACTCCCACACCTACAGAGTCTTCAACATCGCTCTTCACAAGATTGTTGATACTGTAGATGTGCGGTTCGATGAAACTAATGGCTCGCAACGAGAGCACCTACCTTCCGTGTTAGATGAACCAGCACCTTAGGAATCTATCAAGTTCAAGGCAACTGAGGATGTCATTCCTACTGAAGAATCTGCTGAAGAACTCATTCCTGTACGCGAAGAACGCCGAGCTGATGCACCTGAAGATAATGCTGAAGACAATGGTGCTAAGGAAAATAATCAAATTCCTCGACGACAACCAGCTCATCCTCGCATTGCAAAAGAAGTGCAAGTTGACAAGATCATCGATGACATTGAAGCGCCAGGTCCTCTCACACGCTCAAAAGCTTCACATTTATCTAACTTTTGTGGGCACTATGCTTTTGTCTCTATCACAGAGCCCACTAAGGTAGATGAAGCATTTCGAGCCCGAGTGGATTCAGGCCATGCAAGAAGAATTACATCAGTTCGAGCTCAAAAATGTCTGGGAACTGGTCAAACGTCCAGATCCTCGCAAACATAATATCATTGGCACAAAGTGGATCTACCGCAACAAGCAAGATGAAAATGGCCTTGTGGTGTGGAATAAGGGACGACTTGTAGCTCAAGGCTACACACAGGTTGAAGGAATTGATTTCGATGAAACTTTTGCACCTGTTGCTAGACTTGAGTCTATTCGCATATTACTCGCCTATGCTAACCATCACAATATCACTTTATATCAAATGGATGTGAAAAGTGCATTCCTCAATGGTAAGCTTGAGGAAGAAGTATATGTTGCTCAACCCCCAGGTTTTGAAGATCCAAAGAATCCCGACAAAGTCTTCAGACTCAACAAGGCTCTCTATGGTCTCAAACAAGCCCCACGGGCGTGGTATGATACATTGAAGGAATTCTTCGTGAAGAATGGCTTCACACCCGGTTCACTCGACCCTACTCTCTTTACTAAATCATATGATGGTGAACTGTTTATGTGCCAAATATATGTTGATGATATTATCTTTGGCTGTACTGACCAACGTTATAGTGATGAATTTGCCTATATGATGAGTGAAGAATATCAAATGTCTATGATGGGAGAGTTGAAATTCTTCTTAGGTCTTCAAATTCGCAACAACACAATGGCATATTCATATCTCAGAGAAATACCTCAAAGATGTCCTCAAGAAATTCGCATGCAAGATTGCAAAGGTGTCAAAATTCCTATGCCCACAAATGGCCATCTATGCAATCGATGAAAATGGTATTGACTTGATCACAAGGTATACCGCCCATGATTGGTTCTCTATTGTACTTATGTGCATCTAGGCCAGATATAATGCTTAGTGTTTGCATGTGTGCCCGATTTCAAGCTACACCAAGGAATCACACCATAAGGCTGTGAAGCATATTCTTCGATATCTAGCTCACACACCAACACTAGGATTATGGTATCCCAAGGGCTCTACTTTTGATCTCATTGGATATTCGACTCGACTATGCTGGTGATCGTGTGGACCGCAAGTCAACATCTGGTACTTGTCATTTCCTCGGACGATCTTTGGTCCATTGGTCCTCGAAGAAACAGAACTGTGTATCACCGCTCTGCGGAAGCTGAATACATTGCTGCTGGCTCGTGTTGTGCTCAATTGCTGTGGATGAAGCAAACTCTCAAGGACTACGGCATCAACATGAAGAATGTGCCTCTCTACTGTGACAATGAGAGTGCCATCAAGATTGCTCACAACCCAGTTCAGCACTCAAGACAAAGCACATTCAAATTCGTCATCATTTTCTTCGTGATCATGTGTTGAAGGCGACATCTCCATCGAGCATGTGAAGATCAAGAACAGCTAGCCGATATCTTCACTAAGCCCTTGGATGAGAAGAGATTTAGCAAGTTGCGGTGTGAGCTAAATATCTTAGAATCTTCGAATGTTCTTTGAAAAGGACACACATCCTGACACTTATGCAAAATTGATGACTTAGATGTGCAACACATGAAGAAACGTTTTCTTCAATCAATGAAGAATAACACTCTAATGTGAAGAAATTAATGAAGAATTTGATTCTCGTAACCCTCGACAATTGTACGCGGTGTCTGAAATCATCATTCTTATACGGTGGGTCACGCCACCACCAATGTTGAAAATCTTCAATTTGAGTTTTTCCTCGTTTTGAAATTCTTCGCTTTTCAAATTCTTCAACTTTGCAAAGTCTTCACTATTTCCGCTGTTTTTCTTCATTGGCAATACATATATATATATGGGTTTATGTCCTCTACAGATTCACTTATGGCTATTTCTTCAAGTCGCTTTTTCGCTAAGTGAATGTGATCGGACCTTCCCCTCTATGTTATACTCAACCCAATCTATTCACAAATTCTTCATGTGCGTTCTATTTGAAACTCATTCAAAATCTTCACTGTGTCCTTGTCAGCTGAAGAAATTGCGAACGGAACTTTAAAACTGATCTTATCCAAACTTTCGGTTTTGCCGCTCAAACCGTTCCGCATCCCACGATGCATTATTTTACTCACCCACGATCGTACACGATCTCCACTACACAGTATGTGGGTGACACATGTCGTGAGAAGGAGAATGGTCAGGGGCATGTTCATCCTAAATCTTCGGGCGAACGGTTTTTCACTGCCTCTATAAATACCCCTCTCTCCATCCTCACTTCTTTTACTCCGCTCGACCTCTCTCTCTCTCGCTCGAGCTCCTCAAACCCTAGCGCCGCCGCTACTCCATCGTCGCCGGTGAGGAAGAGCTTCGCTGCCTCGACCTCGTCGCCGACGTACTCATGCCGACTGCGGAAATCCTCACTCCGCCGCCGTAGCTGTCTTCCTCCGCCAAGTTAGGGCGTGGAAGATTTGAACAGACGAGCTTCACATCTACAACACCCAGTTCGTCATGTTCTTCATTTAGGGTAATTAAAAGTTACTTTTACTGCCCTCGTTGATCCAAATTTTACACTACAAAATCTTCAAAGGTGTTTTATTCTTCAAATCCTCACACACAAACACCTCACTAGTTATATGCTCTTGATTCGTTTCTCTAAGCAATCATTTTATCTTCAAGATTCCTCAATTGTGTGGATCCTCGATCTGTACAACTCTGGAACCTAAGAGAAAGAACGCTTAGTGAAATTCTTCAAGGCTCATCTGGTCAAAATCCTCAAAACTTGTTCTTTTGAAAACCTTCCGAGAACATATGACCTCTCCAAATTCCTCGCAACTATACTCTGCTCACAGGTACTCATGTCCGCGCTGAATCACTAGGTTCTCATCAACTTAACTCATTTGCAGCGTTCCTCGAAGAAAAGTTGCATACTTCTTGAGAATTCGTTTGTTCAAATTCCTCACCAAAGCATATGGCAGAAGGAAAGAAGCCACATAAAGGAGGAAAGAGGCCTGAGGTCATGACCGCGTTTGAAATCCCTGAGGAAATATATGTTGATTATTGCACACCTGATGAAGCCGAGTTCGGCAAAGAGAACAAAAATCAGCGCAAGGTGCGCATTCAAAGGATTGAACGGAGATGGGCACGGGAATGGAGGGAGTACCGATACGTAACTCCAAAGTACATGAAGAAATTCGCACTCAATCCTCCATGCCCAAGAGCTCCATTGGCACCGGTCAAGAAGTCGACCCCACCAAAGATCAAGCGTGGTGAGGACTTTCTGAAGAATGGGCCAAGCGCCAAGCCAAGTTGGCAAGACAAGCCAATGAGGCGGTGAGGAAATTCAATGAGGACTCGCATCGCTGCTACCACCGAGGCCTCTGTCAAGCCAAGAAAATCAATGGCAAAGAAGCCCGCACACAAGCCAAGTGCTTCACCAACAAGCCCTCATGGCCAAGTTCCTCAAGCAGTGCCCTCACGGCCAATTCCTCATGCTGCTCCTGCTCCTCCAAAATCCTCGGCTCCTCCCAAGTCCTCAAGAGTTCAGACAAAGTCCTCGGCACTGCATCCGCCACGTGCCAAAGGACTGCTGGCTTCTCCATTGCCTCTGGTGTCTCAAAGAAGTTCCTCACCGCACCAAAGTCTTCATCTGGCCCGACTCTGCTGAAGACTAAGGCCACAATGGACGAGGTCCTCGGCCAAGTCCCAAGAAGAAACAGGTCGCCTTCCAAGAGCCACCTGAAGATGATGAGGCTGATGATGATGAACTTGCAGAAATCATCAGAGACCGCCAAGAAAGGGCTGCTAGAGCCAAAGGCACATCTGTGCCTCTGCTGTTGGATCCGAGGAAAATCCTCGATTATATTGATCTCTGGCACAAGGATCCAAACACCCCTATGCCTGACTTTCATCTGACTCCTGGACAAAGTCATATGCTGGCCCATTTCATCACTGAAGAGAAATGGAAGTTTGAAAAGGCAAGAGAGATCAAGAAAGCTCAATACGTAAAGGAGAAGTTCTCGAAGAAAACGTTGTCAGAATGACACCTGAGGAACTTCTCAAGGTCCATACTGAAATTCAAGACCTCAGCAAAAACTTCGATGCTTATTATGCTGATTGGCAAGGAGCCAAGGTCAGATTCGTCAACCTGACAAAGAAATTCACCAATGTTGCTGCCCCAACGCAACATGAAATTCCTCTGGCTAGAGCCTCAGCTCAGCCAACTGAAGAACATGCCAGCACCACTGATGAAGTTCAGCTGCTAAAGAAAATGCAGTTCGTGGCTGATGATCCCATTCCACCACCGAAGAAATTGCCGGGCATCCACTAGTGGTGCGCTGAAGAAATCGAACAAGACAGGCAATCGCATCGATTGCGCTGAGGAAAATCAACCAGATTCCTCGGCTCCTCCTGCGCCAACACCAACTCCAATTCTTCCATCGCCTCGATGTGAAGAAGACCAAGGCTGCGAACGAGCTGCTTTGTGAAGAAACGGAAAGCATCACCAAGTCAAATTCTTGGCTGCGAAGAAAATGAAGCCAATGACCAGCTCATTTGAAAATCCTATTGATCTTGTTCCAATTTCCTCAATTCCATCAAAGGACCTTGTTCCTTTTGATGAAGATTATGTGATCCCAAGCGGATCGATGAAGAAAATCATTACGCTGCCTCGTCGAGCAGATTGATGAAGAAATTGAAGTGGAAGCAATCCTTCAACCCCAATCATTTCCTCGCCTATGCCTCGGTTCATAGCTGAAGAGGCGGTGTTGAGAACTTGAAGAAGATGTGGATATTGGAAGCACAACGCCAGTGATTTTCGATGACTTTTGGGAAAGTCAAGATCCAAATTCTCCACTCTTCACCCCAATCCAACAGATACCTCGGTCCCTGCTCCAACTGTTCAAATGGGATCTGAAGAAACTCATCCCACTTCATCATCCATGAAGAAATTCCAGCCTCTAGCGCCGATGAACTCTTCTTCTGCTGATCCTCGATCGCACTGTTGAGGAACAAGAAATTCCTCACCTGAACTCGAGATTGCGATTCCCGAGGTCGTGATGCAACTCATCGACACTCCACCGCCAAAGCCAAAGGATCCCTTCTCAACAAAGCAAAAGTTCAAGGCTGAAGACTTCTTCACGAGCACGTATTCTTCACCGATTACAATCCATATGATTACGCTCACATAAGGAAGAGGCTTTTACGGACTGCCACCAAGCCAATTTCTATTCCTCGGTGCTCTTCAACAAAGACAAAGTCTTGATCATGCTCATATTCCTCATGTGGACATGGAGTCTCTGCCAGCTTGAGCCAGGTCCTCGGTGTTCTTCACGATGCGGGACTTCAATTTCTGCTGATATCGTGATCGGAATGAAGAACTCATTCTTCAATTCTATGCAACGTTGCACATCACCGGAGACGCTGAAGACGTGAACTCATGGGTATTAGATGGATGTCCGAAAATACTCACTACAAGGCACCAACAATCTGAATTGCTTCGTGCTCTACCACTCAGTCCTCCACTTGATGGTGCTCGTTGTATCTACAACGAACCAGAACTTTCAAATCACTATATGCAAGTGCTGATGAAGCCTTTGAAGCAAAGGCAGACCCCAAGAACCAAATTCCTTGTCAAGGAATTATTGTATGTGCCTCGGACTGTCTATCGGATTCTGACGAAGACAATGAGTCCTATCAAAGGCCACGACTCAAATGATGAAGAAGTCGTTGGCATCATGAAGAATATGCTTTTCAATATCATTCATGGCGTTCCCGTCAACTTCCATGATTTCTTCATGAGGACTCTGGCAAACATTGCTATGTCACCATTTGAGCTGAAGCCTTATGCGCCTTGGATTATGAGATTCATCAGGACAAGGTCTTCACTCAATTACAAGGCTGATACTCTGAACCACTGCAGCTACTTGCCCCCGATTGAAGTCCTCAAACGGACATTTACCTCGGTGATGACAAGGGCAAGGCTACTCTCAGTGATCGATGAAGGCATTCGTCCATTGGATGGACAGTTTAGCAGCAACATCCTACTCCACCAATGATGACTCGCCACACATGACTCGCCGCAAATACCTCGGTCAAGCAAAGTCCTCAAGCTCAGACCTGTGGTGATGACTGATCGTGAGTTACTCCTCGGTCTTCATCGGAAGGTTGATCGCAATCATAAATGGGTCAAGCGTCGGTTTGGTTCAATTCTTCACAACATGACCTCAACACACAATGCAAGAAGAAAACCACTACTACCTCCATGAAACCTTCAAACGCACTGGGCTGTTCTTTCAAATGTCTACAATGCGGAAGAACGACGACAATGGGACTCAAGGAAGAATTTGACTGGTTTGCACCTCCTCAGAAGAAATACAAGAAGGTCAAAGTTCCTTCCTTGGTGGCCAGCTCCTATTCTTCATCGCGACATTGATGAAAATGAAGACTTGGGCGACACCGCGCAGGCCCTACTACAACAACCGACCCCAACAACGCCGGCGCCCTTCTTCAACTTGAAATTCTTGAGGCGTTAGTCCTCAGTTTCGATCCTTTTGGTCATTCGATGACAAAGGGGGAGAAATTTGAGTTAGTCTTCAAGCGGGTCTAATATATGGGCAAATTCTTTTTGTTAAGTTACAACTCTCGTTCTTCTGAAACTTTTATTGGATCGAGTTGTAATCTTAAACCCGATGGTGCTTTGATACTTTTGATGCACCGTGCTCTTGCACTATGCTCTGACACTGAGACTCTGATTCTCTTGAGCTCTGATACTCTTGATGCGTTATTCTGCATGCTTGTTCCTCATTAACATTATCGCACGCATGCTGAATTACATCAAGCACCATATTTCATCATGCATTTCAAATTCTTCATACTATATGTCAAATGCGTGTATGAATTACAAGATATAGGGGGAGATCTCCATGATTCAACTCTTCAAATGTGCACTGCCTCAAAAAAAATTCCTCACTATGCACATCTTCAGGGGGAGTTCTTCTATATCTTGCAATTAAATTCCTCAATATCAGTATTTACACTCCATATGTTTATCCCGTTGAAAACTTAACCTATATTGTCATCAATCACCAAAAGGGGAGATTGTAAGTGCATCTAGTGCCCTTAGTGATTTTGGTGTATTGAAGACTTATAGGTTAAGGAACTAATCGTTTGTGAGTGTACACAGGTCTATAAGTCTATGAGGAGTTTGATATTTACAGAGAAAGTCGACCCTAAAATTAAGTTCTTCAACTCAAGACTTTGATATTTTGAAGACTTTCTGAAGACTTTGAAAGTGAAGAAATTGGTGTGACCTTGAAGACTTGGTATTCATTTGAGGAACATGAAGCGTGAAGACATTTGTTTTCGTAGTTTCGTTTTTCTCTTTCTTGAGTCATAGGAAACACCGTCTTCGTTAAAGGGGTCGAGGAAATACTAAGGAAAAATTTCCATGTGATGCTCAACTCAAAATCCTACACCTACCAATCCCTTCGAGTGAAGCCTTTGGAAATCTCATACAGCTCAGTCAATTTCTTGATGGATGAGACGAAGTTCTTACAGTCACGAGGAATTTGTTCGACCGAGGAGTTAGGAATTCGCCAGTCTGGATTGCCTACACAAAGGAGGAACATGATAGCCCCGAGGAATTTGAGATTCAAATTTCCAACCGTTCTTGTGTTCTTGCGCCACCTGTCCCAAAATATCTTATCCACCTAACGGTCATATCATTGAAGGGCATTTATGTCTTATCATGTCGGGTTGCTCCCTAGGCTATAAATAGCCGCCCCCTACAACCACTAGCTGGTTGGCTGCTCCGAGAGAACTTGACACTTGTCATTTGAGAGCAACCCATCCTCCGAGGACTTTGAGCGAAAATCATCGAGTGAGGAAAACCCAAAACCAATCCCTACAAACCCAAAGTGATTGAGCATCATCAAGAGATTGATCCTGCGTGGATCCGACGCTTGTTACCTTTGAAGATTGTTCTTCTTCCAGACGGTTAGGCGTCATGGTCTAGAGCATCCAAGAGGAATTGTGGATCGCCGAGTGACCAAGTCTGTGAAGGTTTGGAAGTCGCCTGAAGACTTACCACGAGTGATTGGACGAGGTCTGTGTGACCTTAGTTCAAGGAGAATACGGTGAGGACTTGGTGTCCTGAGCTGCATGCTCAGCGACCGGGTGTCCGGGACTGTGTGTCCTCGAGTTTAAATACTCAGCCGTGCCAACCAGATGTACAACTGAGACAGCAGTTGGAACTGGTCTACCAAATCATTGTCTTCACCAACCTAACTGGTTCTATTTCCTCAACCCTTTCATTTCCTCATTATTGTATTGAGTGCCTGTTCATATCTGTGTTTGAAGACTTTGACTGAAGACTTTCTCAATTTCCTCAGTTCAATTTCTTCGGTCTGTCTGTCTTCATCTTGTGCTATCCTGTGTTTACGCTTTCTGTACTCTTTGTTTGTCTTCATTTCATCATGATGACCATGCCCGCATTCTCTTATGCTTACTTTTGAGTACTTATTCTGCTGCAAGTAATTCTTCGCTAAGGAATTTCCTCACCGGCAAATTCCTCAGTGAAGAATTCATAAAAATCGCCTATTCACCCCCCCTCTAGTCGATATAACGCACTTTCTGGTAGGAGGGGAATTGTGTATAGAAGATGTTGACTTGAGAAAATCCATCACGAACCCCTTTGATCCCCTCTTAATAGTGCGGGATCCCTATAACTCAAGAAACATAAAAAGGGCTACACTAGATAGCTCCTAGAAATCCATTCTTGGTCATATACCTTTTGTGATGGTCGTTGATCCATGCAACTACAACCAAAGGAACTAATACCTTTGACTAGAGCATCTCACTTGAGCTTAATGTTGCCATTTATTATTGGCTCTGGATGGAAGCATAAGCTTGATCAGATCATTTGATGAAGAGTTCAAATAGCTGCCCCATAAGCCATGCGGGGAGAACTTCATTGTATCCCATCTTCATATGTCCATCATGTGATCATCCACAAGCTTCAAGCATGTAATACTTCAGGATGCTTATCTTGAACTTGCCCTTGTTAAGCATGATCGCCATTACTTGATGTCATCCTCTCATGGATAATACGAATCTTCATCTTGATGCAAGCCCATGAGAGTCACCTAACCCACATAGATATAGAAAACACATAGTATGGGTTAGTACACATAATGTAATTGACCATTACGTACCATACCACAAAAACCCATGTGGTACATTATTTGAGCTTGTGTGTTGACCATATTTGAATTCAATCTTCGATCTTCATCTAGGTTACATTTTATCTTTGCTCCATGATTAATCTTGATGTCTTGAAGGCCATATTGAACTCTTAAGAGGTACAATGAATTCTTCACTTGAATTACTTGCTTCAAGACATAATCATACACGACTCAACATATGAGAGCATCATGCTTCTAATCTTCAAGCCATATGGTAATTCTTCTCTTTAATCATTCCCTTGAGAACTTGATCATCATGATTCAGTCATTGATCTCAATCTCGATGAATGTAGATAGCATTCATTTCGAATTCATTCAATCTTCTTATTGCATTACCCATGGAACAAACTTTCATATGTCTCTTGATGCCTTTGTTTCTTAATGGTAATTGTCATTCATTATCAAGTCTCAATGCATATGTTTGTATTGATGGATTACATCCTTCAATTCATCCAGTATTCTTCATGCATTGCCAAATGTGTTGGATCACGGGTTCTGGCAAAACCGTTAAGGTTCGAACTCTGGGGTGCGCACGAAGATCTCTCTCCCCCAAGCTCACACACTCACCGCAATCTCAAGGCCTAGCTCTCCGAACCCAACGAACAAGGGACACAAGAGTTTATACCGGTTCGGGCCACCGATGTGGTGTAATACCCTACTCCAGTGTGGTGTGGTGGATTGCCTTGTAGGCTGAGGATGAACAAGTACAAGGGAAGAACAGCCACCTGAGGAGAGGTGTGTAGAGCTCGGTGAGCTGGTGCGTGTGAGGATGGAATGGATCCGATCCAAGATCAGTCCCCCCTTTTCTATGGTGTTGGAAAATCCTATTTATAGAGGCTCTGGTCCTCTTCCCAAATGTTTAGGCGGGAAGGGATCCCACAATGGCCAATTCGAAGGGGGACAACTAGTACAAGCTATCCTGACAAAAGGCGGTCTTCGCCTGCCAAAGGCTCTGGTGGTGACGATGTCGTGGGCTCCGCGGTGACCTCTGTCCTGGTGTCCTGCTGGTCTTGGTCTCGTTGCACCAATATGGAAACCTTTGCCTGATTCCTCGGGACTCCTCGCCTGCGCCTGCCTCTTTAGCACCAAACAGGAAATGAGTACTCTGCGCCCGCTGGTGCCTGCCTGGCCTTGGTCGTCATGGCTCACGTCACGGAAACCTCACGAGGTGCCCCCCACCTTGATCTCTCCGCTCTTCGCGAGCCAGCCTAGTGAGGCTGCCCCCGAGGAGGTCTTGTGTCGCCCCCCTCACAAGGCTTGGCCCCTCGCGAGGGTCTTGAGTGTTCGCTGGTGAAGATGGGCCGTACCAGGCTGCTAGAGGAGCCACGCCGTGGGCTGCAAAAGTCTAGGGACCCCCGTTCCCAGGACGCCGACAGTAGCCCCCGGGCCCAAGGCATGCTCGGACTTGGCTTCGAGGCGAAGCCAAGGGGCAAGTGCGAAGCTCCGCGGGCCCCAACCGCCTGCGGCCTTGATTGACGTGTGGCGACTGACGGGAAGTGGGCGTCTCCGCTTCCCCATGCTGCCTCGGCAACTGCCCGACTTGACGAGTCCCTGGTGCATGCAGAAAATCCATCATTACCTACGATCATGGAGGTTGTCGGTTGGCCTCCTCCTGCTATAAATGGGGAGGGGGGCGGAGCCCCCGTCGCCCATCTCTTCCTCCGTTCCTCTTGCTTCTTCTTCCTTCCTTGCTTCATTGCCTTGCTGCGTCGCCCATGGCACCGATGAAGAGGTTCTCCGCCACGGAGAAGGGGAAGACTCGCCAAGAGGGGCCTGGTTCTCCCCAGCCCAAGAGGGGGCGCGGTCGCCCTCGCAAGCACGCTGCCACCCCCGCCGTGGTTCCTCGCGGGCGGGGACGAGCCTCTTCGGGGTCCGGTGCCACTCCGGGCGACAGAGGCAGCGTTTCCCCGCCTGGTGGAAGCCGCCTGAGGCGCGGCGGTCCTGCCGACGAGGGGAGGCACGCTATGGTCGCTAGGCCTCCCCGGCCATGCTTCCACTCGGCGAAGGTACTGCCGGAGCTCGTTGTATGGTCAGAGAACCCGACTGGCACCTGGCTCCTGCTTCCGCGCTTCCTTGCCGGTGAGCTGGCGACTTCGGGCCTCGTCGGTCTCTGGCTGCAGGCAGACGGCTGCAGCAGCAAGGCCTCGTGGGTCGCGGTGGAGATCTCCATCGCGGGCAACGTGGCCCTGGCCCGTGGCTGGCAGACGTTTTCCCTCGCTCGTGGTCGGAGCAGGCGGTGCACCCTCCACTTCAAGTACGACGGTGCCGCGACCCTCTTCGTGAGGGTGTTCGAGGAAGATGGTCGCCACGTTGGGTGCTGCCCTGAAGGTAGCAACAGTGATGAAGTGCTCGGCCTAGGCGACGGCCGCGACGAGGATGAGGGCGAGCTCACCCTCGGTGATGGCCACGGCTCATCTAGCAGCGACTCCTCCTCCTCCGGCGAAAGCTCCAGCAGCGGCGGCTACGACCAACCGCCCCGTCTCCGTGCTCGCTTCAAGGATGGTGGTGGGTCGTCCAGTCGTCGCGCCCCAATGAAGCGCGAGGAGGGCTCCGGCTGAATTCGGGAGCGCGCTGGGGGCTGATTCTCGGGAGTAGCTGTGGGCTTAGGATCCGCTTTTACCTGTTTTTCTTTCTTTTCTTCCTCCGTCGCAAGAAACTAGTATGGGGCCCTGCGGGGGCATATGATGAATCGTAACGCTTTTTCTGCCTTATGCTATGCTTATTGCTTCTGAGTACTTTACTTAGGCATGCAAGGATAACTTAGCTCGATGCGTCTGAAGTAGCTTCCACCTTGTGATGCGCGCATCTCCCAGCACATGATAAGACTTCCCTGCTGCTGACCTGGAAGGCGTTGAGACACTGGAAAAACTCGTTAAGGAGCCCTTATTCCACCTTGCTCAGGGCCTCGGCGTGGCCGGTCATGGCCTAGCGCACCACGTCACGGTACCCGTGGGGCACAGACTCAAAAAGGGGTGCATCGGTCGCAAGCTCGAACGAGGGTGCCTCGTGGAGACCAGGAGAAGCGCTTACACGTGCACCTGTCCAGCCCCCTCGCGAGGCGTGCGAGGGAGAGCATAAGGCAAAAAAGAGGAACAAGGGGAGAAACAGAGAGAAACCAAGCCATCGAGAAACACCAGAATCCAAATTTCCATTAAAGAGGGGCAAGCCAACTACGGAAAGCAAATGAACAGCCACGTACTACACCTAGTCTAGTCTTCTCACCAGCGCGGAGCTAAGTGCTGCCAGTAGGACGTGGGAGGGAGCCCCCGAGGCCCGAGGGCGGCACTCCAGAGACTCCGGGGCATGTACCGCCCCACTCATTATTACGTGAGAGTGTCACGAGCGGAGACCTTCGCAGGCACTGGGCCTTGCTTCATGGGTAGAACTTCCGGAGGTGCTAGATGTTCCAGGCATTCTGGATGGGGATCCCATCCTGCGTCTCCAAGCACACGGCGCCAGGCCTGGAGACGTGGGCAACCCTAAACGGGCCCTCCCACATGGGTGAGAGCTTATGCAGCCCTTCCCTAAAGAGCACCCGCCTTAGGACGAGATCGCCCACCTCGAGCGTCCTGGAGCGGACGCTGCAGCAGTGATACTGTCGCAGCGCCTGCTGGTACCTTGCTGCCTGGAGCGATGCTTGACGGTGGCGCTCCTCCCCCAGCAGAAGGTCCATCCCCCACATGGCGTCCTGGTGCGCTTCGTCGAACGCCAGGACCCGCGTGGAGCGATGCTTGACCTCGTGGGGGAGGACTGCTTCAACTCCTTAGACGAGAAAGAATGGGAACTCGCCTGTCGGTTTGGTGGCGGTGGTGCGGATGGACCATAGCACGGACTGGAGCTCGTCGTGCCATCCCCTACCACAGGCCTCGAGCTTCTTCTTGAAGGTCCTGGTCTTGAGGCCTCTCAGGACCTCCGCGTTCGCGCGCTCAGCCGGGCCATTGCTCCTGGGTGTGCCACTAAGGCGTAGCATATCTGCGTTTCCAAGGTTAGCACAATATGTCTTGAAGAGATTGCTAGTGAACTGCGAGCCGTTGTCGGTGATGATGCGGTTAGGGACCACGAACTGGCTCACGAGGCCCTTGATGAACTTAACTGCGGACCCGGCTGGGATGGTGCGGACGGCCTCCACCTCTGCCCATTTGGTGAACTGTCGATGGTGACGTAGAGGTAGCAGTAGCCCCCAGGCGCTCGATGGAACGGGCCTAGGATATCCAGCCCCCAGACCGCGAACGGCCATGATAGCGGGATGGTCTGGAGGCCCTGAGCTAGCTGATGGATCTGCTTGGCGTGGCATTGGCAGGCCTCGCAGGATTTCACTAGCTCGGCTGCATCGTTTAGTGTCGTGGGCCAGTAGAACCCGCTGCGGAACGCCTTGCCAACCAAGGTACGCGATGACGAGTGATGCCCGCAATCTCCACCGTGTATGTCGGCTAGCAGCTCGCCCCCTTGCTTCCTGGAGATGCATCGTAAGGAAACATCATTCGGTCATTTTCTGTAGAGCTCACCATCTTGGATGCAGTATGCCGTGGCTTGTCAGGCCACATGCTCTGCATCCTCCTCCTTCTCCGGTAGCTTCCCCTACGCTAGGTACGCCTTGAACTCCTCGGTCCAGCACCCCTCCTGAGGCTCGAGCACCAGGAGTAGGCGTGCTCCTGAGGTCGGGCCGCAAGTGGGGGCTCCCGAGGTCGATGGGTGGGGGAGTTCCTCCCGAGAAGGCATGGCTTCCGCGGCCGCGGGGGCTGCTAAAGGCTTGAAGAGTCGCTCCTCGAAGACGCCGGGCTCTTGGGGCTGGCGCTTTGACGCCCTCTTGGCGATCTCGTCAGCCTCCTTGTTGGTGTCGCGCGGTACATGCTGTAGTTCCATGCCCAAGAATTGCTTCTCCATCTTGCACACCTCCGCGAGGTACGCCTCCATGTGCTCGTCCTTTGGTTCGTACACCTTGTTAGAGAAGTTGAAGAGTAGCTGGGAGTCTCCCTTGATGGTGAGACGCTTCACCCCCAAGGCTGTTGCTGCCTTAAGGCCGGCGATCAACCCCTCATATTCAGCAATGTTGTTGGAGACCTTTTCGCCCTGCTGGAAGCAGAGCTGCACAGCGTAGTAGAGCTTGTCTTGGGTAGGCAAGATGAGCACGACTCCAGCACCCGCGCCTTGGCGTGCGAAGGCGCCGTCGAAGTACATGACCCTACCATCTGGTGCTTCACTTCCTAGCGAGAGAGATTGATTCTGGCCAACTTCAGGTTCCGGGGCATCGCCACAAAGTCGGCAAGGGCGGCCCCTTTGATGACCCTGGTCATGCTGAACTCGAGCTGAAATGCCTGAAGCTCGATGTTCCACTCGGCGACCCTTCCTGCGACATTAGGGCTCCTTAGCACCCTCTCCAGCGGGTAAGCTGACATGACCTTGATCGGGTGGCCTTGGAAGTAATGGCGCAGCTTGCGTGAGGCCACCAAGAGCGCGAGTAGGAGCTTCTGCGGCATGGGATACCACGCTCTCGTCTCGTGGCACTGTGCTGACGAAGTATACCGGGTGCTCGACGAGGGCGGGAGTTGGTGGAGCATGTGCCCTCCGGAGGTTGTTGTGCCCCCTGAGGTGGGGGGACCTCAGGGGCCTGGTCGCTCATCTAGGCCTCCGCGAGCCCGGGGGCGCTGTCTTGCAAGGTCTGATCGCCTGCTGACGCTGTTGTGGCATCCGTGGTGCCGTCTTGGTGCCGCGCCATTCCCGTCAAGGGTGCGGCGTTGCACGGCGGACTCTTGGTCTGGCGCTCTTCCCGGACCGCCACTAACGCCGCGCTGGCGGAGTGGGGAGTGGCAGCCAGGTACAGCACCAGGGGCTTGAGGGGACGAGGCGCCGCCATCACCGGAGGGCTGGTCAGGTATCTCTTGAGGTCTTGAAACGCTAGGTCAGCCTCCGGGGTCCATTCAAACGGGCCTCTCTTCTTCATCAACTTGAAGAACGGCAGGGCACGTTCCCCCAGCTTGGAGATGAAGCGCCCCAGGGAGGTCATGCAGCCTGCGAGCTTCTGCATTTCCTTGAGGGCCAGCGGTGGGCTCATGTCTTCTATTGCCTTGACCTTCTCGGGGTTAGCCTCGATCCCCCTGTGAGACACGAGGAAGCCCAGTAGCTTGCCGGAGGGGACACCGAACACACACTTCTCTGGGTTGAGCCGCAAATCCACCTGGCGCAGGCTAGCGAAGGTCTCCTCCAGGTCCTGAATCAGAGTTCTCGCCTCCCGATACTTCACCATGATGTCGTCGAGTAGGCTCCGGCGTTTCTCTCGAGCTGTTGACCCAGGGCGATGTGCATCAGCCGCTGGAAGGTCGCCCCAGTGTTACGCAGCACGAACGACATGCAGGTATAGCAGTACACCCCGCATGGGGTCAGGAAGGCGGTCTTCTCCACATCCTCCACCGCCATCTTGATCTGGTGGTAGCCCGAGAACGCGTCCAGGAAACACAGCAGGTCGCACTCGGCAGTGGAGTCGATGATCTGGTCGATGCGTGGAAGCAGGAACGGGTCTTGGGGATAGGCCTTGTTGAGGTTGGTGAATTCGACACACATGCGTTCCTTCCCGCCTTTCTTGGGCACGACGACAAGGTTCGCCAGCCACTCCGGGTATCGGACCTCGCGAAGGACACCTGCCGCCTCCAGCTTGCGAGTCTCCTGGACGATGAAGGACTGCTTCTCCATGGACTGCCGCCGCGCCTTCTGCTTCACAGGACGCATAGTGGGGCACACCCTTAAGTGATGCTCGATTACTCCCCTTGGGACCCCTACCAGCTGCTTGGGTTCCCAGGCGAATACCTCATTGCTCGCACGCAGGAACTTCACCAATGCCTTTTCTTGGTCTGGGTCGAGGTTGGCGCCTATGGTGAAGGTGGCCCCTAAGGGTTCACCTTCCTCGACCGGCACTTGCTTCATTTCGGCCCGATTTTGAGTGAATAGATGCTTCTTCTTCGCCGGCGCGGCCTCCTTAGCCCCTGGGGTGGCTTCCCCGGCTGGGTGCGCTGCCGCTGCGGCCCTGAAGGCAAGCTTAAGGGCCGCAAGAGCCTCCTTGGTGTCCCCAGCCACGGTGAGGACGCCGCTGCTGCCCGGCATCTTCATGAGGTTGTAGGCCGGATGTCGCTGCCATGAACTGAGCTAAAGCAGGATACCCGAGGATGGCTTTGTACGGGAGGCCTATGCGGGCGATGTCGAAGTCGATAAGCTCGATGCTGTAGTTGTTTTTTTTACTGGATCGGTGCGGTAGTTGTTGCGGGTGCCAAAGGTTACGGGGAGGCGGATCTGCCCCAGGGGGTTGGTGGAGCCGTTGCCGACCCCGGAGAAGGGCTTGGTGGGGCGGAGCCGTTCATGTGGTACGTGAAGTAAGCCGAAAGCCTCCACGGAGAGGACATTAAGGCCGGCCCCGCCGTCAATGAGGGTCTTGGTGACGGCTACGTTGCATATGGTGGGCGTGCAAAGCATTGGGAGCACGCCCGAGCTGGCAGTGGTGATGGGGTGACCCCCCGAGTCGAAGGTGAGGTCGGCCTTGGGCGCCGCCCATCCTGGAGGAGCCCCTTGCTGCAATGAGGTGGCGCCGATCTGGCAGAAAAACTGCTTGGCATGGCGGTCCGAGGGTGGTGCTTGCCAGCCGCCGAGGAGGGCCGTGACGGCGACAGGCGCCGGTGTCGTGAAGCGTGCGGTGAGAAGGCCGCACAGCTCTTCCCAAGAAACCATGGAGGATTCTGGCAAGTTGAGCAGCCAGGCGCATGGCGCGCCAGCGAGAGCCATGGGGAACCAGTTAGCCATGACCTTGTCGTCGCCTCCAGCTTCCAGAACGGCCACTTTGTACGCCAGCAGGAAGGCCGACGGGTCCGCCACACCATCGTAGCGCGGCGGCATCTCCGGCTTGAACTTGGGTGGCCACTGGACACGTCGAAAGTCGGGGGTAAAAGCCCTGAGCCCCCTGGCGCCGTCGTGGGCGTCCGCTGGCCCAGTTGGAGGAGCAACGCCGGCCATGGGGACTAGACGAGGAGGCCGTGCCGGAGGAGAGGCGAATCTTCTGTGCACCCCTACCTGGCGCTCCAAATGTCGGATCACGGGTTCCGGCAAAACCCTTAAGGTTCGAACTCTAGGGTGCGCACGAAGATCTCTCTCCCCCAAGCTCACACACTCACCGCGATCTCAAGGCCTAGCTCGTCGAACCCAAGGAACAAGGGACACAAGAGTTTATACTGGTTCGGGCCATCGATGTGGTGTAATACCCTACTCCAGTGTGGTGTGGTGGATTGCCTTGTAGGCTGGGGATGAACAAGTACAAGGGAAAAACAGCCTCCTGAGGAGAGGCGTTCTAGAGCTCGGTGAGCTGGTGCGTGTGAGGATGGAATGGATCCGATCCAAGATCAGTCCCCCTTTTCTATGGTGGTGGCTAGTCCTATTTATAGAGGCCCTGGTCCTCTTCCCAAATGTTTAGGCGGGAAGGGATCCCACAATGGTCAATTCAAAGGGGAACAACTAGTACAAGCTATCCTGACAAAAGGTAGTCTTCGCCTGCCAAAGGCTCTGGTGGTGACGACGTCGTGGGCTCCGCGGTGACCTCCGTCCTGCCGTCCTACTGGTCTTGGTCTTGTTGCACCAATATGGAAACCTTTGCTTGATGCCTCGGGACTCCTCGCATGCGCCTGCCTCTTTAGCACCAAACAGGAAATGAGTACTCTGCACCCGCTGGCGCCCGCCTGGCCTTGGTCGTCATGGCTCTTCAACATCACAGAAACCTCACGAGGTGCCCCCCACCTTGATCTCTCCGCTCCTCGCAAGCCAGCCAAGTGAGGCTGCCCTCGAGGAGGTCTTTTGTCACCTGCCTCGTGAGGCTTGGCCCCTCGCGAGGGTCTTGAGTGTTCACTGGTGAAGATGGGTCGTACCAGGCCGCTAGAGGAGCCACGCCGTGGGCTGCAGGCAGGTAAGTCTGGGGACCCCCGTTCCCAGGACGCCGACCAAATGGGACTTTCCTTCAAATGTATAACTCAATGCAAACATTAGTCCATTAGGATTGTCATCAATTACCAAAACCACACATTGGGGACTACGTGCACTTTCAATTACATTGAATAGATCTCCAAGAACATCGAGGAGAACATTGTATTGACGATCCAAGAGAGAGAGGAAGACATCTAGCTACTAGCTATGTACCCGTAGGTCTGTGGTAAACTACTCACACATCATCGGAAGTGCAACAAGGTTGATGTAGAAGCCCTCCGTGATTGATTCCCCCTTTGGCAGAGTATCAGAAAAGGCTTCCAGATGGGATCACGGACGAACAAAAACTTGCGGCGGCAGAAAAAGTATCTTGGGTGGCTCTCGATGTACTGGGAACATTTGGGAATTTATAGGGGTGGAATTAGGTCAAGAGGTGCCACGAGCGTCCCACAAGCCTGGAGGGCACGCCTACCCCCTGGGGCATGCCCCCCGAGCTTGTTGCTCCCTCGTGGCTTTTCAGGTCTTCTCCCGAACCTTCTAGGGTCCCTTCTGGTCCAGAAAAAATTAATCCAAAGGTTTTTCTCTGTTTGGACTCCGTTTGATATTGATTTCCTAAAAATCCAAAAACAAGGAAAAAAACATCAACTGGCACTGGGCACTAGGTTAATAGGTTAGTCCCAAAAAATCATATATACATGCATATAAAACATCCAAGATTGATACTATAATAGCATGGGACAATCAAATAGTATAGATACATTGGAGACGTATCACGTTACCATCATAAGATCGTACAAAGCTTATTTTCCCTTCCAATAAAAGATCGTACATATTTAAGAGCAATGTTTATTGTTTGCACCGATGACAACTTACTTGAAGGATCTTATTAAATCCATAGGTAGATATGGTGGACTCTCATGACAAGAAACTGGGTTTAAAGATATTTGGATGCATAAGTATTATCTCTACTTAGTATTGAATTTTTGCAAGCAAAGATTATAAACAAGCACCACATGTTACAAGATCCATGACAATATAACTTCTATGCAAATATAGGCAAACATAACTCATTATGTTGTCTTCCTTGTCCAACATCAACTATTTTATCAAGTTTGAAAATAATTAATGAGGGTTCACAATCATAGAAGATGTCCAACATAGTATTTCTATATGTGAAGTGCTTCTTCCTTTATTATTCTTTCATGAATTGCCTCAATGACCAATGCTATGTTTATCACCTTCCAACAAATTTATCAATTACACTTCTTTTATGTGAAGTCATTACTCACCATGGGATTAGATATGAACTTTTATTATTTTTACTCATATTGATGCAAAGGAATAACAAAAAAAGAAGAATACTAAAAACTCATACTACTCTTTATTATAACTTTCATGCATAATTACATTGATAACACAGGGACGAAACAAACATTCAAACTATTTCATACTAATACTTTTTCTAAATCGCGAAATACTCAAGATCAAACTAAGATAGATAGTAATGATAAAAGTGATGGTGATACGATATCGGGGCCCCTCCCCAATCTTGGAACAAGCCAAGGGTGGTGCCCATACCCGTTTACTCAAGGTTCCTTCTTCAGTGGTGGTGGTGAAGCGGTGGCCTTGTCGTCCTTTGATACGTCTCCAACGTATCTATAATTTTTTACCGTTCCATGCTATTATAGTATCAATCTTGGATGTTTTATATGCAATTATATATCCTTTTGGGACTAACCTATTAACTTAGTGCCAAGTGCCCGTTGCTGTTTTTTGCCTGTTTTTGGTTTTCCAAGAAATCTGTACCAAATGAAGTCCAAATGCGACGAAACTTTTTGATGATTTTTTTATGGACATAAGAGACACTAGAAACTTTGGGAGGAGGCCAGAAGACGAAGGAGTGGGCCACGAGCCACATGGGCGTGCCCAGGGGGGTAGGCGCGCCCATGTGCCTTGTGGGCCCCTCATTCCTCGGTTTGACCTAATTCCAACTCTATAAATGCTCTAAAATCGGAAACCAACAGAGAGCCACCCAAAATACTTTTTTCGCCGCCGCAAGCTTCTGTTCTCGCGAGATCCCATCTCGAGGCCTTTTCCGGCACTCTGCCAGAGGGGGAATAGATCACGGAGGGCCTCTACATCAACCTTGCTACCCTTCCGCTGATGTGTGAATAGTTTACCACAGACCTACGAGTCCATAGCTAGTAGCTAGATGGCTTCTTCGCTCTCTATTTGATCTCAATACAATGTTCTCCTCGGTGTTCTTAGAGATACATTCGATGTAATCCTTTTTTGCGGTGTATTTGTTGGGATCCGATGAATTGTGGGTTTATGATCAGGTTAGCTATGAATATTATTTCAGTCTTCTCTGAACTCTTTTATGCATGATTATTATAGCTTTGCATTTCTCTCTAATCTATCCGTTTGGTTTGGCCAACTAGATTGATTTATGTTGCAATGGGGGAGGTGCTTTCTGATGGGTTCGATCTGGCGGTGCTCAATATGAGTGACAGAAGGGGACATGACACGTATTTGTATCGTTGCCATTAAGGACAAAATGAAGTTCATACGAATCCAACGAGCCCAAGAACGTCAAATTTCGAGTTCGTATGAAGAATTGGCGACTGTTTTAATGGAGATGGTTAGACCAAAAGACAACCTTTCATGTGACCGCGCACGGTCGTTTGATGTGCACACAGCTTCGAAAGTAGCCCTTCCAGACAGGATTCTTCACTTTCATACCTGTTTGATCCCACGAGATCCTTGGCTCATAAAGAAAAGATTGGAAGAGGATTTGGCTCATTATGAGCCCTTGGATGAAGCCCATCGAGAGAGGAGGCTAGGGAGGCTCCTATATATGTCATCTGCAACCCTAGCCGCCATTTTTCTCACGCCATTCATCTCCAACACATCTAATTCCATCTCCATTGCTGTTCCACCACCACCATAGAGGAAGGGCCAAGATCAAGGCAAGAAAAGGAGGCTCCACCACCGAGAGCACCAGCCTTCGGGCCGGTGCACGCTCCTCCGCGCCGGCGCCATCTTCATCACCACCATCACCACGCTGCCGCCGCCATCACCGTCTCCACCGCGCCTCGTGTCGGTGTCAAAACCGGCAGATCTCGGGTAGGGGGTCCCGAACTGTGCGTCTAAGGCGGATGGTAATAGGAGGAGGGGGACACAATGTTTACCCAGGTTCGGGCCCTCTCGATGGAGGTAATACCCTACTTCCTGCTTGATTGATCTTGATGATATGAGTATTACAAGAGTTGATCTACCACAAGATTGTAGAGGCTAAACCCTAGAAGCTAGCCTATGGTATGATTGTTGTTGTCCTCTGGACTAAACCCTCCGGTTTATATAGACAGGAGGGCTAGGGTTACAGTCGAGTTACAAGGGAGAGATCTACATATCCGTATCGTAAGCTTGCCTTCCACGCCAAGGAGAGTCCCATCCGGACACGGGACGAAGTCTTCAATCTTGTATCTTCATAGTCCAATAGTCCGGCCAAAGGATATAGTCCGGCTGTCCAAGGACCCCCTAATCCAGGACTCCCTCAGTAGCCCCTGAACCAGGCTTCAATGACGATGAGTCCGGCGCGCAGATTGTCTTCCGCATTGCAAGGCGGGTTCTTCTCCAAATTCTGAATACTTGTTTGAGTAGTGTCCGGCTTCCATAAATGTTGCGCTCCTTGGCTTCCGCACCTAATAATGGGTATCCTCCACACGTCGAGCGAATGTGTGAAGTCGGTGCATTTTTTACATTTTTCACCCTAGCCATGTGGGTAAATCGCCTATTAAAGAGACGGGGATTCTCAGATCCAGATCACACCATCCTCCCACAGCGAGTATCCATCAGAGCACGCCCGGAAAAAATCCATTCCAACATGGCCGGTCATCGCAGCTCCTCCTCTCGCTCCCGTAGCCCTAAGCCCGGCAATTGGAAGAAGTGTTCCGTCCCTTTGCCAATTAGTAGAGTTCTGAGACCGAGGATTTCTCCTCCAGTATATATGGTCCCGTTAGAGCCGGGCTCATACCTATAATGGCGGGGAGCAAGCGGAGAGCTTTCCCAACCCATCCATGGGGGAGCGAGTATGCCTTGTCCCTTACTTATTAAGAGGGCTTGGATTTCCAATTCATCCGTTCCTCCGCGGGCTCCTGGAGTTCTATGGCCTCCAGCTGCATAATTTCACTCCTGCCTCCATATTACACATTGCTGGCTATGTCACCCTTTGCGAGTTTTTTCTGGGATGCGAAGCTCATTTCGAGCTATGGAAGAGGCTATTCTGCCTTGTACACCATACACAGGAGGGGTCGATATATCAAGTGGGCAGAGCCGAGATATGGCGCATCGCTGGGACCGGATATATGTCCGGTACTCCGAAGAAGACGTCCGAAGATTGGCCTTCGGGGTGGTTTTATATGGAGGACGTCCCCCTTCCGGACCCTATTCAGATGGGTATTCCTGAGTTCGAAGATGCTCCCCTGAAGAAACGCCGCAGCTGGCACCCTCGGAGCCCCCGGGAGGAAGATAACGGAGAAGTCCTTTACCTGATGGGCCGGATAAAAATGCTGGCTCAATCAGGACTGACAATAATCGAGGTTATCTCAATATGTATAATGCGGGGGGTACAGCCACTTCAATATCGGGGGCACCCAATGTGGCACTTTAACGGAGAAGGTGATGCCACCCGCTGTGGTCGTAAGGGACCGGACTCAGTCGCTTCTCTGGCAAAAATCATGTCCGATTTATACAAGGGAGAGGAAGAGGAGTTCATCCGCATTAAACCACGGGATGGATTCTCCATGTACAACCCTCCAAGCTGGGTGAGCTGTCACTTTTTACTCCCAACCTTCCTGCATTCTTCGTCATAAGTATTTACCTTACCATTTCATGGCAGGAACTGCGAAAAGCTATAACGGAGGTCCACAACCCGCCTCCACAACCGGAGGACCCTAACCGGGCCCTCGATCCCGGACTCAAAGAGGATCTGGGCATATTTGTGGAGCTAATCGACAGGACATTCTATCAATTGACCTTTAATGACGCCATGGTGGCCATCATAGCCGACTATCCTAGACTACTCCCGTCATCGCATGTAAGTAAAACCGGAGTCTCAACTTCCGAGAAGGATCCCCTTTTCTGCACTTCACCTATCGTACACATATGGTGTCTTACAGGGAAGGCTCTCGGGACGCCATGTGATACGTCTTCGTCGTATCTACTTTTCCGGACACTTTTGCCCTTGTTTTGGACTCTAACTTGCATGATTTGAATGGAACTAACCCGGACTGACGCTGTTTTCTACAGAATTGCCATGGTGTTATTCATGTG
Source organism: Aegilops longissima (assembly GCA_021605205.1). NCBI lineage: Eukaryota > Viridiplantae > Streptophyta > Magnoliopsida > Poales > Poaceae > Aegilops > Aegilops longissima. Next base: position 467,779,349 of record CM038677.1, on the reverse strand, counting down.
CAGAAACAAAAGTTCTCGGAATGACCTGAAACTCCATGGAACGTCTATTTGGAAATAATAATAAATCGTTGAAAAAGATGAAGACCAGGGGGCTCACACCCTGTCCACGAGGGTGGGGGCACGCCCTCTCCCCTAGGGCGCGCCCCCTACCTCGTGGGCCCCCTGGAGCTCCTCCGACGCCAACTCCAACTATATATATTTGCTTTCAGGGAGAAAAAAATCAAGAAGAAGAAATTATCACGTTTTACGATACGGAGCCGCCGCCAAGCCCTAAAACCTCTCGAGAGGGCTGATCTGGAGTCTGTTCTGGGCTCCGAAGAGGGGGATTCGTCGCCATCGTCATCATCAACCATCCTCCATCACCAGTTTCATGATGCTCACCGCCGTGCGTGAGTAATTGCATTGTAGGCTTGCTGGACGGTGATGGGTTGGATGAGATCTATCATGTAATCGAGTTAGTTTTGTTAGGGTTTGATCCCTAGTATCCACTATGTTGTAACGCCCGCATAATCATGCTATAGTAATCTCACGTTGATGGTGCCACGTCACCTCTGTCACTGTAGTTAATCACGGGTTAAATCAAAACTGTTTTGAAATTCAAATGCAAGTTAATGATAACAATAAAAGTTTCCAAAAATTAAAACTAAAATGTTCGGTGATTGTCAAATATTACAAAGGTAATTGTGGTGAGGTAAACACATTTTTATAAAAGGCCTAAATAATTTAGAATGATTTAAAACAGAAAAGTAAATAAATAAAAGAAAACAAAACAAAACAAAAAGAAGAGAAACCCCCACCCGATGGGCCAACCGGCCCAGCTGGCCACCAGGCCGGCCAGGCCGGCCCACCCCCGCACCCCCCCATAAGCCACCCCCACTTCCCCTCGGTCCAACCCACGTTCCCCCCACCGACACTCCCCCCCCCCCTCCCGAAAATATCTCTCCCCCTCTCCCCCGATTGGATCGGGATCGAGGGAGGAGACCGCCTCGCCGGCGCCCGGAGCCGCCCCCCGGAGCTGCCTCCCCATCGTCGTCGGACTGCCGCCACCTCGACCCCTTCCTCGTCGGACCTCCCCGACCGCCGTCACGCCCGCTGCCTGTGCCCTACAGCCCCCCCCGTGAGCGCCCCCCTTCCTTCCCCTTTTCCCCGCGGTCACCGCCCGCGCTCCGACCACGCCGTCGCCGGTCCCTCCCCGGGCGGCCGTGCCCGCCCCTGCCAATCGTCGGCGTCGCCATTGCCGGCCTCGTTCCGCACGGCCGCGCCCGCGTGCCCCCCCCTCGCGCCTGGCTGGCCATGGCCACGGCAGAACCTCTTCCCCGCCACGGACCGTCCGCCCCGCCTCTCCTTCCCGACCGGCTACACCACTGGACCCGTCAAGCTTCACCGCGGCGTGCCGCGCTCATCGTCTTGACCGCGTCGCCCGTTCCTCCCGTCGCTGCTACCCGCCGTGGACTCGCCCTGGCTTCGCCCGGCGCCCTGCCGATCTGGCGCAACCGCCGTGCCTGCGTCCGGCCGTATGGCTCGACCACGCCATTCCCCTTTGGCCCCTCGGCCTCGTCGGCGGCCCACCCTCATGACTGCTTTCGCCCTTTGCTCGGCCGCTTGGCGGCGCCGTCGCCACTGGCGCCCGCATCGCCTTGTTGAGCTGCGCCCGCAGCGCCAGCGCCACGCCTGTTGAGCGGCGCCCACCAGCGCCGTTTAGCCTCATGGGCCCTTGACCACGAGGGCCCGCCCGCAACGTTAAGAAAAAAAGAAATTAAAAATAAAAATAATAAATAAAAATAAAATGATTTAATAAAATCAATTACTAATTAATTAATTATCTAATGAATTAATTAAGTTAATTAATCGGTTTAATTAATTTAATTAACTAGTTAGGTTAATTAAATAGTAATTAAATTAACTAATCTGTAATTAACCTAAGCGAGAGAATGACAGGTGGGTCCCATGGACCCACACGTCGAGTTGACCAGGTCAATGGTCAGCGTTGATCTTCTGACATCACTCGATGTCATACAGACGTCATCATTTACTATTCGGATAATGTCGGTTTAAATAATTAATTAAATTCCGAGAAATTAATAGAATCTTTAGAAAATCATATCTTTTAATCCGTAACTCGGTTAAAATATTTTCAACATGAAAGTTGCTCGAGCGGCGAGGCGATTCCGGATCGCAATCCGTTCGTCCGCCACACACCCCAACCTATCGAACTCGCAACTTTCCCCCTCACGTTTCTCTGCTGAAAACACGAAACACCGGGATATTTTCCGGATGTTTCCCCCTAACAGTACCACCTCATACCACGTTAGGGCACACCTAGCATCGTTACTTGTCTTGTCATGCATCGATATGCATCTGTTTACATGGTATTCATTGTTTCTTCCCCTCTTCTCTCCGGTAGACTACGAGACCGACGCTGCTTTGCCCGGTTCGACTACGGAGTTGTGACCCTCTCTCTTGCCAGAGCAACCAGGCAAGCCCCCCCCTTGATCACGGATATCGCCTATTCTACTCTATCTTGCTTGCATTAGAGTAGTGTAGCATATTCTTGCTTTTGTTATACCTATCTGATGCATAGCTTGTCCTTGTTACTCTTTTGTTACCTTTACCGCAATCCTACATGCTTAGTTTAGGATGCTAGTATTCCATCTGTGGCCCTACATTCTTGTCCGTCTGTTTGTGCTATACTATCGGGCCGTGATCACTCGGGAAGTGATCACGGTATATCTATATACTTATACATGATACATGTGGAGACTAAAGTCGGGTTGGTGGTGGAGCACCCGCAGTGGATCTTTGTGGCGGAGCGGCAGGGCAGAGTTGAGACCGCCTAGGAGAGAGGTGGGCCTGGCCTGTTCGGCGTTCGCGGATACTTAACACGCTTAACGAGATCTTGGTATTTGATCTGAGTCCGCTCTGAGCCTATCGCACTAACCAACTCGTGGGAGAGATATGGGCACTCGGCGTCGTGGTATCGGCCGAAACGCCGTGGCGTCGATGGTCGGCCTTGCTGGATTGGACTGAGGCGCCACTAGGCTAGGTCTGCTTCGGCCGTGTGTGCATAGCGTGCGAGGTGTGCTCGAGGCGATGGGCCCGGACCCTGCGCGCTTAGGTTTAGACCGGCGTCTTGACCTCTCTGTTGAGCCTAGGTGGGGCTGCGGCGTGTTGATCTTCAGCGGCGGGCATGACCCGGAAAGTGTGTCCGGCCAAATGGGATCAAGCGTGTTGGGTTATGTGGTGCACCCTGCAGTGAAGTTAATCTATTGAATAGTCGTGATCTTGATAAGGGGACGACTTGGAGTTGTACCTTGACCTTATGACAACTAGAACCGGATCCTTAATAAAACACACCTTCCAAGTGCGGATACAACGGTGGTCGCTCTCTCTCGGGGTTACGAGGAGGATCGCGGGTAGGATTATTGCTATGTGATGTTACTTGGAGGACTTCAACCTACCCTATTCTACATTTGCAAGGCGAAGGTGACGAAGCGTAGTCTTCGATAAGACTAGCTATCCCCTCTTATTACGGCATTACGTAGTTCAGTCCTTGATATGGCCCTTTACACATATATCCATGCATATGTAGTGTAGCTCCTTGCTTGCAGTACTTTGGATGAGTACTCACGCTTGCATTGCTCCCCCTTTTCCCTTATCTCTACTCGATTGCTGCAACCAGACGATGGAGCCGAGGAGCAGACGCCACCATCGATGGCGACTACTACTGCTGGAGGCGCCTACTACTACGTGCAGCCCGGCGACGACCGTGAGTAGTTAGGAGGATCGAGGCAGGAGGCATGCGCCTCTTCGATCTGTATCCCAGTTTGTGCTAGCCTTCTTAAGGCAAACTTGTTTAACTTATGTCGTACTCAGATATTGTTGCTTCCGCTGACTTCGTCTATGATCGAGCACTTGTATTCGAGCCCTCGAGGCCCCTGGCTTGTATTATGATGCTTGTATGACTTACTTTATTTTTAGAGTTGTGTTGTGATATGTTCCGTGAGTCCTCGATCTTGATCGTATACGTTTGCGTGTATGAGTAGTGTCTGATTGAATCGGGGCGTCACAAGTTGGTATCGAGACGCATTGTAGGAATCCCCTTCCACACTCCTTGGCGAAGTCGAGTCTAGACATTGCAAAACTTTTACTAACTTGGCTGTGTGCCTTACGGGCCCACGTCGCCATCGGGTGGTACTAGGATATTTTACTCCTCGACCTTTACTCTGGGACTCTGAACTCTCTTCTACTCGGGTTAAACGAATTTACTAACTAACACTAGGATCCAGTGACCACATTCACCCCAAATTTGGATAAAGCCATAGTTATTCCTTGGATTTGTATTTTGATCAATTTCCACACTGTCATTTGACTCCTTTGAAATATCTTTGTTTTCGGATGGAACCCACGAGGCAGGTAAATGCGCCACACGACGGCCATTGGTGCCTCGGGATCACTGCGGTGCTAGCGAGAGATGATGACCTATCGGGTTATTCGGCACCACGAGTACACCGTCTTTGAGGAGTACCGGACTTTAACCAGAGCGATGCCGAGCCATCGTCCACCTCTACTCTCGGGAGTATGACTCGATCTTGCAGCACACCGCACATGGTGTTGGGGTGACTATCGATATGGCAGTCCACGATGCTGTTTATGCTGCTCGACACGTCTTCGTGGAAGTATCGGGAGTTGGACACCTCCCCTTGAGCACATTGCTATCGCATCGATGTTGGTGAGGAGGTTACTACACCGCTGCCTACTCCATCGTCACCGAGAGCCCTTCTACCATCGAACTTTGTTACGCATGCGATGGGCTGGATCGAGCTAACCGAGCTCTTCGCCACGAGTTGTACACCACCCGTCGGCACCTTTACCGTGCTCGGCGCTGTTGCACCCTTTGTCCGATCCAGAGCTGTCGCGTTCTGCGATCTACCCAGCCAGACCGTGATGCCCCGGGGTGTCGGTTGGCGGAGGTGGGAGGCTACTCTCCGCGCTTGGTCCTCTTCGCCACTTGGGCGTTGGGTTCGCACCATAGTATCCATGGCCCCAGTCACCGGCGTGGAGGACTATCCGCTGCCACACTACCACTTTAGGGCTACAGCTACCTCCAGCATGCAGCGTGGGACTGATGTAGGCTTGCTTGTTAGTGTTAGATGCATTCGCCATGAGCTCTGCGTGCCGCTGTGATGTCTTAGTCTATGTCTTGAACTCGTGTGTACCGAACTCTATGCATGATCCCTTTTGTAAGATATGCCGACTACTATGTAGTTTCTATCGTGCTGCTTTCATTATGCATGTTTCATCATGAATGATTCTTGTCCTTTGCATAATTTCTCAAATGCTGAACTACCCCTGTTATATATTAGCAGGATGGTTAGACCAGCTGGTCGTGGTCGTGGTGGCAACTTCCCACCACCGCCTGAGTACATGGCTGGTATGATCCAACAGCTTGAGATGAATCGCCAGTTCATGGAGAACATGATGGCTCAGTTTCCTCGCCCCAATATGGACCAGCAGCCAAACACAGTAACTCTGCAGGATTTCATGCGCCTCAACCCAAGTGTGTACCGCAGCTCAACCCAGCCCCTGGATGCTGATGACTGGCTCCGTGACATCACCTATGAGATGGAGTCTGCTGATGTAGCCCCTGCCAGCTATGTCACCTTTGCTTCCTTCTTCCTGAAGGGACCCGCACTCAATGGTGGGATAGCCACAGCGTACTCACCACCGGAACAATCATCACTGGCGGACTTCCAAGCTGCTTTCCGTGCCGCTTCATCCCTCAAGGAGTCATGGACGGAAGAAGTGTGAGTTCATAACCTCACCCAAGGCAACAAGACTGTTGAAGCTTATCGGCGGAGTTTACGGACTTGTCTCGCTATCTTTGAAGAGGACATTGCAAGCGATGCACGCAGACAGAGAAGTTCCGTGGCGGCCTTCAAGTCGACATCAAGCTCGCACTTCTAAAGTGCGACTTTGCTGATTTCGCCACCTTGGTGAACAAAGCTATCAATGTCGAAACTGGTCTGCAGGAATACCAGAGCTCTAACAGGCGCAACCGTGACACGGGCTCATCTTCGGGCCCGTCCTCGCAGAAGCGTAAGATATGGATTCCCAACAGCATGTACCAGCCAAATGCACCTGCCCCAAGGCAGAGCTATGCTGCACCTCGTCTGCCTACTCCAACTAGGCAGCCAAAGCTTCCAGCTCCACCACCCCAAGCTCCTGTTCCCACCCCCAATAATGGTTTGTGCTTCAGGTGTGGTCAGCCAGGGCACCGTGCTAGGGAATGCAACCAGAACCAGAATCAGCTGGCCCTTCCAAATGATCGGCCGTGGAAGCAACCAACCCCGCAACAACAATGCCAAGCCTTATGGTCGAGTTCATGCCAACCACGTTGATCCGAGCGAAGCTCAAGACCAACCTGCTCTCGTGATGGGTACACTCCTCGTAAATTCAGTACAGATCATCTGTTTTATTCAATTCAGAGCATCGCATTCATTCATGTCGGAAGATTTTGCATACAAGCACGACGTTAAGTGTGAGGAGATGAACTCTTGGTAGTGGTAAAAACCCTTGGGACAATGTCAAACCTCCATGGTTGGCGTCGGCGTCCCGTGGAAATCGAAGGGCTGGAATTCTATGCCTCACCCATTATCCTCAAGGCGTCTAACATCGACCTCATTTTGGGGATGGATTGGTTGAAAGCGCATCTTCGCTTCAATCGTTTGCGCCACTAAGACCGTCCATCTGCTACACCCTTCGATGAAATAATAAGCTACAATGCTCGTGCGGTTCAGAATGCGAGGCAAGGCTCTATGCATTGAATGCATTGAGCGCCGCACCCTCGAGGGCATTGAAAACATTCACGTAGTTCGCGACTTCCGGGGCGTCTTTCGGAAGAACTTCCGAGGATTCCCCACTGCTAGAGCTGTCGAATTCGTCATCGACTTGAAACCGGGCACCACTCCTATAGCCATGCGACCCTACAAGATGCGCCGCATGAACTCCTTGAGCTCAAGGAGGAAATCGACAAGTCTCTTCGCGAGTGGTTTCATTCGCCCAAGTTGCTCTCCTTGGGAGCACCTTCCCTCTTTGTCAAGAAGAAGGATGGGACAAACCGATTGGTCCAAGACTACCGTCCTATAAACCAAGCTACCATTCAGAATAAGTATCCTCTTCCTCGGATAAATGATCTGTATGATCAACTGGCTGGTTCATCAGTGTTCTCTAAACGCGACTTGAGGTTGGGTTACCACCAGATCCGTGTTCGCTAGGAGGATATCCCAAAGACCGCCTTCGTGACTCGTTATGGTTCATACGAGTACATCGTCATGTCTTTCGGCTTAACCAATGCTCCAGCCACCTTCTCTGCTTTGATGAACTATATATTCATGGATTACCTCGACAAGTTAAATAAGTGGTTTATCTGGATGATATCCCGATATTTTCCAAGAATGAAGAAGAACATCTTGAACATCTTCCTCTTGTCTTTGGAAAAGCTACGAGAGCATCAACTTTATGCCAAGTTCTCCAAATGTGAATTCGGCTTCCGAAGTAACCTATCTTGGGCATGTCATCTCTAAGGATGGTATTGCCATCAACCTGAAACGAGTTCAGGCTATTCTTGATTGGACTCCTCCGAAGAGCGTTAAGCAAGTCGAAGTTTTCTCGGTCTCGCCACTATTGTCGCCGATTAAATGAGAACTTCTCCAAGATTGCCGAGCCTCGACTAACTTTTGTTGCATAAGGGCGTCAAGTTTCAATGGACAGATAAATGTCAGGAAAGTTTCCAGGCACTCAAAGACAAGTTGACTTCTGCCCCAGTACTAGCTCCTCCTGATACTAAGAAGGACTTCGTCATTTATCGCGGCGCTTCCGTCAAGGATTAGGCTGTGTCCTAATGCAAGAGCGCAAAGTGGTTGCTTATGCCTCTCGGCAATTAAGCCCTCACGAAGAGACTACCCAGTTCACGACCTCGAACTTCTTCTTCATTCATGCCTTTGAAGCAATGGCGACATTACCTTCTCGTGTCGTTGCGAGATCTTCACCACCACCAAAGTCTGAAGTATCTGTTTACTCAGCCAGACCTGAACCTCCGTCGGCGAGATGGATGGAGACTGTTGCAGAACTTTGACTTGGGTATTTCCTATACATCGAGCAAGGCTAATGTAATGGCTGATGCCTTGAGCCGCAAGTCTTACTGCAACCACCTCCAGGTTCACAAAGTTCAGCCCTCACTGCGTTGAAGAATTGAAGCTGAACCTCCATATTGTTCCTCCGGTGCACTCGCTCCCCCTCTGAGGAGCTTCGCAAGATGAACCTCCATGTTGTTTCGAGGGTTCTCTCAATACCACAGGTTGCGAAACCAGATCTTGTGGACACCATCAAATGGATACTGAAAATGTGACGATGAAGTCGAGAGGATTAAACGTTATCTCGCGGAAGGAAAGCCCTCGTTCTTCACTTTGTGGATGACGCAGCACCCTATTCTTCAAAGGTCGCCTAGTGGTACCGAGTAAGAGGAAAACCTGAATCGACTCCAAAGGTTATGAAAGAAGCTCATGATACGCCTTTGTCTATTCATCCCGGTAGCACCAAGATGTACCAAGACATTCGCCGAGATTCGGTGGTCTAATATGAAGCAAGACATTGCTCGCTATGTTCTTGAGTGTGGCGTTTGCCGTCGTATCAAAGCAGAACATCAAAGGCCTCTTTGGAACTCTGCAACCTATCTCTATTCCTGAATGGAAATGGGACCATGTTGAAATGGACTTCAATCCTTTGGATTTCCCAAGTCGCGAGAAAGGTAATGGTGCTATTCTTGTCATCATTGACCGACTTTCTAAAGTTGCACATTTTCTCGCGGTCAAAGAAACGATCACTGCTAGTCGACTTGCAACTCTCTATATGTCCGAATTGTTTCACTTCACGGTATTCCACCGGTTATCGAGTTCGGACCGTGGCAGCTTATTCACTTCAAGATTACGGGCAAGTTTCCAAGAAGCTATGGGGACTCACTTATCTTTCGATCTGCGTTTCATCCGCATCACAAGGGCAAGTTGAGCGTGTCAACCAAGTTCTCGAAGACATGCTTGAGCTTGTGTTATTTCCTTGACAAGAAATGGGAGGAATCTCTCCGTATCTGAGTTCTCTTATAATAATAGCTATCAACCTAGTCCAAGATGGCCCCTTCAAGTGTTATATGGACGAAAGTGTCGAACCCCTCTAAACTGGTCGAAATCGGGAATGTCCACTCTTGGTCCGGATATTATCCAACATGCGAAGAACAAGTCCGCATTATTCGCGAGAATCTCAAGACTGCTCGATCCGTCAAAAGAGTAATTATGACCGTAATCATAAAGACATGGTCTATCAACTTTGGCGAAAAGGCCTATCTTCGCGTTACACCAATGAAGGGTGCTCACCGCCGGGATCAAGGCAAACTAGCTCCTCGCTATATTGGCCCTTTCACTATTCGGAAAGGCGTGGAAAAGTGGCATATCAATCTGGAGCTTCCGTGAACCTTTCTCGGAGTTCACGATGTGTTCCACGTGTCACAACTCCGGCGCTGCTTCAAGGACCCAATCCGGCGATGGACCATGAAGTGCTCGAATTGCAACAGGACCTCTCCTATAAAGAGCATCCGGTCCGCATTCTCGACCAAGCTGAACGCCACACACGTCAGAAGGCGATCAGTTCCTCAAGGTCCAGTGGTCAAATCACTCTGAAGACGAAGCCACTTGGGAACGCGAGGATCGTCTTCGTGATGAATACCCCGCACTGTTTCCTTCTACCTCCTAAATCTCGAGACGAGATTTCTTGTGGTGGAGGAGATTTGTAACGCCCGGATAATCATGCTACAGTAATCTCACATTGATGGTGCCACGCCACCTCTGTCATTGTAGTTAATCACGGGTTAAATCAAAACGGTTTTGAAATTCAAATGCAAGTTAATGATAACAATAAAAGCTTCCAAAAATTAAAACTAAAATGTTTGGTGATTGTCAAATATTACAAAGGTAATTGTGGTGAGGTAAACACATTTTTATAAAAGGCCTAAATAATTTAGAATGATTTAAAACAAAAAAGTAAATAAATAAAAGAAAAGAAAACAAAACAAAAAGAAGAGAAACCCCCACCCGATGGGCCAACCGCCCAGTAGCCACCAGCCGGCCAGCCGCCCACCCCCGCACCCCCCCCCATAAGCCACCCCCCCCCCCACTTCCCCTCGTCCAACCCACGTTCCCCCCACCGACACTTCCCCCCCCCCTCCCGAAAATATCTCTCCCCTCTCCCCGATTGGATCGGGATCGAGGAGAGACCGCCTCGCCAGCGCCCGAGCCGCCCCACGGAGCTGCCTCCCCATCGTCGCGGGACTGCCGCCACCTCGACCCTTCCTCGTCGGACCTCCCGACCGCCGTCCGCCACGCTGCCGTGCCCTACCGCCCCGTGGCGCCCCCTTCCTTCCCCTTTTCCTCATGGTCACCGCCAGCTCCGACCACGCCGTCGCGGTCCCTCCCGGCGGTCGTGCCGCCCTAATCGTCGGCGTCGCCATTGCTGCCTCGTTACTGCACGGCCGCACCGCGTGCCCCCCTCCCCGCGCGCTGGCTGGCCATGGCCCGCGGCGAGGCCTCTTCCCCTGCGCGCGGACCGTCCCGCCCCCCGCCTCTCCTTCCCCGACTGGCTCCACCACCGGACCCCGTCAAGCTTCACCGCGCGCGTGCACGCGCTCGTCGTGCTTGACCGCGCCGCCCCGTTCCTCCCCGTCGCTGCTACCCCCGCCGTGGACTCGCCCTAGCTCGCCGGCGCCCTGCCGATCCTGGCCGCAACCGCCCGTGCCTCGTCCCGGCCGTATGGCTCGACCACGGCCATTCCCCCTTTGGCCCTCGGCCCGTCGGCCCACCTCCCTCGCTGCTCTTTCGCCATTGCTCCAGCCGCTGGCCGCAAGCAGCCTCCACGCGCCAAGATCGCTTTGTTGGGCTGCGCCATGCGCCAGCGCCACGCCTGCTTAGCCTCATGGGCCCGACCACGAGGGCCCCCCGAACCTTAAGAAAAAAAGAGAATTAAAATAAAAATAATAAATAATAATAAAATGATTTAATAAAATTAATTATTAATTAATTAATTATCTAATGAATTAATTAAGTTAATTAATCCGGTTTAATTAATTTAATTAACTAGTTAGGTTAATTAAATAGTAATTAAATTAACTAATCTGTAATTAACCTAAGCGAGAGAATGACAGGTGGGTCCCATCGGACCCACACGTCAGAATTGACCAGTCAATGGTCAACGTTGACTGCTTGACATCACTCGATGTCATCTTGACGTCATCATTTACTATTACGGATAATGTCGGATTTAAATAATTAATTAAATTCCGAAATTAATAAAATCTTTAGAAAATCATATCTTTTAATCCGTAACTCGGTTAAAATATTTTCAACATGAAAGTTGCTCGAGCAGCGAGGCGATTCGGATACGCAATCCGTTCGTCCGCCACACACCCCTAACCTATCGAACTCGCAACTTTCCCCCTCCGCTGCTCTTGCTGAAACACGAAACACCGGGGATATTTTCCCGGATGTTTCCCCACTTAACCGGTACCACCTCATACCACGTTAGGGCATGCCTAGCATCGTTACTTGTCTTGTCATGCATCGATATGCATCTGTTTACATGGTATTCATTGTTTCTTCCCCTCTTCTCTCCGTAGACTACGAGACCGACGCTGCTGCTTGCCCGGTTCGACTACGGAGTTGATGACCCCTCTCTCTTGCCAGAGCAACCAGGCAAGCACCCCCCCTTGATCACCAGATATCACCTATTCTACTCTATACTGCTTGCATTAGAGTAGTGTAGCGTGTTACTGCTTTCTGTTATACCTATCCCGATGCATAGCTTTGTCCTTGTTACTCTTTGTTGTTACCTTTACCGCAATCCTACATGCTTAGTTTAGGATGCTAGTATTCCATCTGTGGCCCTACATTCTTGTCCGTCTGGCATGTTATACTATCGGGCCGTGATCACTCGGGAGGTGATCACGGTTATATACTATATACTTATACATGATACATGTGGAGACTAAAGTCGGGTCGGTGGTGGAGCACCATGAGTGGATCTTTGTGGCGGAGCGACAGGCAGGTTGAGACCGCCTAGGAGAGAGGTGGGCCTGGCCTGTTCGGCGTTCATGGATACTTAACATGCTTAACGAGATCTTGGTATTTGATCTGAGTCGACTCTGAGCCTATACGCACTAACCAACTCGTGGGAGAGATATGGGCACTTTCGGCGTCGTGTTATCACCAAGCACTTCGTGGCGTCGTGGTGGCGGCCACCGGATTGGACTGGAATGCCACTAGGCTAGGTCTGCTTCCGGCCACGTCGCAACATGCAGTGTGCTCGTAGGCGATGGGCCTGCACCCTGGCGCTTAGGTTTAGACTGGCGTCTTGACCTCTCTGTTGAGCCTAGGTGGGGCTGCGGCGTGTTGATCTTCAGCGGCGGGCATGACCGAGAAAGTGTGTCCGCCAAATGGGATCAAGCGTGTTGGGTTATGTGGTGCACCCTGCAGGAAGTTAATCTATTGAATAGCCGTGATCTTGATAGCAGGGGCGACTTGGAGTTGTACCTTGACCTTATGACAACTAGAACCGGATCCTTAATAAAACACACCCTTCCAAGTGCCAGATACAACCGGTGGTCGCTCTCTCTCAGGGTTACGAGGAGGGGATCACCGGGTAGGATTATTGCTATGTGATGTTACTTGGAGGACTTCAACCTACCCTCTTCTACCTGTTGCAAGACGAAGGTGACGAAGCGTAGTCTTCGATAAGACTAGCTATCCCCTCTTATTACGGCATTCTCGATTCACCCCTTGATATGGCCCTTTACACCAATATCCATGCATATGTAGTGTAGCTCCTTGCTTGCGAGTACTTTGGATGAGTACTCACGGTTGCATTGTTCCCCCCTTTTCCCCCTATCTCTACTCGATTGCTGCAACCAGACGATGGAGCCGAGGAGCGACGCCACCGTCGATGACAACTACTACTACCGGGCGCCTACTACTACGTGCAGCCGGCGGCGACGACTCAGAGTAGTTAGGAGGATCGAGCGGGAGGCCTGCGCCTCTTCGATCTGTATCCCGCTTTGTGCTAGCCTTCTTAAGGCAAACTTGTTTAACTTATGTCCGTACTCAGATATTGTTGCTTCCATGACTTCGTCTATGATCGAGCACTTGTATTCGAGCCCTCGAGGCCCCTGGCTTGTATTATGATGCTTGTATGACTTACTTTATTTTTAGAGTTGTGTTGTGATATCTTCCCGTGAGTCCCTGATCTTGATCGTACACGTTTGCGTGTATGAGTAGTGTACGATTGAATCGGGGGCGTCACATATGTTCTGAGATTGATGTTGCTATGACTTTGCTATGCTTAATGCTTGTCACTAGGGCCCGAGTGCCATGATTTCAGATCTGAACCTACTATGTTTTCATGAATATATGTGAGTTCTTGATCCTATCTTGCAAGTCTATAGTCACCTACTATGTGTTATGATCCGGCAACCCCGAAGTGACAATAATCGGGACCACTCCCGGTGATGACCATAGTTTGAGGAGTTCATGTATTCACTATGTGCTAATGCTTTGTTCCGGTTCTCTATTAAAAGGAGGTCGTAATATCCCTTAGTTTCCATTAGGACCCCGCTGCCACGGGAGGGTAGGACAAAAGATGTCATGCAAGTTCTTTTCCATAAGCACGTATGACTATACTCGGAATACATGCCTACATTACATTGACGAATTGGAGCTAGTTCTGTGTCACCATATATTATGATTGTTACATGATGAACCGCATCCGGCATAATTCTCCATCACCGATCCAATGCCTATGAGCTTTCCATATACTGGTCTTCGCTTATTTACTTTTTCGTTGCTACTGTTACAATCACTACAAAACACCAAAAATATTACTTTTACTTTTGTTACCTTTGTTACCGTTACCACTGCTATCATATTACTTTGTTGCAGATATTAAGTTATCCAGGTGTGGTTGAATTGACAACTCAACTGCTAATACTTGAGAATATTCTTTGGTTCCCCTTGTGTCGAATCAATAAATCTGGGTCGAATACTCTACCCTCGAAAATTGTTGCGATCCCCTATACTTGTGGGTTATCAAGACTATTTTCTGGCGCCGTTGCCGGGGAGCATAGCTCTATTCTTTGAGTCAATTGGGATTTATATCTGCTGGTCACTATGTAGAACATGAAATACGCTAAGACAACAATTTATCCCTCAACTACGAGGGGAGGTAAGGAACTGCCATCTAGCTCTGCACTTGATTCACCTTCTGTTTTGAGTAAGCTTGCGACACCTAAACCTGCTTCTACTATTAGCTTACGATATGTCGATGTTATTGATGATGCCACTTCGCTATGCATGATACTTATGATGAAACTACTTCTATGCTTGATACTACTGTGCCACTTAGTGAATTTCTTGATGAACAAATTGCTAGGGCTAGAGAGAAAGAAATTATTGAAACTGATTATGTGGATGAAATTGATGATGAAAATTTGCCTATTATTCCTGAGGGTTGTATTTTTGATAAAGAAGCTTCTGCAGCTATTTTAGCTTGCAAAGATAGCTATGAGCTTAACAGGTTATTAGCTAAATGGAATAAGCAATCTCTTAATGATAAAATGAGACCCGACCCTGCTTTTGCAACTTCACCTATCTGTGTTACCGATAAGGATTATGAATTCTCTGTTGATCCTGATATAATTACTTTGGTTGAATCTGATCCTTTTCATGGCTATGAATCTGAAACTGTTGCGGCACATCTTACTAAATTAAATGATATAGCCACCCTGTTCACTAATGATGAGAGATCTCGCTACTTTTATATCCTTAAAATATTACTGTTCTCATTAAAGGGTGATGCTAAGATATGGTTTAATTCTCTTGATCCTGGTTGTGTGCGTAGTCCCCAGGATATGATTTATTATTTCTCTGCTAAATATTTCCCAGCTCAGAAACAAGCTGCTTTGAGGGAAATATACAACTTTGTGGAAATTGAAGAAGAGATCTCCCACAAGCTTGGGGGAGGCTTCTCAAGTTACTTAATGCTTTGCCTGATCATTCTCTTAAAAAAATGAAATACTTGATATCTTTTATAATGGACTAACCGATGCTTCCAGAGATTACCTGGATAGTTGTGCTGGTTCTGTTTTCGGGGAAAGAACACCGGATGAAGCTGAAATTCTATTGAATAATATGTTGACAAATGAAAATAATTGGACACTTCCTGAGCCAGCTCCTGAGCCAATTCCTGAGCCTATTCCTAAACCAACTCCAAAGAAGAGAGGTGTTCTATTCCTCAGTCCTGAAGATATGCAAGAGGCAAAGAAATCTATGAAAGAAAAAGGTATTAAAGCTGAAGATATTAAGAATTTACCTCCTATTAAAGAAATACATGGTCTTCATTTACCGCCCGTTGAAGAAACATATGATCTTAATCCTCCACCTACTGAAGAACCTCCTGGTCTTGATAACCCGACACAGGTAGTAAAGGTAAATTCTCTCTATAGATTTGATGAAGGTGATATTACTCACTATAAGTCTGCTAGACAATGCTTAGAAGAGTTTGGTAATTTTATTGTCAAACAAGAGTTCAATGCTTATTTTGGTGGACAATTGAAATATAATTCCGATATGATTAAACACTTGAGTAATTACATGGCCAATGTTAAAGGTGAACTTAAACTCATTACTAAACATGCTTCTATGGTTACCACTCAAGTAGAACAAGTACTTAAGGCTCAAAATGATTTGCTCAATGAAATGAATAGTAAGAAAAATGATTATGATGTTAGAGTGGCTACTAGAACTGGTAGAATGACTTAGGAACCTTTGTATCCTGAAGGCCACCCTAAGAGAATTGAGCAAGATTCTCAGAGAAATAATATTGATGTACCTAGTTCTTCTAAAAGGAAGAAAAAGAAAAATGATAGGACTTTGCAAACTTCTAGTGAACCTATTGCTGAAACACCTGAGAATCCAAATGATATCTCTATTTCTAATGCTGAAACACAATCTCGTAATGAACATGAACCTAGTGAGAATGTCAATGAAGATGTTCATGATGATGCTCAACCTAGTAATGATAATGATATAGAAATTGAACCTGCTGTTGATCTTGATAACCCACAATCAAAGAATCAACGCTATGATAAGAGAGACTTTGTTGCTTTGCTGATAAGAAACCCATGCCTTTTCCTCCCAAACCATCCAAGAAAAAAGATGATGAGGATTTTGAGCGCTTTGCTGAAATGATTAGACCTATCTTTTTGCGGATGCGATTAACTGATATGCTCAAAATGAATCCTTATGCTGAGTATATGAAAGAAATTGTTACTAATAAAAGAAAGATACCAGAAGCTGAGATTTCCACCATGCTTGCTAATTATACTTTTAAGGGTGGAATACCAAAGAAACTTGGAGATCCAGGAGTACCCACTATACCATGCTCCATTGAAAGAAACTATGTTAAAACTGCTTTATGTGATCTTGGAGCCGGTGTTAGTGTTATGCCTCTCTCTTTATATCGTAGACTTGACTCGAATAAGTTGACACCTACTGAAATATCTTTGCAAATGGCTGATAAATCAACTGCTATACCTGTCAGTATTTGTGAGGATGTGCCTGTTGTGGTTGCAAATGTTACTATTTTAACGGACTTTGTTATTCTTGATATTCCCGAGGACGATAGTATGTCTATTATTCTTGGAAGACCTTTTTTTAATACTGCAGGGGCTGTTATTGATTGCAACAAAGGCAACGTCACTTTTCATGTTAATGGTAATGAGCATACGGTACACTTTCCGAGGAAACAACCTCAAGTTCATAGTATCAACTCTATTGGAAAAATTCCATCGATCATTTTTGGAGTTTTGAATTTCCTCTTCCTACTGTCAAAAAGAAATATGATATTCTTATTATTGGGGATGTGCATATCCCCGTTGAGGTAACATAGTGTTATTCGAAATTTCTCCGGTTCCATGTTAGTCGGAATGAGTTTGTTAACAAGACTTGATCGACCTTGTTAGTGGATTCCTTTTGATGAGCATGAGATGGATGAAACTAGAAGGCACAACCTTCTGTACCCTCTCTCTACTTTTTGTTATTTAGTTGAAATAAAGTAAAAATAGTATTTTTTCTGTCTGTTTTCTGATTTATCTGAGCAATATAAAAATACCCCGAAAATAAAAGTTCTCCAAATGCCCTGAAAATGAAATATGATTTTTTATAGAATATTTGAGGATTTCTAGAACTGAGAACACAGCAGGGGGGTCAACCACCTGGCCACGAGGGTGGAGGGCACGCCCTACCCCCCAGGGCACGCCCCCCTGCCTCGTGGGCCCACGGTGGCCCTCCTCCACTTATTACTGCACCCATACACTCCTTCTTCCTCCCACAAACACCAATATCCAGCTCAAGCACAAGTTCTAGCTCATTTTGCTGCGATTTTTGATCTCCTTGCTCAAAGCACCTCTCACAAAACTGCTTGGGGATATTGTTCTTTGGTATGTGATTCCTCCATTGGTCCAATTAGTTTTTGTTCTAGTGCTTTATTCATTATAAATTTGTGCTGCCTAGGTGACCATGTTCTTGAGCTTGCATGTCAAATTTATATGGTTCCAAGTAGTTCTAATGCATGATATAGTCTCTAGGCACTTGTAGGAGTAGTTGCTATCAATTTTGTTGAGCTTGGTTCACTTTTGTTTGAAGTTACTAAAAATTTCAGATTATTTCAGAAAATAATGAAGAGATTTTTGAGGGGCTCATCGAGCTAAAGCTCGAAGGAAAAGCAAAATGAAGAAGCACAGAGGCCCAAATATAATTTGCCTCGCACCACGGAGGTCCGGCCATGTGAATGGCCTTCCGATGATTTCTTGAGAAAAGCTGGGATTTATGATGATTTCTATTCATTGGCTAAGAATGCTGGCCTCACCGACTTCCTCCGCGACCAACGTCATCAGTATCTCTTACTCACTAATACCTTTGTGCAAAACTTCTACTATTTTCCTAAGGAAATACCTCCTTCAGTAGAGTTTCATTTATATGATGTTGTTCAGAAGATGCCACTAGATGAATTTTGCAAGGTTTGAAAAATAACCTTCGAGGGTACCTTAGATGAACCACATCACAAAGATGTGGACGGGTTTATTGACACCATTACTGTGGGGAAACCATGGAAGTTTCTGATGCAAGGATCACTAGCATACATTTTCCTGTTTTACCCTGCTTTGCTATATTTGCTAGTCGTTTCTTAATTGGTCGCGAAAACTGTGGAAACCTTAGTGTTCCTGATATTTTCATTTTGTTCCATGGTTTATTCCGTGATAACACTGTTAGTATGGGCGTTATCGTTGCTAAATGGTTAAGTCTGAACAGTACTGAGGGCCCCATCTTTGAAGGTATTTATGCTTCATGCCTAGCTGCACATTTTAACATACCTACTAGGCTCTATGAGAAATAAGAGAAATTGTTGCCCAATTCTTATTTAGATTATAAGAGTATGCTAGCGCATGACTTTATTGTTAAAATTAGGGAAGGGGAGCTTAAATACAAATTGTTCTTTCATAAACATCATCCTGAGACTATTACCTTGCCTGCTCCTTCCTTGTTTAATTTATCTGAAGGTCCGTATCTCGTTCCGTGGGCGGCCGTTCAAGCCTACTGGAACCCTACACCAGCCCCAAAGCCGGAACCACAATTTGAGCCTCCACGATAGTCTGATTATTTTTGGGATCTGGAGATGACTGCCAGCCAGTGGCAGTCAGAGTCCTCTTCATCTCAGTACGACCCCAGCTACAACTATGGGTATCCGCCAGTCCATCCTTGGCAATGAACCAACTTAGGCCAAAAGCCTAAGCTTGGGGGAGTACGTATTTCCCACCGACATTACATTTATGTTCACACACTCATTGCTAGATGTCGGTGCTCATACTCTTTCACTGTAATATCCATGTTAGTTTATTTTCTTTTTCCTGCTTTCTTCTTGTGTGTTTGATAAACCTTAAGAAAAACAAAAAAATTAGTAGTAGCTTTTAGCTATTTTATTTTTCTTGATGTAGTAGTAATAACTAAAAATAAAACCCAAAAATATTTCATGTTCTTCTTTTGCTTGTTGGGAGCTTTCCCGTGTAAATAGTTTTATTTCTTTTCTTTTCTTTGGGGGTCGATAGGAGAAGACCATAATTAAATTATTGAAGTGGCTCTTATATGCATTACTGTTGATTTAACCAAGAGCCCATATTGCCTTGTCTTCTCCTGTTTATTGAATGCTCGTAGATTCCAGCTTAGTCCAATGCACGTGCACTCTTATTATATTCACATCGTTCGGTCGTGCAAGTGAAAGGCAATTATTGAAGGAAATATGCCCTAGAGGCAATAATAAAGTTATTATTTATTTCCTTATTTCATGATAAATGTTTATTATTCATGCTAGAATTGTATTAACCGGAAACATAATACATGTGTGAATACATAGACAAACAGATTGTCACCAGTATGCCTCTACTTGACTAGCTCGTTGATCAAAGATGGTTATGTTTCCTAGCCATAGATATGAGTTGTCACTTGATTAATGGGATCACATCATTAGGAGAATGATGTGATTGACATGACCCATTCTGTTAGCTTAGCACACGATCGTTTAGTATGTTGTTATTGATTTCTTCATGACTTATACATGTTCCTATGACTATGAGATTATGCAACTCCCGTTTACCGGAGGAACACTTTGTGTGCTACCAAACGTCACAACGTAACTGGGTGATTATAGAGGTGCTCTACAGGTGTCTCCGAAGGTACTTGTTGGGTTGGTGTATTTCGAGATTAGGATTTGTCACTCCGATTGTCGGAGAGGTATCTCTGGGCCCTCTCGGTAATGCACATCACTTAAGCCTTCCAAGCATTGCAACTAATGAGTTAGTTGCGGGATGATGTAATACGGTACAAGTAAAAAAGACTTGCCGGTAACGAGATTGAACTAGGTATTGAGATACCGACGATCGAATCTCGGGCAAGTAACATACCGATGACAAAGGGAACAACGTATGTTCTTATGCGGTCTGACTGATAAAGATCTTCGTAGAATATGTGGGAGCCAATATGAGCATCTAGGTTCCGCTATTGGTTATTGACCGGAGACGTGTCTCGGTCATGTCTACATAGTTCTCGAACCCGTAGGGTCCGCGCGCTTAACGTTACGATGACAGTTATATTATGAGTTTATATGTTTTGATGTACCGAAGGTTGTTCGAAGTCCCGGATGTGATCACGGACATGACGAGGAGTCTCGAAATGGTCGAGACATGAAGATTGATATGTTGGAAGCCTATGTTTGGATATCGGAAGTGTTCCGGGTGAAATCCGGATTTTACCAGAGTACCGGGAGGTTACCGGAACCCCCCGGGAACTTAATGGGCCTTAGTGGGCCTAGGTGGAAGAGAGGAGAGGCGGCTAGGGCTGGGCCGCGCCCCCCCCCCCCCAGTCCGAATGGGACAAGGAGAAGGGGGCGGCGCCCCCCTTCCTTCTTCTCCTCCACTCCTTTCCCCTCCCAAGTCCTAATCCAACTAGGAAAGGGGGGAGTCCTAATCCCGGTGGGAGTAGGACTCCTCCTGGCGCGCCTCTCCCTTGGCCGGCCGCACCGCCCCCCCTTGCTCCTTTATATACGGGGGCAGGGGGGCACCCCAAAGACACAACATTGATCTGTTTGATCTTTTAGCCGTGTGCGGTGCCCCCCTCCACCATAGTCCACCTCGATATCATCAGAAGCGGTGCTTAGGCGAAGCCTGCGTCGAGTAGAACATCAACATCGTCCTGCACGCCGTCGTGCTGACAAAACTCTCCCTCAACACTCGGCTGGATCGGAGTTCGAGGGACGTCATCGGGCTGAACGTGTGCTGAACTCGGAGGTGCCGTGCGTTCGGTACTTGATCGGTCGGATCATGAAGACGTACGACTACATCAACCGCGTTGTGCTAACGCTTCCGCTTTCGTTCTACGAGGGTACGTAGACAATACTCTCCCCTCTCGTTGCTATGCATCACCATGATCTTGCGTGTGTGTAGGAATTTTTTTGAAATTACTACGTTCCCCAACAGTGGCATCCGAGCCTAGTTTTATGCGTAGATGTCATATGCACGAGTAGAACACAAGTGAGTTGTGGGCGATATATGTCATACTGCTTACTGATACGTCTCCAACGTATCTATAATTTTTGATTGCTCCATGCTATATTATCTATTGTTTTGGACTATATTAGGCTTTATTTTCCACTTTTATATTACTTTTGGGACTAACCTATTAACCGGAGGCCCAGCCCGTAATTGCTGTTTTTGTCTATTTCAATGTTTGAAGAAACGGAATATCAAACGGAGTCCAAACGGAATGAAATCTTGGAACGTGATTTTCTCATCGATAAGATCCAGAGACTTGGACCCTCGGTCAAGAAATGAGGAGGCGGCCACGAGGGTGGGGGCGCCCCTAGGGCGCCCCCGCATCGTGGGCCCCAAGCTCCACCGACGCACTCCTTCCTCCTATATATACCTCGTACCACCAACAGATCGATACGGAGCCAAAACCTAATTCCACCGCCGCAACTTTCTCAGATCCACGAGATCCCATCATGGGGCCTGTTAGGAGCTCACCGGAAGGGAATCCACCACGGAGGGCTTCTACATCATCATCATAGCCTCTCCGATGAAGTGTGAGTAGTTTACTTCAGACCTTCGGGTCCATAGTTAGTAGCTAGATGGCTTCTTCTCTCTTTTTGGATCTCAATACAATGTTCTCCCCCTCTCTCGTGGAGATCTATTCGATGTAATCTTCTTTCTGCGGTGTGTTTGTTGAGATCGATGAATTGTGGGTTTATGATAAAGATTATCTATGAGAAATATTTGAATCTTCTTTGAATTCTTTTATGTATGATTGGTTATCTTTGCAAGTCTCTTCGAATTATCCGTTTGGTTTGGCCAACTAGATTGGTAGTTCTTGCAATGGGAGAAGTGCTCAGCTTTGGGTTCAATCTTGCGGTGTCCTTTCCCAAAGGATGAGGGGCAGCAAGGCACGTATTGTATTGTTGCCATCGAGGATAACAAGATGGGGTTTTATCATATTGCATGAATTTATCCTCTACATCATGTCATCTTGCTTAAGGCGTTACTCTATTTTCATTAACTTAATACTCTAGATGCATCTTTGGATAGCGGTCGATGAGTGGAGTAATAGTAGTAGATGCAGGCAGAGTCGATCAACTTGTCTCGGACGTGATGCCTATATACATGATCATACCTAGATACTCTCATAACTATGCTCAATTCAGTCAATTGCTCAACAGTAATTCGTTCACCCACCGTAAAATACTTATGGTCTTGAGAGAAGCCACTAGTGAAACCTATGGCCCCCGGGTCTATTCTCATCATATTAATCTTCCTATTCTTTATTATTGCTTTGCTTTTTTACTTTGCCTTTTATTTTACTTTGCATCTTTATACCAAAAATATTATCTATCATCTTTATCAGATCTCACTCTCGTAAGTGACCGTGAAGGGATTGACAACCCCTATTTGCGTTGGTTGCGAGGAGTTATTTGCTTTGTGTAGGTACGAGGGACTTGCGCGTGGCCTCCTACTGGATTGATACCTTGGTTCTCAAAAACTGAAGGAAATACTTACGCTACTCTGCTGCATCATCCTCTCCACTTCGGGGAAAACCAACGCAAGCTCAAGACGTAGCAAGAAGGATTTATGGCGTCGTTGCCGGGGAGTCTACGCAAAAGTCAACATACCAAGTACCCATCACAATCCCTTATCTCTCGCATTACATTATTTGCCATTTGCCTCTCGTTTTCCTCTCCCCCACTTCACCCTTGCCATTTTATTCGCCCTCTCTTTTCCGTTTGCCTTCCCGTTGCCATGGCCGAATCAAAAAGAACTAAGGGTCCTTTCCAGGGTTCTAGTACCGATAACCCTTCTATCCTCTCTAAGATCATAAATAATGATGCTACGGAAAGACCCACCGGGGTTACCAATGAGAGCTTAAATAATTTTGATGAAGATGACTCTAGAATTTTTCGTTATTTACTTGATGAGTCTTTAAAAGATGCTTGGGATAGGTTATTAAGGATTTCGGCTAGCTATGTACCACAATATCAAATTGAGGTTTTCTAAAAAAGTTTCTATGTTGGATTGCCCGCTTCTTTCAAACAAGTTCTAGACTCTATTTTTTATGAAGGTTTTTTTGAAGGGGATGCTATAGATACCTATGAAAAAATGAAAACTATATTTGGGCACCCCATGAATGATAAGGTTGAGTCTACCACTCTCTTATGCTTCTATCAAAACAAAATTATTAAAGAGATGAAATCTAGTTTAGATGCAAATTTTCGTAACGTGCTTAATCTCACTTCCTCCATTAATGACAATGTGCTTTCCCAAAATAGAAGGATGAATGCCATAGAAAGGAAATTTGCTCTTTTCTCTCCGAGTACCAAAGATGGCAATACCTAGATCTATCCTTGCTTTTATGCCTAGCTAAGGGCGTTAAACGATAGCGCTTGTTGGGAGGCAACCCAATTTTATTTTTTCTCTTGTTTTTGTTTCTGTTTAGGAATAAATAATCCATCTACCTTCTGTTTAGATGTGGTTTTATGTTTTAATTAGTGTTTGTGCCAAGTTAAACCTATAGGATCTTCTTGGATGATAGTTATTTGATCTTGCTGTAATTTCCAGAAACTTTCTGTTCACGGAAACAATTGTTAAAAATCACCAAAACATGATAAAATAGTGATTCCAATTTCTGCTGATCAATAAACAAATTTCCTAAGTCGTCCTATTTTGGCTGAATTTTTTAAGTTCCAGAAGTTTGCGTCAGTTACAGATTACTACAGACTATTTCTGTTTTTCGTGTGTTGTTTGCTTGTTTTGATGAATCTATGGCTAGTAAAATAGTTTATAATCCATAGAGAAGTTGGAATACAGTAGATTTAACACCAATATAAATAAAGAATGAGTTCATTACAGTACCTTGAAGTGGTCTTTTGTTTTCTTTCGCTAACGGAGCTTACGAGATTTCTGTTGAGTTTTGTGTTGTGAAGTTTTCAAGTTTTGGGTGAATTTTTTTGATGGATTATGGAAAAAGGAGTGGAAAGAGCCTAAGCTTGGGGATGCCCATGGCACCCCCAAGATAATCCAAGGACACCAAAAATTCAAAGCTTGGGGATGCCCCGGAAGGCTTCCATCGGTAACTTTACTTGGAGCTATATTTTTATTCACTACATGATATGTGTTTTGCTTGGAGCGTCTTGTATTATTTGTGTCTTTGCTTGTTAGTTTACCACAATCATCCTTGCTGTACACACCTTTTGAGAGAGCCATACATAAATTGGAATTTGTTAGAATACTCTATGTGCTTCACTTATATCTTTTGAGCTTTATAGTTTTGCTCTAGTGCTTCACTTATATCTTTTAGAGCACGGTGGTGGATTTTTTTTATAGAAACCTTTGATCTCTCATGCTTCACTTAGATTATTTTGAGAGTCTTAAATAGCATGGTAATTTGCTTAAAATAATAATATCCTTGGTATTCAAGATTTGTAAAACTTTCTTTTGAGTGCGTTGAATACTAAGAAAAGTTCGATGCTTGATAATTGTTTTGAGATATGAAGGTAGTAATATTAGAGTCATGCTAGTTGAGTAGTCGTGAATTTGATAAATACTTGTGTTAAAGTTTGTGATTCCCGTAGCATGCACGTATGGTGAACCGTTATGTGATGAAGTCGGAGCATGATTTATTTATTGATTGTCTTCCTTATGTGTGGCGGTCGGGGACGAGCGATGGTCTTTTCCTACCAATCTACCCCCCTAGGATCATGCGCGTAATACTTTGCTTTGATAACTTGTAGATTTTTGCAATAAGTATATGAGTTCTTTATGACTAATGTTGAGTCCATGGATTATACACACTTTTCTCACCCTTCCACCATTGCTAGCCTCTCTAATACCGCGCACTTTTCGCCGATATCATACACCCACCATAAACCTTCCTCAAAACAGCCACCATACCTACCTATCATGGCATTTCCATAGCCATTCCAAGATATATTGCCATGCAACTTTCCACCGTTCCGTTTATTATGACACGCTCCATCATTGTCATATTGCTTAGCATGATCATTTAGTTGACATCGTATTTGTGGCAAAGCCACCGTTCATAATTCTTTCATACATATCACTTATGAATCATTGCATATCCCGGTACACTGCCGGAGGCATTCACATAGAGTCATATTTTGTTCTAAGTATCGAGTTGTAATTCTTGAGTTGTAAGAAAAATAAAAGTGTGATGATCATCATTTTTGGAGCATTGTCCCAAGTGAGGAAAGGATGATGGAGACTATGATTCCCCCATAAGGGATGAGACTCCGGACGAAAAATAAAAAAAATAAAAGAAAAGAGGCCATAAAAAAAGAGAAAAGGCCCAAAAAAATGAGAGAAAAGGAGAGAAGGGACAATGTTACTATCCTTTTACCACACTTGTGCTTCAAAGTAGCACCATGATCTTCATAATAGAGAGTCTCTCGTTTTCTCACTTTCATATACTAGTGGGAATTTTTCATTATAGAACTTGGCTTGTATATTCCAATGATGGGCTTCCTCAAATTGCCCTAGGTCTTCATGAGCAAGCGAGTTGGATGCACACCCACTTAGTTTCTTTTGTTGAGCTTTCATATACTTATAGCTCTAGTGCATCCGTTGCATGGCAATCCCTACTCACTCACATTGATGTCTATTGATGGGCATATCCATAGCCCGTTGATACGCCTAGTTGATGTGAGACTATCTTCCCTCTTTTTGTCTTCTCCACAACCACCATTCTATTCCACATATAATGCTATATCCATGGCTCACGCTCATGTATTGCGTGAAGATTGAAAAAGTTTTGAGAATGTCAAAAGTATGAAACAATTGCTTGGCTTGTCATCGGGGTTGTGCATGATTTAAATACTTTGCGTGGTGAAGATAGAGCATAGCCAGACTATATGATTTTGTAGGGATAACTTCCTTTGGCCATGTTATTTTGAGAAGACATAATTGCTTTGTTAGTATGCTTGAAGTATTATTATTTTTTATGTCAATATTAAACCTTTGTCTTGAATCTTTCGAATCTGAATATTCATACCACAATTAAGAAGAGTTACATTGAAATTATGCCAAGTAGCACTCAGCATCAAAAATTCTCTTTTTATCATTTACCTACTCGAGGACGAGCAGGAATTAAGCTTGGGGATGCCTGATACGTCTCCAACGTATCTATAATTTTTGATTGCTCCATGCTATATTATCTATTGTTTTGGACTATATTGGGCTTTATTTTCCACTTTTAGATTACTTTTGGGACTAACCTATTAACCGGAGGCCCAGCCCAGAATTGTTGTTTTTTGCCTATTTCAGTGTTTCGAAGAAACGGAATATCAAATGGAGTCCAAACAGAATGAAATCTTCGGGAACGTGATTTTCTCAACAGATAAGATCCAGGAGACTTGGACCCTCGGTCAAGAAAGGAGGGAGGCGGCCACGAGGGTGGAGGGCGCCCCCCCTAGGGCGCGCCCCCCTACCTTGTGGGCCCCCCGAAGCTCCACCGACGTACTCCTTCCTCCTATATATACCTCACGCACTTCAACAGATCGATACGGAGCCAAAAACCTAATTCCACCGCCGCAAATTTCTGTATCCACGAGATCCCATCTTCGGGCCTGTTCCGGAGCTCCGTCGGAAGGGGAATCCACCACGGAGGGCTTCTACATCATCATCATAGCCTCTCCGATGAAGTGTGAGTAGTTTACTTCAGACCTTCGGGTCCATAGTTAGTAGCTAGATGGCTTCTTCTCTCTTTTTGGATCTCAATACAATGTTCTCCCCCTCTCTCGTGGAGATCTATTCGATGTAATCTTCTTTTTGCGGTGTGTTTGTTGAGACCGATGAATTGTGGGTTTATGATCAAGATTATCTATGAGCAATATTTGAATCTTCTTTGAATTCTATTATGTATGATTGGTTATCTTTGCAAGTCTCTTCGATTTATCCGTTTGGTTTGGCCAACTAGATTGGTAGTTCTTGCAATGGGAGAAGTGCTTAGCTTTGGGTTCAATCTTGCGGTGTCCTTTCCCGATTCTGATGAGGGGCAGCAAGGCACGTATTGTATTGTTGCCATCGAGGATAACAAGATGGGGGTTTTATCATATTGCATGAATTTATCCCTCTACATCATGTCATCTTGCTTAAGGCGTTATTCTGTTTTCATTAACTTAATACTCTAGATGCATGCTAGATAGCGGTCGATGAGTGGAGTAATAGTAGTAGATGCAGGCAGGAGTCGGTCAACTTGTCTCGTACGTGATGCCTATATACATGATCATACCTAGATACTCTCATAACTATGCTCAGTTCTGTCAATTGCTCAACAGTAATTCGTTCACCCACCGTAAAATACTTATGCTCTTGAGAGAAGCCACTAGTGAAATGTATGGCCCCCGGGTCTATTCTCATCATATTAATCTTCCTACGCTTTATTATTGCTTTGCTTTTTTGCTTTGCCTTTTATTTTACTTTGCATCATTATACCAAAAATACCAAAAATATTATCTATCATCTCTATCAGATCTCACTCTCGTAAGTGACCTTGAAGGGATTGACAACCCCTATTCGCGTTGGTTGCGAGGAGTTATTTGCTTTGTGTAGGTACGAGGGACTTGTGCGTGGCCTCCTACTGGACTGATACCTTGGTTCTCAAAAACTAAGGGAAATACTTATGCTACTCTGCTGCATCATCCTCTCCTCTTCGGGGAAAACCAACGCAAGCTCAAGACGTAGCACTTACCAGCATGTCATACTTTGGTTCGGCGATATTGTTGGATGAAGCGGCCCAGACCGACATTACGCGTACGCTTACGCGAGACTGGTTTTACCATCGTGCTATGCACACAGGTGACTAGCGGGTGTCAGTTTCTCCAACTTTAGTTGAATCGAGTGTGGCTATGCCCGATCCTTGTTGAAGGTTAAAACATCACATACTTGACGAAATATCG
Organism: Aegilops longissima; assembly: GCA_021605205.1. NCBI lineage: Eukaryota > Viridiplantae > Streptophyta > Magnoliopsida > Poales > Poaceae > Aegilops > Aegilops longissima. The sequence continues at coordinate 467,751,191 of CM038677.1, read as the reverse complement.
TTGTGGTTTTGATGCGTAGGTAAGAACGGTTCTTGATAAGCCCGTAGCAGCCACGTAAAACTTGCAACAACAAAGTAGAGGACGTCTAACTTGTTTTTGCAGGTCATGTTGTGATGTGATATGGTCAAGATGTGATGAGATATAAGTTGTTGTATGAGATGATCATGTTTTGTTGAAGTTATTGGCAACTGGCAAAATCCTTATGGTTGTCTCTCTATTGCATAAGATGCAAGCGCCAAATAATTGCTTTACTTTATCGATATGCGATAGCAATAGTTGCAAGAGCAATTGTTGGCGATACGACCATGTGACGACACATTGATATAGATCAAGATGATGGAGATCATGGTGTCATGCCGGTGACGATGGAGATCATGATGATGCTTTGGAGATGGAGATCAAAGGCACAAGATGATGATGGCCATATCATGTCACATATTTTGATTGCATGTGATGTTTATCTTTTATACATCTTATTTTGCTTAGTTCGGCGGTAGCTTTATAAGATGATCTCTCACTAAATTATCAAGGTATAAGTGTTCTCCCCAGTATGCACTGCTGCGAAAGTTCTTCGTCTTTGAGACACCACGTGATGATCGGGTGTGATAGGCTCTACGTTCAAATACAATGGGTGCAAAACAGTTGCACACGCGGAATACTCAAGTTAAACTTGACGAGCCTAGCATATAACAGATATGGCCTCGGAACACGGAGACTGAAAGGTCGAGCGTGAATCATATAGTAGATATGATCAACATAGTGATGTTCACCGTTGAACATCTCACGTGATGATCGGACATGGTTTAGTTGATATGGATCACGTGATCACTTAGAGGATTAGAGGGAGTTCTATCTAAGTGGGAGTTCTTAAGTAATATGATTAATTCAACTTTAATTTATCATGAACTTAGTCCTGGTAGTATTAGCATTTCTATGTTGTAGGTCAATAGCTCGCGTTGTTGCTCCCCGTTTATATTTTGATATGTTCCTAGAGAAAAAATAAGTTGAAAAATGTTAGTAGCAATGATGCGGACTTGGTCCGTGATCTGAGGATAAACCTCATTGCTGCACAGAAGAATTATGTCCTTGATGCACCGCTAGGTGACAGACCTATTGCAGGAGCAAATGCAGATGTTATGAACGTTTGGCTAGCTCAATATGATGACTACTTGATAGTTTAGTACGCCATGCTTAACGGCTTAGAATCGGGACTTCAAAGACGTTTTGAATGTTATGGACCATATGATATGTTCCAGGAGTTGAAGTTAATATTTCAAGAAAATACCCGAGTTGAGAGATATGAAGTCTACAACAAGTTCTATAGCTGAAAAGATGGAGGAGAATAGCTCAAGCAGTGAGCATGTGCTCAGATTGTCTAGATACTACAATCACTTGAATCAAGTGGGAGTTAATTTTCCAGATAAGATAGTGATTGACAGAGTTCTCTAGTCACTATCACCAAGTTACTAGAACTTCGTGATGAACTATAATATGCAAGAGATAACGGAAAAGATTCCCAAGATCTTCGTGATGCTGAAATCGACGAAGGTAGAAATCAAGAAAAACATCAAGTGTTGATGGTTGACAAGACCACTAGTTTCAAGAAAAGGGCAAAGGGAAGAAGGGGAACTTCAAGAATAACGGCAAGCAAGTTGCTGCTCAAGTGAAGAAGCCCAAGTCTGGACCAAAGCCTGAGACTAAGTGCTTCTACTGCAAAGGGACTGGTCACTAGAAGCGGAACCACCCCAAGTATTTGGCGGATAAGAAGGATGGCAAAGTGAACAAGCTATATTTGATATACATTATTGATGTGTATTTTACTAGTGTTCGTAGCAACCCCTCGGTATTTGATATTGGTTCAGTTGCTAAGAGTAGTAACTCGAAACAGGAATTGCAGAATGAACAGAAACTAGTTAAGGGCGAGGTGACGATGTGTGTTGGAAGTAGTTCCAAGATTGATATGATCATCATCGCACACTCCCTGTCCTTTCGAGATTAGTGTTGAACCTAAATAAGTGTTATTTGGTGTTTGCGTTGAGCATGAATATGATTTGATCATGTTTATTGCAACACGGTTATTCATTTAAGTTAGAGAATAATTGTTGTTCTGTTTACATGAATAAAACCTTCTATGGTCATACACCCAATGAAAATGGTTTGTTGGATCTCGATCGTAGTGATACACATATTCATAATATTGAAGCCAAAAGATGCAAAGATAATAATGATAGTGCAACTTATTTGTGGCACTGCCGTTTAAGTCATATTGGAGTAAAGCGCATGAAGAAACTCCATGCTGATGGGATTTTGGAATCACTTGATGCTTGTGAACCATGCCTTATGGGCAAGATGACTAAGAATCCGTTCTCCGGAACAATGGAGCGAGCAACTGACTTACTGGAAATAATACATACTAATGTATGCGATCCGATGAGTGTTGGGCTCGCGGCGGGTATCATTATTTTCTGACCTTCACAGATGATTTGAGCAGATATGGGTATATCTACTTGATGAAACATAAGTCTGAAACATTTGAAAAATTCATATAATTCCAGAGTGAAGTAGAAAATCATCGTAACAAGAAAATAAAGTTTCTACGATCTGATCATGGAGGAAAATATTTGAGTTACAAGTTTGGCCTTCAATTAAAACAATGTGGAATAGTTTCACAAACTCATGCCACCTGGAACACCACAACATAATGGTGTGTCCGAACGTCATAACCGTACTTTATTGAATATAGTACAATCTATGTTGTCTCTTACCGATTTACCACTATCGTTTTGGGGTTATGCATTAGAGACAGCTGCATTCACGTTAAACAATTGTGATAGCTTCTGCAGCGTTTTCTCTCTGTTGCTATTCTCAACACTTTTGGAAGTATCTATGCAAAGGAATTAGTATTAAGAATAGCTTGGTTTGGTGCAAATGTAATATAAAAAAGGCATTCCCCTATATGCTGTTAGATGTACTGCAAAAAGGTCAAGTTAAAGAAGGCACCATCTAAATCCGTTGAGACGACACCATATGAACTGTGGTTTGGCAAGAACCAAAGTTGTCGTTTTTTTAAGTTTGGGGTTGCGATGCTTATATGAAAAAGTTTCATCCTGATAAGCTCAAACCCAAATCGGAGAAATGTGTCTTCATAGGATACCCAAAGGAGACAGTTGGGTACACCTTCTATCACAGATCCGAAGGCAAGACATTCGTTGCTAAGAATGGATCCTTTCTAGAGAAGGAGTTTCTCTCGAAAGAAGTGAGTGGGAGGAAAGTAGAACTTGATGAGGTAACTATACCTGCTCCCTTATTGGAAGGTAGTTCATCGCAGAAATCTGTTCCTGTGACTACTACACCAATCAGTGAGGAAGCTAATGATGATGATCATGTAACTTCAGATCAAGTTACTACCAAACCTCGTAGGTAAACCAGATTGAGATCCGCACTAGAGTGGTATGATAATACTATTCTGGAGGTCATGTTACTTGACCATGACGAACCTACAAACTATGAGGAAGCGGTGATGAGCCCAGATTCCGCGAAATGGCTTGAGGCCATGAAATCTGAGATGGGATCCATGTATGAGAACAAAGTGTGGACTTTGGTTGACTTGCCCGATGACCGGCAAGAGGAAGACTGACGCTGATAGTAGTGTTACTATCTACAAAGCTAGAATTGTCGCAAAAGGTTTTCGATAGGTTCAAGGTGTTGACTATGATGAGAGTTTCTCACTCGTATCTATGCTTAAGTCTGTCTGAATCATGTTAGCAATTGCCGCATTTTATTAAATCTGGCAAATGGATAAACAAAACTGCATTCCTTAATGGATTTATTAAAGAAGAGTTGTATATGATGCAACCATAAGGTTTTGTCAATCCTAAAGGTGCTAACAAAATATGCAAGCTCCAGCGATCCATCTATGGACTGGTGCAAGCATCTCGGAGTTGGAATATACGCTTTGATAAGTTGATCAAAGCATATAGTTTTATACAGACTTGCGGTGAAGCCTGTATTTACAAGAAAGTGAGTGGGAGCACTACAGCATTTCTGATAAGTATATGTGAATGACATATTGTTGATCGGAAATAATGTAGAATTATTCTGCAAAGCATAAAGGAGTGTTTGAAAGGAGTTTTTCAAAGAAAGACCTCGGTGAAGCTGCTTACATATTGAGCATAAAGATCTATAGAGATAGATCAAGACGCTTGATAAGTTTTTTTCAATGAGTACATACCTTGACAAGATTTTGAAGTAGCTCAAAATGGAAAAGTCAAAGAAAGAGTTCTTGCCTGTGTTACAAGGTGTGAAATTGAGTAAGACTCAAAGCCCGGCCATGGCAGAAGATAGAAAGAGAATGAAAGTCATTCCCTATGCCTCAGCCATAGGTTCTATAAAGTATGCCATGCTGTGTACCAGATCTATTGTATACCCTACACTGATTTTGGCAAGGGAGTACAATACTGAGCTAGGAGTAGATCACTGGACAGCGATCAAAATTATCCTTAGTGGAATAAGGATATGTTTCTCGATTATTGAGGTGACAAAAAGGTTCGTCGAAAAGGGTTACGTCGATGCAAGTTTTGACACTAATCCAGATGACTCTAAGTCTCAATCTGGATACATATTGAAAGTGGGAGCAATTAGCTAGAGTAGCTCAGTGCAGAGCATTGTAGACACAGAATTTTGCAAAATACATACGGATCTGAATTTGGCAGACCCGTTGACTAAATTTCTCTCACAAGCAAAACATGATCACTCTTTGGGTGTTAATCACATAGCGTTGTGAACTAGATTATTGACTCTAGTAAGCCCTTTGGGTGTTAGTCACATGGAGATGTCAACTAATCACATAAAGATGTGAACTATTGGTGTTAAATCACATGGTGATGTGAACTAGATTATTGACTCTAGTGCAAGTGGGAGACTGAAGGAAATATGCCCTAGAGGCAATAATAAAGTTATTATGCAACTCCCGTTTATCGGAGGAACACTTTGTGTGCTACCAAACATCACAACGTAACTGGGTGATTATAAAGGTGCTCTACAGGTGTCTCCGAAGGTATTTGTTGGGTTGGCGTATTTCGAGATTAGGATTTGTCACTCCGATTGTCGGAGAGGTATCTCTGGGCCCTCTCGGTAATGCACATCACTTAAGCCTTGCAAGCATTGCAACTAATGAGTTAGTTGCGGGATGATGTATTACGGTACGAGTAAAGAGACTTGCCGGTAACGAGATTGAACTAGGTATTGAGATACCGACGATCGAATCTTGGGCAAGTAACATACCAATGACAAAGGGAACAACGTATGTTGTTATGCGGTCTGACCGATAAAGATCTTCGTATAATATGTGGGAGCCAATATGAGCATCCGTGTTCCACTATTGGTTATTGACCGAGACGTGTCTCGGTCATGTCTACATAGTTCTCGAACCCGTAGGGTCCGCACGCTTAACGTTACGATGACGATGTTATATTATGAGTTTATATGTTTTGATGTACGAAGGTTGTTCGAGTCCCGGATGTGATCACGGACATGACGAGGAGTCTCGAAATGGTCGAGACATGAAGATTGATATATTGGAAGCCTATGTTTGGATATCGGAAGTGTTCCGGGTGAAATCGGGATTTTACCGGAGTACCGGGAGGTTACGGGAACCCACCGGGAACTTAATGGGCCTTATTGGGCCTAGGTGGAAGAGAGGAGAGGCAGCTAGGGCTGGGTTGCCCCCCATTGCATCCGAATAGGACAAGGAGAAGGGGGTGGCGCCCCCCCCCCTTCCTTCTTCTCCTCCACTCCTTTCCCCTCCCAAGTCCTAATCCAACTAGGAAAGGGGGGAGTCCTACTCCCGGTGGGAGTAGGACTCCTCCCGGCGCGCCTCTCCCTTGGCCTGCCGCACCCCCCTTGCTCCTTTATATACAGGGGCAGGGGGGCACCCCAAAGACACAACATTGATCTATTTAATCTTTTAGCCGTGTGCGGTGCCCCCCTCCACCATAGTCCACCTCGATAATACCGTAGCGGTGCTTAGGCGAAGCCCTGCGTCGGTAGAACATCAACATCGTCACCACGCCGTCATTCTGACGAAACTCTCCCTCAACACTCGGCTGGATCAGAGTTTGAGGGACGTCATCGGGCTGAACGTGTGCTGAACTCGGAGGTGTCGTGCGTTCGGTACTTGATCGGTCGGATCGTGAAGACGTACGACTACATCAACAGCGTTGTGCTAACACTTCCGCTTTCAGTCTACGAGGGTACGTATACAACACTCTCCCCTCTCGTTGCTATGCATCACCACGATCTTGCGTGTGCGTAGGAATTTTTCTGAAATTACTACGTTCCCCAACAATTATGACGATATATGATGGACTGACTGAGATGAGAAAAGCTGGTATGAACTCGACCTCTCTTGTTTTTGTAAATATGATGAGCTCATCGTTCTTGATCCAGTTTATTACAAATAAACATGTTTGCAATGACAATTAGATATCATAGTTGCTCGTGCCATGCTTGATTAGCTATGAGTTATAATGGTTTACCTTGCATGCCAACATGCTATTAAAATGGTTGTGATGTGGTATGATGGGGTGGTATCCTCCTTTGAATGATTTAAGTGACTTGACTTGGCACATGTTCACACATGTAGTTGAAACAAATCAACATAGCCTTCACGATATTTATGTTTATGGTGGATTATATCCTACTCATGCTTGCATCCAATGTTTATTAATTTTAATGCATGTTCATGACTGTTGTCGCTCTCTAATTGGTCGCTTCCCAGTCTTTTGCTAGCCTTCACTTGTACTAAGCGGGAATACTACTTGTGCATCCAATCCCTTAAACCCCAAAGTTATTCCATATGAGTCCACCATACCTTCCTATATGCGGTATTTACCTGCCGTTCCAAGTAAATTTGTATGTGCCAAACTCTAAACCTTCAAATAAACATTCTGTTTTGTATGCTCGAATAGCTCATGTATCAACTAGGGCTGCCCTTATCTTCCATGTTAGGCAGGTTATTCTCAAGAGGAGTGGACTCCGCTCCTCACTAACGAGAAAATGGCTGGTCATCGGGATGCCCAGTCCCATGCTTTATGCAAACTAAATCAAAATAATTGCAAACAAAACTCCCCCTGGGACTGTTGCTAGTTGGAGACACTCGTTGTTTCGAGCAAGTCATGGATTGATGCTTGTTGGTGGAGTATAACTTTACCATTCTGTTTGGGAACCGCCTATAATGTGTGTAGCATGGAAGATATCGCCATCTCTTAGTTGTTATGTTGACAATGAAAGTATGCCGCTAAAAATATTATTTATCTGTATTTCAAAATCGAGCTCTAGCACCTCTACAAATCCATGCTTCCCTCTGCGAAGGGCCTATCTATTTAATTTTATGTTGACTCATCACCCTCTTATTAAAAAGCACTAGCTGGAGAGCGCAGCTGTCATTTGCATTCATTACTATTAATTTATATTGGGTATGACTATGACTGGATCTCTTTTACCATGAATTACAATGTCTAGTCAGTCCTCGATCTTTAAAGGTGCTCTGCATTTATGTTTTGCGGTCTCAGGAAGGGCTAGCGAGATACCATCTTGTTATATCATATTATGATTGTTTTGAGAAAGTGTTGTCATCCGAGATTTATTATTATCACTCGCTAGTTGATTATGCTACTGATATGAGTAAACATGAGACCTGAGAGTTATTGCAAATGTGGTTAGTCATAATCTTTGCTGAAAACTTGAATGTTGGCTTTACATATTTACAACAACAAGAGCAAACAGAGTTTGTAAAAGTTTTTCTTTATCACTTTCAGTTTATCAACTGAATTGCTTGAGGACAAGCAAAGGTTTAAACTTGGGGGAGTTGATACATCTCCGTCGTATCTACTTTTCCAAACACTTTTGCCCTTGTTTTGGACTCTAACTTGCATGATTTGAATGGAACTAACCCGGACTGACGCTGTTTTCAGCAGAATTGCCATGGTGTTATTTATGTGCAGAAACAAAAGTTCTCGGAATGACCTGAAACTCCACGGAACGTCTATTTGGAAATAATAAAAATCGTTGCAAAGATGAAGACCAGGGGCCCACACCTGTCCCACGAGGGTGGGGCGCGCCTCCCCTAGGGCGCGCCCCTACCTCGTGGGCCCCTGAGCTCCTCCGACGCCAACTCCAACTCTATATATTTGCTTTCGGGAGAAAAAAATCAAGAAGAAGAAATCATCGCGTTTTACGATACGGAGCCGCCGCCAAGCCCTAAAACCTCTCGGGAGGGCTGATCTGGAGTCCGTTCGGGGCTCCGGAGAGGGGGATTCGTCGCCATCGTCATCATCAACCATCCTCCATCACCATTTTCATGATGCTCACCGCCGTGCGTGAGTAATTGCATCGTAGACTTGCTGGACGGTGATGGGTTGGATGAGATCTATCATGTAATCGAGTTAGTTTTGTTAGGGTTTGATCCCTAGTATCCACTATGTTCTGAGATTGATGTTGCTATGACTTTGCTATGCTTAATGCTTGTCACTAGGGCCCGAGTGCCATGATTTCAGATCTGAACCTACTATGTTTTCATGAATATATGTGAGTTCTTGATCCTATCTTGCAAGTCTATAGTCACCTACTATGTGTTATGATCCGGCAACCCCGAAGTGACAATAATCGGGACCACTCCCGGTGATGACCATAGTTTGAGGAGTTCATGTATTCACTATGTGCTAATGCTTTGTTCCAGTTCTCTATTAAAAGGAGGCCTTAATATCCCTTAGTTTCCATTAGGACCCCGCTGCCACGGGAGGGTAGGACAAAAGATGTCATGCAAGTTCTTTTCCATAAGCACGTATGACTATGTTCGGAATGCATGCCTACATTACATTGATGAATTGGAGCTAGTTCTGTGTCACCCTATGTTATGATTGTTACATGATGAACCGCATCCGGCATAATTCTCCATCACCAATCCAATGCCTACGTGTTGGGGAACGTAGTAATTTCAAAAAATTTCCAACGCACACGCAAGATCATGGTGATGGCATAGCAACGAGAGGGGAGAGTATTGTCCACGTACCCTCGTAGACCGTAAGCGGAAGCGTTATGACAACGCTGTTGATGTAGTCGACGTCTTCACGATCCGAACGATCCAAGCACCGAGCGTCGGCACCTCCGAGTTCAGCACACGCTCAGCTCGATGGCGATCCCGGACTCGATCCAGCAAAGTGTCGGGGATGAGTTCCGTCAACCGACGGCGTGGTGACGATGATGATGCTCTCATCGGCGCGAGGCTTCGCCTAAACTCTGCGACGATATGACCGAGGTGGAATATGGTGGAAGGGGCACCGCTGACACGGCTAAGAGATCCAAGGGATCAATTGTTGTGTCTTTGGTGCTAGCCTTGCCCTCTATTTATATGTTGAGCCCGGGTCGAAACTTGGAGCAAAAGCCTCCTCAAAGTCGGTTTTGCCCGAAAGGCAAGAGTCCCACTGGACTCCGGACCAAACGCCACAATCCTTGGCGTCGCCCAGACGCCATGGGCCTTGGCGTCGGCCCAGGCGACGCCAGGTCTCCGGCGTTGGCCCCAGCCTCCATAAAACTCCTTTTGCACCGACCTAAAGCCTCATGGGCTTGACCCCTTGGCCTAAACATATCATCCAATGTATGAATCTTTACGCATCGACCATTTCGAGACTCCTCGTCATGTCCCCGATCTCATCCGGGACTCCGAACTCCTTCGGTACATCAAAACATGTAAACTCATAATATAACTGTCATCGAAACCTTAAGCGTGCGGACCCTACGGGTTCGAGAACTATGTAGACATGACCTAGAACTATTCTCGGTCAATAACCAATAGCGGAACCTGGATGCCCATATTGGTTCCTACATATTCTACGAAGATCTTTATCGATCAAACCGCATAACGACATACGTTGTTCCCTTTGTCATCGGTATGTTACTTGCCCGAGATTCGATCGTCGGTATCCAATACCTAGTTCAATCTCGTTACCGGCAAGTCTCTTTACTCGTTCCATAATACATCATCTCGCAACTAACTTATTAGTTGCAATGCTTGCTAGGCTTATGTGATGTGTATTACCGAGAAGGCCCAGAGATACCTCTCCGACAATCGGAGTGACAAAACCTAATCTCGAAATACGCCAACCCAACATGTACCTTTGGAGACACCTGTAGTACTCCTTTATAATCACCCGATACGTTGTGACGTTTGGTAGCACCAAAGTGTTCCTCCGTAAACGGAGTTGCATAATCTCATAGTTACCGAACATGTATAAGTCATGAAGAAAGCAATAGCAATATACTAAACGATCAAGTGCTAGGCTAACGGAATGGGTCATGTCAATCGCATCATTCTCCTAATGATGTGATCCCATTAATCAAATAACAACACATGTCTATGGTTAGGAAACATAACCATCTTTGATTAATGAGCTAGTCAAGTAGAGGCATACTAGTGACTATATGTTTGTCTATGTATTCACACATGTATCATGTTTCCGGTTAATACAATTCTATCATGAATAATAAACATTTATCATGATATGAGGAAATAAATAATAACTTTATTATTGCCTCTAGGGCATATTTCCTTCAGCCTCCCACTTGCACTAGAGTCAATAATCTAGATTACACAAGAATGATTCTAACACCCATGGAGTCTTGGTGCTGATCATGTTTTGCTCGAGGAAGAGGCTTAGTCAACGGGTCTGCAATATTTAGATCCGTATGTATCTTGCAAATCTCTATGTCTCCCACCTGGACTTGGTCCCGAATGGAATTGAAGCGTCTCTTGATGTGCTTGGTCCTCTTGTGAAATCTGGATTCCTTTGCCAAGGCAATTGCACCAAGATTGTCACGAAGATCTTCATTGGTCCCGATGCACTAGGTATGACACCTAGATCGAAATGAACTCTTTCATCCAGACTCCTTCATTTGCTGCTTCCGAAGCAGCTATGTACTCCGCTTCACATGTAGATCCCGCCACGACGCTTTGTTTAGAACTGCACCAACTGACAGCTCCACCGTTTAATAAAAATACGTATCCGGTTTGCGATTTAGAATCGTCCGGATCGGTGTCAAAGCTTGCATCGACGTAACCATTTACGACTAGCTCTTTGTCACCTCCATATACGAAAACATATCCTTAGTCCTTTTCGGTATTTCAGATGTTCTTGACCGCTGTCGATGATCCACTCTGGATTACTTTGGTACCTTCCTGCCAAGCTTATTGCTAAGCATACGCCGTGTCTGGTACACAACATTGCATACATGATATAGCCTATGGCTGAAGCATAGGTAACATCTTTCATTTTCTCTATCTTCTGCTTGTGGTCGGGCATTGAGTCGACTCAATTTCACACCTTGTAATACTGGTAAAAACCTTTCTTTGCCTCGATCCATTTTGAACTTTTTCAAAACTTTATCAAGGTATGTGCTTTGTGAAAGTCCAATTAAGCGCCTTGATCTATCTCTATAGATCTTGATGCCCAATATGTAAGCAGCTTCACCGAGGTCTTTCATTGAAAAACTTTTATTCAAGTATCCTTTTATGCTATCCAGAATTCTATATCATTTCCAATTAATAATATGTCGTCCACATATAATATCGAAATGCTACAGAGCTCCCACTCACTTTCTTGTAAATACAGCTTCTCCAAAAGTCTCAGATAAAACCATATGCTTTGATCACACTATCAAAGCGTTTATTCCAACTCCGAGAGGCTTGCACTGACCATAAATTGATCGCTGGAGCTTGCACACTTTGTTAGCACCTTTTGGATCAACAAAACCTTCTGTTGCATCATATACAACTCTTCTTCTAGAAATCCATTCAAGAATGCAGTTTTACATCCATTTGCCAAATTTCATAATCATAAAATGCAGCAATTGCTAACATGATTCGGACAGACTTAAGCAGCGCTTCTGGTGAGAAAGTCTCATCGTAGTCAACCCCTTGAACTTGTCGAAAACCTTTCGCAACAAGTCGAGCTTTATAGACGCTTACATTACCATCAGCGTCGGTCTTCTTCTTAAAGATCCATTTATTCTCAATGGCTTGCCGATCATCGGTCAAGTCAACCAGTCCATACTTTGTTCTCATACATGGATCCCATCTCAGATTTCATGGCTTCTAGCCATTTTATGAATCTGGGCTCACCATCGCTTCTTCATAGTTTGTAGGTTCACCATGGTCAAGTAACATGACTTCCGAATAGGATTACCGTACCACTTTGGTGCGGATCTTACTCTAGTTGACCTCGTGAGTTCAAGAGAAACTTGATCTGAAGTTTCATGATCATCATCATTAACTTCCTCACTAATTGGTGTAGGTGTCACAGAACCGATTTCTGTGATGAACCATTTTCCAATAAGGGAGCTGGTATCATTACCTCATCAAGTTCTACTTTTCTCCCACTCACTTCTTTCGAGAGAAACTCCTTCTCTAGAAAGGATCCATTCTTAGCAACGAATGTCTTGCCTTCGGATCTGTGATAGAAGGTGTACCCAACTATTTCCTTTGGGTATCCTATGAAGACACATTTTTCCGATTTGGGTTCAAGCTTATCAGGTTGAAGTTTTTTCACATAAGCATCGCAGCCCCAAACTTTCAGAAACGACAACTTTGGTTTCTTGCCAAACCATAGTTCATAAGGAGTCGTCTTAACGGATTTTGATGGTGCCCTATTTAACGTGAATGCGGCCGTCTCTAAAGCATAACCCCAAAACGATAGCGGTAAATCGGTAAGAGACATCATAGATCGCACCATATCTAGTAAAGTACAATTACGACGTTCGGACACACCATTACGCTGTGGTGTTCCAGGTGGCGTTAGTTGCGAAACTATTCCGCAATTTTTCAAATGTAGACCAAACTCGTAACTCAAATATTCTCCTCCACGATCAGATCGTAGAAATTTTATTTTCTTCTTACGATGATTTTCAACTTCACTCTGAAATTCTTTGAACTTTTCAAATGTTTCAGATTTATGCTTCATTAAGAAGATATACCCATATCTGCTTAAATCATCTGTGAAGGTGAGAAAATAACGATATCCGCCACGAGCTTCAACATTCATCGGACCACATACATCTGTATCTATGATTTCCAACAAATCTGTTGCTCTCTCCATAGAACCGGAGAACGGTGTTTTAGTCATCTTGCCTATGAGGCACGGTTCGCAAGTACCAAGTGATTCATAATCAAGTGATTCCAAAAGTCCATCAGTATGGAGTTTCTTCATGCGCTTTACACCGATATGACCTAAACGGCAAGTGCCACAAATAAGTTGCACTATCATTATTAACTCTGCATCTTTTGGCTTCGACATTATGAATATGTGTATTACTACTATCGAGATTTAATAAAATAGACCACTCTTCAAGGGTGCATGACCATAAAAGATATTACTCATATAAATAGAACAACCATTATTCTCTGATTTAAATGAATAACCGTCTCGCATCAAACAAGATCCAGATATAATGTTCATGCTCAACGCTGCACCAAATAACAATTATTTAGGTCTAAAACTAATCCCAAGGTAGATGTAGAGGTAGCGTGCCGACCGCGATCACATCGACTTTGGAACCGCTTCCCACGCAAGATCGTCACCTCGTCCTTTGCCGATGCTCGCTTATTCCATAGTCCCTATTTTGAGTTGCAAATATTAGCAATGTAACCAGATCAAATACCCAAAAGCTACTACGAGCTCTAGTAAGGTACACATCAATAACATGTATATCACATATACCTTTGTTCACCTTGCCATCCTTCTTATCCGCCAAATACTTGGGGCAGTTCCGCTTCGGTGGACCAGTTTGCTTGCAGAGAAACACTTAGTTTCGTGGCTTAGGTCCAGACTTGGGTTTCTTCTCTTGAGCAGCAACTTTCTTGTTGTTCTTTTGAAGTTCCCTTCTTCTTCCCTTTGCCCTTTTCTTGAAACTAGTGGTCTTGTTGACCATCAACACTTGATGCTCCTTCTTGATTTCTACCTCCGCAGCTTTTAGCATTGCGAAGAGCTCGGGAATTGTTTTGTTCATCCCTTGCATATTATAGTTCATCACGAAGCTCTTGTAGCTTGGTGGCGTGATTGGAGAATTCATCAATGACACTATCATCCGAAGATTAACTCCCAGTTGAATCAAGTGATTATTATACCCGGACATTTTGAGTATATGCTCACCGATGTAACTATTCTCCTCCATCTTGCAGCTATAGAACTTATTGGAGACTTCATATCTCTCAATCCGGGCATTTGCTTGAAATATTAACTTCAACTCTTGGAACATCTCATATGCTCCATGACGCTCAAAACATCGTTGAAGACCCGGTTCTAAGCCGTAAAGCATGGCACACCGAACTATAGAGTAGTCATCGACTTTGCTCGCCAGACGCTCACAACTTCGGCATTGCTCCTCGCAGCAGTTCGCACCCAGCGGTGCTTACAGGACGTAATTCTTCCATGCAGCAATGAGGATAATCCTCAAATTACGGACCCAGTCCGTGTAATTGCTACCATCATCTTTCAACTTTGCTTTCTCAAGGAACGCATTAAAATTCAACGGAACAACAAAGACGAGCCATCTATCTACAAGAAACATAGACAAGCAAAATACTATCGGTACTAAGTTCATGATAAATTTAAGTTCAATTAATCATATTACTTAAGAACTCCCACTTAGATAGACATCTCTAGTCATCTAAGTGATTACGTGATCCAAATCAACTAAACCATAACCGATCATCACGTGAGATGGAGTAGTTTTCAATGGTGAACATCACTATGTTGATCATATCTACTATATGATTCACGCCGACCTTCGGTCTCCGTGTTCCGAGGCCATATCTGCATATGCTAGGCTCGTCAAGTTTAATCTGAGTATTCTGCGTGTGCAAAACTGGCTTGCACCGTTGTAGATGGACGAGAGCTTATCACACCGATCATCACGTGGTGTCCAGGCACGATTTAACTTTGGCAACGGTGCATACTCGTGGAGAACACGCCTTGATAATTTTAGTGAGAGATCATCTTAAAATGCTACCATCAATCAAAGCAAGATAAGATGCATAAAGGATAAACATCACATGCAATCAATATAAATGATATGATATGGCCATCATCATCTTGTGCTTGTGATCTCCATCTCCAAGCACCATCGTGATCACCATCGTCACCGGCGCGACACCTTGATCTCCATCGTAGCATCGTTGTCGTCTCGCCAACTATTGCTTCTACGACTATCGCTACCGCTTAGTGATAAAGTAAAGCAATTACATGGCTTTTGCATTTCATACAATAAAGCGACAACCATATGGCTCCGCCATTGCCGATAACTCGTTACAAAACATGATCATCTCATACAATAAAATATAGCATCACGCCTTGACCATATCACATCACAACATGCCCTGCAAAAACAAGTTAGACGTCCTCTACTTTGTTGTTGCAAATTTTACGTGGCTGCTACGGGCTGAGCAAGAACCGTTCTTACCTACGCATCAAAACCACAACGATAGTTTGTCAAGTTGGTGCTGTTTTAACCTTCGCAAGGACCGGGCGTAGCCACACTCGGTTCAATTAAAGTGAGAGAGACATACACCCGCCAGTCAACTTTAAGCAACGAGTGCTCGCAGCGGTGAAACCAGTCTCGCGTAAGCGTACGCGTAATGTCGGTCCGGCCGCTTCATCTCACAATACCGCCAACCAAAGTATGACATGCTTTGGTAAGCAGATGACTTGTATCGCCCACAACTCACTTGTGTTCTACTCGTGCATATAACATCAACGCATAAAACCAGGCTCGGATGCCATCATTGGGGACGTAGTAATTTCAAAAAATTCCTACGCACACGCAAGATCATGGTGATGGCATAGCAACGAGAGGGAGAGTATTGTCCACGCACCCTCGTGAGACCGTGGCGAAGCGTTATGACGACGCTGTTGATATAGTCGACGCCTTCACGATCCGACCGATCCAAGCACCGAACGACGGCACCTCCGAGTTCAGCACACGCTCAGCTCGATGACGATCCCGGACTCGATCCAGCAAAATGTCGGGATGAGTTCCACAAGACGACGGGCGTGGTGACGATGATGATGCTCTATCGGCGCGCAGGCTTCGCCTAAACTCTGCGACGATATGACCGAGGTGGAATATGGTGGAAGGGGCACCGACACGCTAAGAGATCCAAGGGATCAATTGTTGTGTCTTTGGTGCTAGCCCCCCTCTATTTATATGTTGAGCCCGGGTGAAACTTGGAGCAAAAGCCTCCTCAAAGTCGGTTTTGCCCGAAAGGCAAGAGTCCCACTCGGACTCCAGGACCAAACGCCACAATCCTTGGCGTCGGCCCAGACGCCATGGGCCTTGGCGTCGCCCAGGCCGACGCCAGGTCTCCGGCGTTGGCCCCAACCTCCGCAAAACTCCTTTTGCACCGACCTAAAGCCTCATGGGCTTGACCCTTGGCCTAAACATATGATCCAATATATGAATCTTTACGTCTCGACCATTTCGAGACTCCTCGTCATGTCCCCGATCTCATCCGGACTCAACTCCTTCGGTACATCAAAACATGTAAACTCATAATATAACTCGCATCGAAACCTTAAGCGTGCGGACCCTACGGGTTCGAGAACTATGTAGACATGACCTAGAACTATTCTCGGTCAATAACCAATAGCGGAACCTGGATGCCCATATTGGTTCCTACATATTCTACGAAGATCTTTATCGGTCAAACCGCATAACGACATACGTTGTTCCCTTTATCATCGATATGTTACTTGCCCGAGATTCGATCGTCGGTATCCAATACCTAGTTCAATCTCGTTACCGGCAAGTCTCTTTACTCGTTCCGTAATACATCATTTCGCAACTAACTTATTAGTTGCAATGCTTGCAAGGCTTATGTGATATGTATTACCGAGAAGGCCCAGAGATACCTCTCCGACAATCGGAGTGACAAAACCTAATCTCGAAATACGCCAACCCAACATGTACCTTTGGAGACACCTGTAGTACTCCTCTATAATCACCCGATTACGTTGTGACATTTGGTAGCACCCAAAGTGTTCCTCCGTAAACGGAGTTGCATAATCTCATAGTTACCGGAACATGTATAAGTCATGAAGAAAGCAATAGCAATATACTAAACGATCAAGTGCTAGGCTAACGGAATGGGTCATGTCAATCACATCATTCTCCTAATGATGTGATCTCATTAATCAAATAACAACACATGTCTATGGTTAGGAAACATAACCATCTTTGATTAATGAGCTAGTCAAGTAGAGGCATACTAGTGACTATATGTTTGTCTATGTATTCACACATGTATCATGTTTCCGGTTAATACAATTCTAGCATGAATAATAAACATTTATCATGATATGAGGAAATAAATAATAACTTTATTATTGCCTCTTGGGCATATTTCCTTCACTACGAGCTTTCCATATACTGGTCTTCGCTTATTTACTTTTCCGTTGCTACTGTTACAATCACTACAAAACACCAAAAATATTACTTTTACTTTTGTTACCTTTGTTACCATTACCACTGCTATCATATTACTTTGCTACTAAATACTTTGCTGCAGATATTAAGTTATCCAGGTGTGGTTGAATTGACAACTCAACTGCTAATACTTGAGAATATTCTTTGGTTCCCCTTGTGTCGAATCAATAAATTTGGGTTGAATACTCTACCCTCAAAAACTGTTGCGATCCCTTATACTTGTGGGTTATCACCATGCCGAACCCGCAGTGACTCGACAACAAGGGGCACCGAAGCCGGGTAGGCTAAAAAGGAAGGCGGCCAGGACTGAGACGCCGTCGCAGAGGTATGATACAGAACCTCGCTCCGTGGTTGTCGTCTTTTAAAATATAATAATGTCCATGTTTCCTAGTAGGAAAAACGCTCGCCGGACTATATCCGGAGAGGTTGCCGATCACGCCTCCACCAGTCGGGCTCCAGGGCCAGACATAGAGGCGGAAGCTAACATGGGGCGAACGCCGAATGTTCCTCCTACAGAGGATGCGGATAGGCTATCCACTACAAATTCCAAAGTGGAGAGCGCTATGAATCACAGGCGTCGCCGGGCCGTATCCGTGACGCTTGTTTCTCCCAAGAGGCGTTTGATGCCTTCAACTCAGGAGACGCGTACATCTATGCTGCTCAAAATGGTCTTGCCAGAGCCACGGACTAGTATGTAAAGGATATACGGGTAAGAAAATCTGATAATTATATATATCAGTAGCCCCTGAGACTTGAAACAGTTGACACAACTGATTTAAGGATCATTATTTGTTCAGGTTCTTACAGAGGAGAATACCCAATTGTTTCAAGAGCTGGAAGAGTGCAAAGCCCAGCTACGGGCCGCAATTGCCGCTCTGAAGGAGTCCGAGAAGGCCCCCTCTGGTAACACTTGTCTCTATTGCAAAGAATGACAGGTACCAGATAGTATGTGGCATGCATGCAAATCTAACAATAGATTCTGCATATGACTCCGGAGTGAATCCGGAGGTCGTGATAGGAACGAGCCGATGCCCAACGACAGCTAAAGGCTGGTGAGCGATGCTTAAAAGGTTAGGCAGGAAAAACAATCTCCAAGATGCCAATATCCAGCCGGGCGTGGAGTCAAGGATGTTCGGGCCCAGCTTGCGACTCAGTAAAGGAGAATAAGAGGCTTCGACGCGGCATTTTCAAGAATGCTTGAACGAACTTTTAAAGAGTTCGGTGAAGAAACCGGCTGAGAGACTTATATCTGCAGGTATGCTGACGGGTCGTCCCGAGGAGGAGATGCCCGGGTCCGTGGGTGATCTTCTGCTAGAGCTCTCACAACTGCACGAACAAGTTCGGCAGGTGATGCAGGGCATTGCCCAAGCCTTGTGGCCATCCGTCTCCCTGCCAGGAGGCATGGGGAGCTTGTAGAGAAGCTCAAGGGAGCGCGCGCGGCGCTCCGATTATGGAAGATATCAGCCTGCCGACAAGGTGCGAGGGAAGCACGGGCCATGGTGAAGACGCGTATACCAAGGCTGACCCTAACCACATGGCCGAGGTCGGACCTATGGGGCCTGACGGGAAGGAGATCCCCGCCGCTTTGGTTTATGACCAAGTAGAATTAGCCGCAAAGTATTCCCAACAGGATTATAGGCTAGACAGCTGTTGGATGGTATAGAAGAAGAATTTAGTCAGTCTAAGTGACTGTGTACTTCAAGTGACATATATTGTCCCTAGCCGGATTGTAAATAATTTTTCATGGCGGACCTTTTCGCTTCGACCTCTGGACCGGATAGTCCGGAGTGTATCCGAATACCCGCCGCTATGTAAAACCGGGCACGCAGCGTGGAAACCAAAGCGTAGGGGTCATAAGTGCTTGAATAGACAAGTACCCAACTAGCTATGTTATATTACATGGATAGTAAGAAACATCTTCCAGGGAGAATAGTTCCGTTAGGGGTTCCTTTCCGAATTATGTCGCAGGGCAGTACCGCCTATGCGCCGTACTCCATAAAAAATGGTGTGTATCCGGTAGTGCGATTCGGCGTGGTCCGCGGCCCCCATAGTACGGAGTCGAGCTCCTCTACCCAGTGCGTGTTTGATTCCTTTAAGGACCGCACCAATCTGGGTTTAATGCCGCTCATGATAAGACCATTTGCTCGCTCGACTTGACCGTTAGTTTGCGGGTGATAGACAGAAGCATAATCGAGCTTGATGCCCATGTTGCTGCACCAAAGTTTTACCTCATCGGCTGTAAAGTTCGAGCCGTTATCGGTGATGATGCTGTGGGGGATGCCATAATGGTGTACAACCGCAGATATGAAGTCTATCACTGGTCCAGATTCGGCCGTTTTAACTGGTTTGGCTTCTATCCATTTGGTGAATTTATCCACCATGACCAATAAGTATTTTTTTCTTATGGCTTCCCCCTTTGAGGGGTCCGACCATATCAAGCCCCCGGACCGCAAAGGGCCAAGTAATGGGGATTGTTTGGAGAGCGGTAGGCGGAATATGGCTTTGGTTTACAAAAAGTTGGCAACCGACACAACGTTGGACAAGGTCCTGTGCGTCTGTTCGGGCCTCGGCCAGTAGAAACCTATACGGAAGGCCTTGCTTACAAGGGCCCGAGCTGCGGCGTGGTGGCCGCCAAGTCCAGCATGAATTTCTGCCAAAAGTTTCCGCCCTTCCTCTTCGGAGATGCACCTTTGAAGGACTACGGTAGCGCTTTTCTTATAGAGCTCTCCCTCGTGGACCTTGTAGGCTTTAGACCGCCGCACAATGCAACGTGCCTCGTTTGGGTCCTCCGGTAGTTCCTGCCTAGTTAGGTAGAACAGGAAGGGTTCTGTCCACGGGGCGATGACAGCCATAATCACGTGGGCGGAAGGTGTTATTTCGGTGGCGGAGCCTCCGATTACGTCAGAGTGTTCGGTATCTGGTGTTGTGGCCAAGTCTGGACTGTTGTTGCCAGTCTCTCCTTCCCATACCACGGATGGCTTAAATAGACTTTCCAAGAAGATATTGGGTGGGACAGGGTCGCGCTTACCGCCATGCGGGCGAGGATGTCCGCCACTTGATTGTTTTCTCGGACCACATGGTGGAATTCGAGCCCCTCGAACCGAGCTGACATTTTGAGGACATCGTTGCGGTAAGCCGCCATTTTTGGATCCTTGGCGTCAAAGTCTCCATTTATCTAAGATATTGCGAGGTTCGAGTCCCCACGCACCTCCAGGCGTTGAATGCCCATGGAGACTGCCATCCGGAGACCGTGTAACAGGGCCTCATATTCTGCCGCATTGTTGGAGTCTGTGTATAGTATTTGGAGTACGTATTGGATTGTATCTCCGGTGGGGGATGTCAGGACGACACCAGCCCCCAGACCCGCCAGCATTTTAGAGCCGTCGAAGTGCATGATCCGATTGGAGTATGCGCCGTATTCTTTAGGGAGTTCGGCTTATGTCCATTCGGCGACAAAAAATCGGCCAGCACTTGCGACTTAATGGCTCGCCGTGGTTTATATGTTATATCAAATGGGAGGAGCTCGATAGCCCATTTAGCAATCCGGCCCATGGCATCGCGGTTGTTTGTTATGTCGTTGAGTGGTACTTCCGAGGCCACCGTTATTGAACACTCTTGAAAGTAGTGTCGTGATTTCCGGGATGCCATGAATACCGCGTATGATATCTTTTGATAATGTGGGTACCGTGATTTGCATGGAGTGAGGACAGTGGATACATAGTATACCGGCTTTTGAAGTGGGAATTTATGTCCGTCTGTCTCTCGTTCGACGACGAGCACTGCGCTTACAACTTGGTGAGTTGCCGCTATATATAACAACATTGGTTCGCCGACATTTGGCGCGGCCAAGATTGGGTTGGTGGCTAGGATGGCTTTTATTTCTTCCAATCCGGCCGTGGCCGCATCCGTCCACTCGAAGTGTTTGGTGCGCCGAAGAAGGCGATAAAGGGGTAGTGCCTTTTCTCCTAATCGGGAGATAAAGCGGCTTAAGGCCGCCACGCATCTAGTTAGTTTCTAAATTTGCTTGAGGTCTGTTGGGATAGCCAACTATGACAGAGCTCGGATTTTAGCCAGATTTGCTTCGATTCCTCTTTTGGAGACGACGAAGCCCAGGAGCTTTCCGGCGGGCACGCTGAAAACGCATTTTTCCGGATTGAGCTTGATGTCGTATGTTCGGAGATTGCCGAACGTGAGCCTCAAGTCGTATATTAAGGATTCGACGTGTCTGGTTTTAACGACCACATCGTCTACATATGCCTCCACTGTTTTGCCGATCTGTTTTTCCAGGCATGTCTGAATCATGCGTTGATACGTTGCACCGGCATTCTTAAGCCCGAAAGGCATGGTGTTAAAATAGAAGGGGCCGTATGGGGTGATAAATGAAGTTGTGGCTTGGTCGGACTCCGCCATCTTGATTTGATGGTATCCGGAGTATGCGTCGAGGAAACACAATGAGTCGTGCCCTGCGGTAGCGTCGATAATTTGATCGACGCGGGGGAGGGGGAAGGGATCCTTGGGGCAAGCCTTGTTGAGGTCCTTGAAATCGACGCATAGGCGATAGGATTTATCCTTCTTTGGTACCATCACCAGGTTTGCTAGCCAGTCCGGGTGTTTTATTTCTCTAATGAATCCGCCTCCGAGAACAGCTAGCTCCTCTCCCATGGCTTGTCGCTTAGGTTCGAGAAACGCCAAGAGTCTCGCTTGACCGGCTTGAATCCCTTTAGAATGTTAAGGCTATGCTCGGCCAGCATGCGTGGGATTCCTGGCATGTCTGAAGGATGCCAGGCGAATATGTCCCAATTTTCGCGCAGGAACTCCCGTAGTTCGGTGTCTACAGCGGGGTTTAACTGTGCCCCGATGGATGCTGGTTTTGTAGGGTCCGTTGGGTGGACTTGGAATTTGATTGGCCACCTGCCAGAGTACCCAACATGCTCTAAGGCTGTGTGTTAGTATGGTATCCGAGTACTGTGAATTTTGCATGGCCCGTTAAGCCATCCCTCCAATACGGTTCCACGCCCTGTAGTGGGCTTTTACTTCTTTGTAATTGGGTAGGGTGACTTATGAGAGTGCGCCCTTTTAGTTCGGACTGGGGGTTTTGTCAGAGCCGGAGCATCCAAAATTTTGTTTGGGTTTTCCAGGCGCTTTCCATCGCACAGTACTTCCGTACTATGGCCGCCAAGTCAGCGAAGTGTGCTATGTCACGGCGACTTATGGCGTTGAGGATTCCCTTGTCCGTGCAATTATTGCAAAAGAATGAAATTGCGTCTTCCTCGCGATAGTCCTTGACCTTGTTCATTACAAGGAGGAATCTGGACCAATAGTGGTGTACTGTCTCCTGGGGCTCTTGTCTAATGTGGGAAAGATCGTTTATATCTGGGTGGGTGGGTGGATTTAAGTCTGAACCTTGACCCGATCTGAGACCCAGGGGCGGAGGAGTTTCCGATTTTGGAAGTTCAGGCTCCGGGATGTTGCCCAATAGGTCTGGCCCGCTGCCTGATTCTAGGTTCAGGGTTTGGGCGATGTCCTCCCGGAGACGGGTATCCGGCTCTGAGAGCTCGAGAATCCGGACATAGTTTGTCCTCAAGATAGAGGAAGAATCGCCGCATTGCTCCTCCACCACCGCTATCTGATGGGTGACCGGCAGGGAGTTAATCTCCCTTTGGTCGGGTTTAAGCCCGATCTGATCACAGTCTGTAGCGATTCCCAAGGCGGCGATGCCATCCAAGAGCTCGTTCAAGGAATAGAGCTCTATTGGATCCGACTGCTCGGCGAGTCCCGAGCCGACGTGGAGGTTGTTTTCGATGACCCGAGAAGTCATCGTTGGCGCAGCGGCCGAACAGGCGGTCATGACGAAACCGCCTAGTCAGAGAGTTTGGCCTACAGCCAGGGCTCCCCCAGAGGTGATGTTGTCCTTGACAACGAGGCAAGCCATCCAACCTTATGATGACGGCACAGTGGTACTCTCAATGAAAGCACCAATGTCGGTGTCAAAACCGGCGGATCTCGGGTAGGGGGTCCCGAACTGTGCGTATAAGGCGGATGGCAACAGGAGGCGGGGGACACAATGTTTACCCAGGTTCGGGCCCTCTCGATGGAGGTAATACCCTACTTCCTGCTTGATTGATCTTGATGATATGAGTATTACAAGAGTTGATCTACCACGAGATCGTAGAGGCTAAATGATACGTCTCCAACGTATCTATAATTTTTGATTGCTCCATGCTATATTATCTAGTGTTTTGGACAATATTGGGCTTTATTTTCCACTTTTATATTACTTTTGGGACTAACCTATTAACCGGAGGCCCAGCCTAGATTTGTTGTTTTTTGCCTATTTCGGTATTTCGAAGAAAAGGAATATCAAACGGAGTCAAAACGGAACAAAATCAACTAGAGAAGTTATTTTTTGAAGGAAAGCTACCGGATGGACTTGGACCCCACGTCAAGGAAGGAACGAAGAAGCCACGAGGGTGGGGGCGCGCCCACCCCCCTAGGGCGCGCCCCCTGCCTCGTGGGGCCCTTGGGGCTCCACTGACGTGCTTCTTCCGCCTATATAACTCCACGTACCCTAAAACTTCCAGAACAGAGAATAGATCGGGAGTTCCGCCGCTGCAAGCCTCTGTAGCCACCAAAAGTCAATCAGGACCCTGTTCCGGCACCCTACCGGAGGGGGGAACCCTCACCGGTGGCCATCTTCATCATCCCGGCGCTCTCCATGGCGAGGAGGGAGTAGTTCACCCTCGGGTCTGAGGGTATGTACAAATAGCTATGTGTTTGATCTCTCTCTCTCGTGTTCTTGATTTGGCACGATCTTGATGTATCGCGAGCTTTGCTATTATAGTTGGATCTTATGTTTCTTCTCCCCCTCTACTCTCTTGTAATGGATTGAGTTTTCCCCTTGAAGTTATCTTATCGGATTGAGTCTTTAAAGATTTGAGAACACTTGATGTATGTCTTGCCGTGTGTATCTGTGGTGACAATGGGATATCACGTGATTCACTTGATGTATGTTTTGGTGATCAACTTGCGGGTTCCACCCATGAACCTATGCATAGGGGTTGGCACACGTTTTCGTCGTGATTCTTCGGTAGAAACTTTGGGCACTCTTTGAGGTTCTATGTGTTGGTTGACTAGATGAATTTGAGATTGTGTGATGCATATCGTATAATCATACCCACGGATACTTGAGGTGACATTGGAGTATCTAGGTGACATTAGGGTTTTGGTTGATTTGTATCTTAAGGTGTTATTCTAGTACGAACTCTAGGGCTGTTTGTGACACTTATAGGAATAGCCCAACGGATTGATTGGAAAGAAAAACTTTGAGGTGGTTTTGTACCCTACCATAATCTCTTCGTTTGTTCTCCGCTATTAGTGGCTTTGGAGTGACTCTTTGTTGCATGTTGAGGGATAGTTATATGATCCAATTATGTTATTATTGTTGAGAGAACTTGCACTAGTGAAAGTATGAACCCTAGGCCTTGTTTCCTAGCATTGCAATACCGTTTACGCTAACTTTTACCACTCGCTACCTTGCTGTTTTTATATTTTCAGATTACAAAAACCTATATCTACCATCCATATTGCACTTGTATCACCATCTCTTCGCCGAACTAGTGCACCTATAGAATTTACCATTGTATTGGGTGTGTTGGGGACACAAGAGACTCTTTGTTATTTGGTTGCAGGGTTGCTTGAGAGAGACCATCTTCAACCTACGCCTCCTACGGATTAATAAACCGTAGGTCATCCACTTGAGGGAAATTTGCTACTGTCCTACAAACCTGTGCACTTGCAGGCCCAACAACGTCTACAAGGAGAAGGTTGCGTAGTAGACATCAAGCTCTTTTCTGGCGCTGTTGCCGGGGAGGTGAGTGCTTGAAGGTATATCTTTAGATCTTGCAATCGAATCTTCTTGTTTCTTGTTTTAGCACTAGTTTAGTTTATAAAATAAAACTACAAAAAAATGGAATTGAGTTTGTCTCATACGCTTCATCTTTTTAATATCTTTCGTGAGAATGATGGAAAGGAAAATTGTGCTCAAGTGCTTGAAGAAGAATTACATAGAATGCTTAGCATGAAATATGTGAATGATGAGCATGATTGCAATGTTGTTAGTATGAATTCCTTGAATATCCATGATGCTAATGATATGCAAAGCCACAAGCTTGGGGATGCTATGTTTGATGAAGATGATATGTTTAGTCTCCCAAGCTTTGATGAGCAAATTTATTATGATGAAAGCATGCCTCCTATCTATGATGATTATTGTGATGACACGTATACTTTAAAGAATAATGATAACCATGAAACTTGTCATCTTGATCTTAATTCTCAATCATATGATAGTTATTTTGTTGAGTTTGCTCCCACTACTATTCAAAATGAGAAGAATTTTGTTTATGTGGAGAGTAATAAAATTTCTATGCTTGTAGATCATGAAAAGAATGGTTTAGGTGCTGGTTATATTGTTGAATGCATTCATGATGCTACTGAAAATTATTATGAGGGAGGAATATATGCTTGTAGGAATTGCAATAATATCAAGTTTCCTCTCTATGTGCTTAAAATCTTGAAGTTATGCTTGTTTTACCTTCCTATGCAAGTTGATTCTTGTTTCCATAAGTTGTTTGCTCACAAAATCCCTATGCATAGGAAGTGGGTTATACTTAAATGTGCTAGTCATATTCTTCATGATGCTCTCTTTATGTTTCAATTCTTATCTTTTATGTGAGCATCATTGAAATCATCATGCCTAGCTAGGGGCGTTAAACGATAGCGCTTGTTGGGAGGCAACCCAATTTTATTTTAGTTTCTTGCTTTTTGGTTCTGTTTAGGAATAAATAATCCATCTAGATTCTGTTTAGATGTGGTTTTATGTTTAATTAGTGTTTGTAACAAGTAGAACCTTTGGAAAGACTTGGGTGAAGTCTTTATGATCATGCTATAAAAAACAGAAACTTTAGCGCTCACAAGATTAGCTTCAACTTTTTATTGGAGAGTGCTATTTAGTTTATTATTTTTGCGTATGACTACTAGACAAATTCCTCAGGTGCACCAATTTATTTTAGAATTTTTGGAGTTCCAGAAGTATACGTTTGATACAGATTACTACAGATTGTTCTGTTTTTGACAGATTTTGTTTTTCGTGTGTTGTTTGCTTATTTTGATGAATCTATGGCTAGTAAAATAGTTTATAAACCATAGAGAAGTTGGAATACAGTAGGTTTAACACCAATATAAATAAAGAATGAATTCATTACAGTACCTTGAAGTGGTGTTTTGTTTTCTTTCGCTAACGGAGCTCACGAGTTTTCTGTTAAGTTTTGTGTTGTGAAGTTTTCAAGTTTTGGGTAAAGATTCGATGGACTATGGAATAAGGAGTGGAAAGAGCCTAATATTGGGGATTCCCAAGGCACACCAAGGTAATATTCAAGGATAACCAAGCGTCTAAGCTTGGGGATGCCCCGGATGGCATCCCCTCTTTCGTCTACTTCCATCGGTAACTTTACTTGAAGCTATATTTTTATTCAGCACATGATATGTGTTTTGCTTGGAGCGTCATTTTATTTTCTTTAGCTTTGCTTGCTGTTTGAATAAAATACCAAGATCTGAAATTCTTAAATGTTAGAGAGTCTTCACATAGTTGCATAATTATTCGACTACTCATTGATCTCCACTTATATCTTTCGGAGTAGTTTGTCATTTGCTCTAGTGCTTCACTTATATCTTTTAGAGCACAATGGTGGTTTTATTTTGAAGAAATATATGAACTCTCATGCTTCACTTAGATTATTTTGAGAGTCTTAAATAGCATGGTAATTTTCTTAAATAATCCTAATATGCTAAGCATACAAGATTTGTAAGAATTCTTATGAGTGTGTTGAATACTAAGAAAAGTTTGATGCTTGATGATTGTTTTGAGATATGGAGGTAATAATATCAAAGTCGTGCTAGTTGAGTAGTTGTGAATTTGAGAAATGCTTGTGTTGAAGTTTGCAAGTTCCGTAGCATGCACGTATGGTAAACGTTATGTAACAAATTTGAAACATGAGGTGTTATTTGATTGTCCTCCTTATGAGTGGCGGTCGGGGACGAGCGATGGTCTTTTCCTACCAATCTATCCCCCTAGGAGCATGCGCGTAGTGCTTTGGTTTTTGATGGCTTGTAGATTTTTGCAATAAGTATATGAGTTCTTTATGACTAATGTTGAGACCATGGATTATACGCACTCTCACCCTTCCATCATTGCTAGCCTCTTCGGTACCGTGCATTGCCCTTTCTCACATTGAGAGTTGGTGCAAACTTCACCGGTGCATCCAAACCCCGTCATATGATACACTCTTTCACACATAAACCTCCTTATATCTTCCTCAAAACAGCCACCATACCTACCTATTATGGCATTTCCATAGCCATTCCGAGATATATTGCCATGCAACATTCCACCATTCCGTTCATCATGACACGTTCATCATTGTCATATTGCTTTGCATGATCATGTAATTGACATCGTATTTGTGGCAAATCCACCGTTCATAATTCTTTCATACATGTCACTCATGAGTCATTGCACATCCCGGTACACCGCCGGAGGCATTCATATAGAGTCATTCTTTGTTCTAGTATCGAGTTGTAATCATTGAGTTGTAAATAAATAGAAGTGTGATGATCATCATTCAATAGAGCATTGCCCCCCAAAAAAGAGAGAAAGGCCAAAAGAAAAAAAAAAGAAGGCCCGGGAAAATTAAAAAGGGGCAATGCTACTATCCTTTTTCCCACACTTGTGCTTCAAAGTAGCACCATGTTCTTCATATAGCGAGTCTCATATATTGTGCTTCAAAGTAGCACCATGTTTTTCAAATAGAGAGTTTCATATGTTGTCACTTTCATATACTAGTGGGAATTTTTCATTATAGAACTTGGCTTGTATATTCCAACGATGGGCTTCCTCAAATGCCCTAGGTCTTCGTGAGCAAGCAAGTTGGATGCACACCCACTTAGTTTCTTTTGTTGAGCTTTCATACATTTATAGCTCTAGTGCATCCGTTGCATGGCAATCCCTACTCCTTGCATTAACATCAATTGATGGGCATCTCTATAGCCCATTGATTAGCCTCGTTGATGTAAGACCTTCTCCTTTTTTGTCTTCTCCACATAAACCCCATCATCATATTCTATTTCACCCATAGTGCTATGTCCATGGCTCGCGCTCATATATTGCGTGAAAGTTTATAGGTTTGAGATTACTTAAGTATGAAACAATTGCTTGGCTTGTCATCGGGGTTGTGCATGATGAGAGCATTCTTGTGTGACGAAAATGGAGCATGACTAAACTATATGATTTTGTAGGGATGAACTTTCTTGGGCCATGTTATTTTGAGAAGACATAACTGCTTAAGTATGCTTGAAGTATTATTATTTTTATGAAAATATGAACTTTTGTCTTGAATCTTTCGGCTCTGAATATTCATATCACAATTAAGAAGAATTGCAATGAAATTATGCCAACTAGCATTCCACAGCAAAAATTATCTTTATTATCATTTACCTACTCGAGGACGAGCAGGAATTAAGCTTGGGGATGCTTGATACGTCTCCAACGTATCTATAATTTTGGGTTGCTCCATGCTATATTATCTAGTGTTTTGGACAATATTGGGCTTTATTTTCCACTTTTATATTACTTTTGGGACTAACCTATTAACCGGAGGCCCAGCCCAGATTTGCTGTTTTTTTCCTATTTCAGTATTTCGAAGAAAAGGAATATCAAACGGAGTCAAAACGGAACGAAATCAACAGGAGAAGTTCTTTTTGGAAGGAAAGCTACCGGATGGACTTGGACCCCACATCAAGGAAGGAACGAGGAAGCCACGAGGGTGGGGGGCGCGCCCACCCCCCTAGGGCGCGCCCCCTGCCTCGTGGGGCCCTCGTGGCTCCCCTGACGTGCTTCTTCCGCCTATATAACTCCACGTACCCTAAAACTTCCAGAACAGAGAATAGATCGGGAGTTCTGCCGCCGCAAGCCTCTGTAGCCACCAAAAGTCAACGGGACCTGTTCCAAGCACCTGCGGAGGGAACCCTCACCGTGGCCATCTTCATCATCCGGCGCTCTCCATGACAAGGAGGAGTGGTTCAACCTCGGGGCTGAGGGTATGTACCAGTAGCTATGTGTTTGATCTCTCTCTCTCTCTCTCGTGTTCTTGATTTGGCACGATCTTGATGTATCGCGAGCTTTGCTATTATAGTTGGATCTTATGTTTCTTCTCCCCCTCTACTCTCTTGTAATGGATTGAGTTTTCCCCTTGAAGTTATCTTATCGGATTGAGTCTTTAAAGATTTGAGAACACTTGATTTATGTCTTGCCGTGCGTATCTGTGGTGACAATGGGATATCACGTGATTCACTTGATGTATGTTTTGGTGATCAACTTGCGGGTTCCGCCCATGAACCTATGCATAGGGGTTGGCACACGTTTTCGTCGTGATTCTCCGGTAGAAACTTTGGGCACTCTTTGAGGTTCTATGTGTTGGTTGAATAGATGAATTTGAGATTGTGTGATGCATATCGTATAATCATACCCACGGATACTTGAGGTGACATTGGAGTATCTAGGTGACATTAGGGTTTTGGTTGATTTGTATCTTAAGGTGTTATTCTAGTATGAACTCTAGGGCTGTTTGTGACACTTATAGGAATAGCCCAACGGATTGATTGGAAAGAATAACTTTGAGGTGGTTTCGTACCCTACCATAATCTCTTCGTTTGTTCTCTGCTATTAGTGACTTTGGAGTGACTCTTTGTTGCATGTTGAGGGATAGTTATATGATCCAATTATGTTATTATTGTTGAGAGAACTTGCACTAGTGAAAGTATGAACCCTAGGCCTTGTTTCCTAGCATTGCAATACCGTTTACGCTAACTTTTACCACTCGCTACCTTGCTGTTTTTATATTTTCAGATTACAAAAACCTATATCTACCATCCATATTGCACTTGTATCACCATCTCTTCGCTGAACTAGTGCACCTATACAATTTACCATTGTATTGGGTGTGTTGGGGACACAAGAGACTCTTTGTTATTTGGTTGCAGGGTTGCTTGAGAGAGACCATCTTCAACCTACGCCTCCTACGGATTGATAAACCTTAGGTCATCAACTTGAGGGAAATTTGCTACTGCCCTACAAACCTGTGCACTTGCAGGCCCAACAACGTCTACAAGGAGAAGGTTGCGTAGTAGACATCACTAAACCCTAGAAGCTAGCCTATGGTATGATTGTTGTTTTCATACGGACTAAACCCTCCGGTTTATATAGACACCGGAGGGGGCTAGGGTTACACAGAGTCGGTTACAAGGGAGGAGATCTACATATCTGTATCGCCAAGCTTGCCTTCCACGCCAAGGAGAGTCCCATCCGGACACGGGACAAAGTCTTCAATCTTGTATCTTCATAGTCCAATAGTCCGGCCAAAGGATATAGTCCTACTGTCCGAGGACCCCCTAATCCAGGACTCCCTCACCTCCTCCCTTCACCGGCTCTATGTCGACTTGTAACTTGACCCTTACCTTTATGTTTGAGTAGATGTATTTGTCCTCAAGAATACGGATGAACTACTTTATGATTAGAATTATTATTTCCGAGCGATCCAATATGTTATTGTTCATGTTCAAGTTAGTATTCTCGCAAGTGTTGAGAGGAGGCCTCGCTCGCACTTTTGCCATGATTGGCCATGGAGGAACTACTGTCACTTCGTAGGGTAGGACGTTGAGGCAATTCCAGGTGATAGTAAAACCTCAATACCTAGTCTTTGCAAAGTTGATAGGGGAGTTTAGGTAAACTCATATCTGGCCGGGTCCACGGGGTGACCCTTAATTATCATGTGATTGTAACCCTAAGGGGGAGACCGTGATGGTGGCATGCGTGGCAAGAAGTCTACATCGAGTAGAATGTGTATTGTACCGGGGACCGCCCATTTATGCATATGAAGAGTGGATAGAGGATACGATAGAGAGTGTTTGCTCCGCACTAGATGCGCATGTCTTAATTGTAGTGATGACTTCAGAGTCCTAGAGAACACTCTTCTACTCAATCACTTTCACCACTAACTTAGTCTCTTTTTTATTGCAGTTTTTACCTTATTGTTCTTAGTTTAGTAAACCCCTTTTATCCAGTGTCCTAGAAACTTCTAGAATAGGCTATTTCCAGACTACGATTTGGGCGCGTACGTAACTTCATTTAAGTGACAGTGTGGTTGGGGGCTTTGTGGTGCCTTCCTATCAGCTCCATGTGGGTTCGACACTTTACTTATCACGAAAGTGCTACAACATTCATGTGCACTTGCAGGTCATCAAGCATTTTCTGGCGCCTTTCTGGCGCCGTTGCCGAAGAGCATATCGCTTGGTTATTACTTACCCGCTCGCACATAGTTTATTTTTGTTTGTTGCTATCTATCTTACTAGTTTTCCCTTAACCCGAATATATATAATGTCTTGCTTTGAGATGTCAGATAAGGACATGGAGGTTGCAATAGAACGATGCCATGAAAAATTGAGGATACTTCAGAATACCGGAGTACCGACAAGGGTAGAGAAATGGGTGAGAAATTTATGGTGTTAGTGATTATAGCTAATGATATCCCTAACGGTTGCATACAGTGCCAGTTTCTTCTCCACATGAGCTTTGATTGCAGAGATCACCCACATCCGGTTGTGAGAGCATACAACGTTATGAACATCCTCTTGAAGATGTTGAGGTAATTGAGGAGATGATATTAATGCTTAGTTCACACTTTTAATGTGGATTGGTAGGTTTTGCAAATAACATACTTCGTTGACTGAGCATGAAGACTTGATGGAGAAGTTTATAACTTTTGTATAGATAATAATTTTCATGAAAATCGTTTGGTTATAAACTATGAGAAGCGGATGGCCGCCATCTCCCAAGTCAATATTTCACGGGAAAATAACCATATGCGGGGAAATGAAGAAAATATCATCGAGCCACAAGAAGAAGAATGCTTGGAAAATGAGCCAGAGGAACATGGGGATGAAGGATAGAATGTGCACTACCCAAAAAAACCCCACTGATGGTAAATTTCTAGTCATAATTAATGTACAACTTGATGAAAATGATGAAGTTTATGACTTACCTGCAGCTCCTCATCCTCTCGAATTTTATATTACCATGAAGTTGCAGCCACTAACCTTTCAGGCATCTCCACTTATCCCGGTGCATCGGTACTCGCCCAAGAGCGAGTACGAATTTACATATATGATGTCGTTGCACCGTAAGCTAGTGTGACTCGAACCGAGCCCTGCTATGAGGTGCTCCAAACCCCAGTCGGAGTCCTGTTTGACACTCAGGGTTGAAATCCCTTGGGATTTGGGTGGATGACCTTATGGAGCACTGAAGACTAGCTATATGACTATAAAGAAAGCGCTGCCAGGGAGGTAACCCAGAAGTACGTATGTGTCTTTCTTAGCTTTGTGTCTTGAGTCTAGTTGCATTTCATGTTGCATTGGCACTTTTGTTATATTTTGAGTAGTAGCTATATGAGTTAGTTTTGTGTTGTTTTCATTGGTAAAATTTATAGCATGTCGGTATCCTATTTTTGTTGCATTCCTCCTACTTTTGTTGCAATATTTCTATGTGCCTAACGTGAGTAGGAAGCACAACTTTTTTTTTCATGAAGTTCTGCAACTCCGGGAAAAAAGACGGTGTTCCATGCATACGACCGCCCCGGTCGTTTGAGCGCCCGCATGAGCTCGTTGGCCGCAAGAGAGAAGAAGACCAAAGCAAAAGACGGCCTTCCATATGAGCGCTCGCGCATGTACGAGCGGTCGTTTCACCTAGCGTCCAAAACTAGCATCTCCCAGAGCGAACGACGGTGTTCCATACGACCGCAACTGGTTGTTTGAGCACCCGTATGAAGGCAATAACACCTCCATCTGATTTATTTTTGACGTCTGAGGTCGATGAGGTGTTTTCTAACCGATCATTTGTTTTGTAATTATTTCTAATTACCTGTCTAGCTCTATTGCCAATAATTCTATGTAGCAACTTATTTTTTCATTTATTTCTTTTTGCCGGTTGGGTCTGCTCGTATACCGAATCGATGATTTTTTTTTGTGTGTTATTTTTGCAGGGGCTTTGACCTTATGTGGTGACACGTACGGTATGGTGCCAACCGTATAAAAGACTCACACAAGCCATTTGGTTGCTTCGTCATGATGAACTTCAACCACAAGTGCCCGGTAAAGTTTTATGATACGAACCTTGCTCGAATAAAAGTTGCTTAGTATCGAGTTTCTCACCTTAAGTGAGATCTCCCTTTTTAATTAGGCACGTAGGAGCTGCACACTTGTGTTTTATATTTTGCCTCACACATACTTCATTCATAGGAGGGAGCTAACTCCAAGACTTAGTTCGTTGACTTAAGCGAGGTGCTTAGGTTGATGAACTGATCTTGTTGAGACAAATATTTTTATCACTTGTGATGCTTGTCCCTTGTGCTAAAAAAATGAAAACACAAAAGCACAAAAATATTTTTCTTTACTTTTTAATTCGTTTTTAGTAGGTTCTATTGGAGGGCAGCCACTGGACCACAACAAGGAGAACAATTGAAGCAAGGTCCATGTCTATTAAAAGAGAGGTCACATGCACCTCAATGGTAAAAGTTTCTAATCCTTGCTTAGACATGAGCTTGGGGAGGTAACCACTTTTCGCGCTCTTTTTTAATAGTTGCATTTTCTGTTCACTTTTGTAATCTTCTCTAGTTTAGTACGTAAAGTTCTAAGCGTAGGGAGGTTACTTTTGCATATGTAGTGTCTTGTGCAATGCTCTTTATGATAAGGTTTTTGTGCATTAGTGTGTCTTGCTATTTTGACATGCTTGCTTTGCACCTTTTTAACTTAGCTTGTGGGAATCTTGTTATCTTGTGAAAAACATTGCCATGTTCTTTTATCAAAACCCAATAACAAAGTAAACTCAACTAATATGAATAAACCCCATCATTTTACCCTTAATGGCAACAATACAAATACATGTCTTGTCCCTTTCTGTCACTGGGATAGAGCACCACAAGATTCAACCCATCACAAAGCACTTCTCCCACTGAAGATAAATCAATCTAGTTGGCCAAACCAAACGGATAGATCGGAGAGAAATACAAAGCTATAACAATAATGCATAATAAAGTTCAGAAAAGGCTCAACTACTTCTCATGAATATTCAGATCATAAACCCACAATTCATCGGATCCCAACAAACACATCACAAACGAAGGTTACATCAGATAGAACTCCAAGAACATCGAGGAGAACATTGTATTGAAGATCAAACAGAGAGAAGAAGCCATCTAGCTACTAGATATGGACCCATAGGTCTGTGGTGAACTCCTCACGCATCACTGAAAGGTAGAAAGGATGATGTAGAAGCCTTCCGTGATCGATTCCCCTCCGATAGAGTATCGAAAAAGGCCTCCAGATAGGATCGTAGAAGAACAGAAGCTTGCGGCAACTGAAAAAGTGTTTCAGATGGCTCTCTGGTATATTGGGAATATTTGGGAATTTATAGAGATAGGATTAGGTCAAGAGGTGTCGGGGGGCACAAGCGCCCTACAAGCTTGTCGCTCACCCGTGGCTCTTCTGGTCTTCTCCCGAACCTTCGTGGGTCCCTTTTGGTCCAGAAAAAGTAATCCAAAGATTTTTCTCCGTGTGAACTTCGTTTGATAATGATTTTCTGAAAAAAGCCAAAAACAAGCAAAAAAACAGTAACTTACACTGGGCACAAGGTTAATAGGTTAGTCGCAAAAAATGATATAAAATAGCATATAAATCCATATAAAACATCCAAGATTGATACTATAATAGCATGGAATAATAAACAAATATAGATACGTTGGAGACATATCAGTTGCTCATTGTAATTTTCATGTTTCACTTTTAATGAACGATATATTGGTAATGTTTGAATTCTCATATTCCAGTGATTTAGAATTTGAATCTATTTTTTACTGAATTTTTTAATTTAAATTCAAATTTGCCAGGAAAATGTAGCAATATATGAATTGTCTTTGTGTTCAACCTAGAACGGTAATTGTGATGAAAATGCATGCCGTCACCCACGTCTGGACCCACATGTAAGCAGACACATTAGCATATTTGGGGCCCATGTGAGGCCCTAGTTATTACTGATGGCCACCGTCGATGATAAAACCTTAGTCGACCCACATGGAATTAGTCATGTTAGGATCTGTTGGGCCCATTTGGCATAATCATTGACTAGTCAAACTGATGAACCGATTACTAGTGACAGATTATCATTACCGAACAATCTTAGCTGACAAATGGGCTTATCATAGGTGACGCCATCACCGAAAATGGACATTCATGACAAAACTGGGTTCGTCACCTAAGATATGATCTTAGATAACCTCAAGATTTTATTTTTTGTGACGAGGCTTCGATGGTGATGGGGGTGGCGGTCACCCCGTCGCCATCGAAGCCTCGTCACAAAAAATAAAATCCGGTGATGGACGAAATTTGTCACCAACACATTCTTGGTGACGAAAATCGGTTTTACGTGGCATAAGTGAACCATCGCTAAAAGTCCTCCGTTTTGTAGTGACTAGTAACCCTAATTAGTGTCATGAGGGAAAACTACACTTAACAAACTAAAGTTGGAATAGATTACTCGGAAATAGCTGTAGAATAAAAACAAAGGAGGTTGCTACAATTGTGGTTGTGGAAAACCTAGGACACCCATGCCATTTATTAACCAACGAACTCTATTTTGCATATTTCATTCTCACATTGTGAAATCCCTCCTGATCTCTCAATCAGTGGGGTTGAGTGGAATTCTTTCTCACTCCCGTTAGGAAAACCTACGACACTAAAAAGTCCGAAGAATGAGAGTGAATGGAAGACTTCGAATACTATTTGGGGACAATTTGCATGAAGAAGAAAGATGATATGGTGACAACGGTGCTAGAAGTACAACTGCCAGAATTGTGTGTCACAAGAAGTGCAATAGACAAGAACACATAAGAGGTGAAAGGAAATCTCTGCTTCCCTTGTTATGTTAGAAGCAAAACCAGCGAATACCGTATTCGGTACTCCTACGTCCAGCAAAGGAAAAAAATATGGTGGATGAATATGTTGCAGCAAGGCTTCACTCCTCAGCTAACCCCTATGCATCACCTATCCTCTTGGTCAATAAGAAGGGCGGGACCTGGGGGCTCTATGTCTACTATAGAGCTCTCAATACACAAACTTGAAGAATCAATATCCCATTCCACTAATAGATAATCTCCTTGACCAATTGCGTGGTGCCACCATTATCTCAAAATGGACCTTTGGATACTACCAGATCAGGATGGAAGAGAAGGATGTGTATAAGACTGCATACAAAACCCACCAAGTCCATTCCGAATACAAGGTCATGCCATTTGGTGTGACTAACGCACCAGCCATGTTCAACAATTTAATGAACATGGTATTTAATCCACTGTTGAGAAGGTTTGTACTCATATTCTTCGATGATTTACTGGTGTACAGTGAAGGCTTAGAATCACATGGTGACCACCTCATGCTAACGCTCCCCCTTCTACTTTATATTTGAGTCAGGCAGAGATTGACATACATGGTTTACCATTTCAACCATAGATTGACGTCTCCATCGTAACCTTGGTTGTATGAAAGAAATGTAGTCCGTGATGGGTTTGAATACCTATTCTTTTGAGAAAGAAAGAGTTAAGGTGATCCTTGGTCCGTTGGTAATAGGAGACACATCCAAATCGGTTCTTGCAAAGAATACCAATTTCCTTAAAAAGACCCAAATTCGCGAAGCCTTAGAATAGTTTTGGGTAGTGTTTGCCATATTGGTAAAAGAGACCGCCCCTCAAAACGGAGACCTCAATGTCCCCGTAGAGCTGCAACCTCTCATTGAAGAGTTCTGAGACATCATTCTAGGTGATTCACATAAGCGACCTGAATGGAAGACTAACCAATGAATGAATTGTTCTCCTTGACAAGAATGAAGGGAAATGTTTCAAGGATCAGATGAAAAGAGGATTTTGGAAATAAGAGTTACGAAACAACTAGTCGAACAGAAGCATGAGTTAAGTGGTGTTGCTAACTTCCTTACTCATTGTAGCTGCTTTAATTGATGGATTAGACATGGAAGGATTAAAATAACAAGAGGTAATGTGAATCGGCCAAGGTTGCCTTTTTCAAGAAAGTAAACTAGTGGCTTTGCCTACCTTATTATGTTGTAGGCATCTTGAAAGGATCAACTTAGGCTTAAGCTAGAGCTACTCCTTCTATCACATCGGATTCTAGTAAGAAGAGGGGCATTCTCGTCTGATATCTACGTCAACATTATGCTTTGTGTGTATGTCTGTGATTGTGCTCAATGTTTTCTAAAGACATAAAATCTATATTATTATTTCTATAAAATATAGTTTACCAATTTTCTCTCTCTTATCCATCTAGTGTAGAGACTTGAGATTCTGGAAACGCCAAAAACAAAATTTGACCTAGATTTTAGTCTTTTTTTAATTAACACATTTAGAGTTTTGAAAATTTTGTTTTTTCTCTCTGGTACATATAGAAGCACACATGAAATGCATTTATTTGCAAGTACATAAATAAAGAAGACAAATATGTGGCTCTATAATGCACACAGTCTGTGCGTAAAGACAAAAAGAATTACGAAACGTTACATACACATAATATGTCCATTTTTTTACAAAAATATAGTAGTATGTCCAGGTGTATATGTGAGGTTGCTTTTAAAATGTTCTGAAACTTTAAAATACGAACCTTATTAAGTTTGATGCTCGTAGGCACCGGGATTCCAAACACCTCACTATCTATCAACAACATCAAGTTTATTTTTGGCCATGGGGGCCAGCGAGGTCAAAAATTTCAATGCAGGCCAGCAAAAGAGGTTGGAATAACTCGACGCCGTAAACAAAAATAAATGGCGGATCCCTCTCTCCCCGATCGACAAGAAATTCTCTCTCTTCCCTCTTTTAATAGCGGAGGATCCCTCTCACAAACCCCTTCCCTTGTATAACCCCCCACAGCCAGCCCACCCAGGCACAGGTAGAGACAGACAACCAGGAGCACCCAAGAAGCGGTGCAGGAGGAATCCCGGCCTCTGTAGCAAACAAGAATCCATCCACCTGTCCTCCTCATCGAGATCTCGCACGGGGCGGCTCGTGGTCAGGTGAGTGAGTCGACCGGCCATGGCGTTCAGGGCCTGCCTCCCGTCCCACAAGGCCTCGCCCTCGCCTTCCGTCGCGCAGAGGAGGGTCAGCAATGGGGCACCGCCGGTGGTCGCCATGGCCTCCACCATGAACGAGTAAGCAGATCCTCCCGCCCACGCCTGCAAATCCTGCTCCTTGATTATGGCGGAAATGGTTTCGCGTATAGTGTGATCTGGGTTGGTGGGAGGGTTTCCATAGACCCGGGAGTTATTTTTGTGATCTGGGGTGGCGAGATTTGTGATCTAGAATTGGCTGCTTGGAAAATAGGGCAAACACTTACTCCAATGGATCGGATCAAATCACGGCAAGAAAAAAATGCACTCCATCTTTTCTTCTCATTGCGGTTTGGCTTCCGTGTTCTCCTTTTCTTGTTGAGATCCAGGGCTTTGCTCGGCGTGTCTTTAAATTCATTTGCTGATCCATTTGATGCCGAGCTTCTGCTTACGATCTGGATGGCTAGTTTGTGACCCCTATCTGATCGATTTGGCGATCTAGCCCGTTTGCAGATGCGCAAAATCCGGTTCCCTTTTTCTGTACATCTCATATTTTTTTTGTAACGACGATATATCTACTGGTTCTCAAATTGATTGTGCATGAATTCTTGTAGTATCAATTTCACATTAACTAGTTATTTGTCATAACAAAAATCCTATATTGTTGGTTAGAAGGAATTGCTTGTGCAGAAACAATAGATGGTCAATGTAAGCAGGCTGTAGAAATCCAGAATTCTTTGGATGGTCAATTTAATCAGGCTGCCGAAAATCAGAGTCATTTCGATGGTCAATTTAAGCAGGCTGTAGAAATCCAGAATTCTTTGTATGGTCAATTTTAATTTATGCAGGCTGTACTTGTTCAAAGTTGTTTTCCAGTGGTCTTCGAGGGGTTTATGTCACGCATGAAGCCATAAACTTGTTAGCTGCTGAGATCTGAACTTGTTCAAACATGGTGATGGGGATAGACTGATAGTGAACATTAAAAGGCTTGATCTGGGATTATGATTTGTGCAATTTAGTTTTTGGGAGCACACACAAACACTACTCTTGTGTTCTTGTAGTATCGGTTTAAATAAGTCGTAGTCTAAGAACAGAAATTTACACTCTCCAGTGAACAGAAATTTACCAATGACGTTTTAGGGTATTGTAATCAATAATAGAATGAAATATGAGTGATCAGACTGTTCACTGGATTCATAAAGATGAATATAGGAATTATGCGAGTACAAAAAAAAGGGTACCGACTCTTTTTGTCATCCAGTTTAATGTGAGATAATTTGGCGGATTTTGCGTTGATTGTGTTTTGCTTAGTCAAGTTTTGCATTGAGTTACTCTGTTTAGTCAAATTATCCATCAAGTTATTCCGGATAATAGCTTGTAAAACCTTAGGAACATTGTTGACTCTGCCTGTTTATGTACGTAGATGCAGTTGTGGCACCTCAAGCTACTTAATCTCACTTCACCGGAACCTTACATGTTTTTGATATATGGTAGTAGCATGTTTGGTAAACACTGTTTTGTATTAAAAGTTTCTATGCAAACATCAGGAGCCTTTCTTCACCATGGCGTAAAGGGATAGGCTCATTGTGTTTCCTTGGCCACTCTAATTTGATAGAACCCTGGAAATTTCCAGAATAGAGATACTATGGTAGATAGATTAATATGAGTTGCATCCATATGTCACCTTAACAAGTACAGTACATCCATATGTACTGTGCAGTGCTCCTTCTGGATTGTACTAAATCATTATGTTACCTTTCCTAGGGTCAAAACTGCCAAAAAGCCCTATGCTCCCCCACGCGAGGTGCATCTCCAAGTCATGCATTCGCTACCAGCACAAAAGCAGGAGATCTTTGATTCACTTCAATCTTGGGCTAGGGACAACCTATTGAACCTTCTGAAGCCAGTTGAGAAGTCATGGCAGCCACAGGACTTCCTACCAGAGCCTTCTTCCGAGGGATTTTATGATGAAGTAAAAGAACTGAGGGAGCGGGCAAAGGAAATCCCTGATGACTACTTTGTTTGCCTAGTTGGTGACATGGTTACTGAGGAAGCCCTTCCTACGTACCAAACAATGCTCAACACCCTTGATGGTGTCCGAGATGAAACTGGCGCAAGCCCAACTGCCTGGGCTGTTTGGACAAGAGCATGGACTGCTGAAGAAAACAGGCACGGTGATCTACTGAACAAGTACATGTACCTTTCCGGACGGGTTGACATGAGACAAATTGAGAAGACTATACAGTACCTTATTGGTTCTGGAATGGTAAGAACTATTATCTACTCCCTCCGTCCCCTAATATAAGGATGTTTTTGACACTAGTGTAGTGTCAAAACGCTCTTATATTATGGGATGGAGGGAGTATCTTTTAAGGTTCAGTGTATGATCATTAACTTTGCTATTCTCAAAACCAACATGCAACAAAAGTGTATGGTGTTCAATCGACAACTACCCTTTACTTTGTGCTGTGTGTAGATAGTGCTTCATTGTAGCAGGGCAACCTATATTCTGTTTTAACCTATATTCTTGTGCTGTGGTAGTTCAGCTACTTGTAAATTGTAACATGCAATTGTTTTGGATTGAACATTGCCATTAATTTTTAGTGTATCCCATGTCAATACAGGATCCAGGAACTGAGAACAATCCCTACATGGGTTTCCTTTACACATCATTCCAAGAGAGAGCTACTTTCATATCCCATGGCAATACTGCTAGGCATGCCAAGCAATTTGGGGACCTTAAACTGGCCCAGATATGTGGTACAATAGCAGCTGATGAGAAGCGCCATGAGACGGCTTACACCAAGATAGTTGAGAAGCTTTTTGAAATAGATCCTGACTACACAGTGCTTGCATTTGCTGACATGATGAGGAAGAAGATCTCGATGCCTGCTCATCTCATGTACGATGGTGAGGACGACAACCTATTTGAGCACTTCAGCTCGGTGGCGCAGCGGCTTGGGGTCTACACAGCGAAAGACTACGCCGACATCCTCGAGTTCTTGGTCCAGAGGTGGAAAGTTGCAGATCTCACTGGACTGTCCGGTGAAGGAAGACGGTCGCAGGACTATGTTTGCACTTTGGCAACGAGATTCAGGCGGCTGGACGAAAGAGCGCAGGCAAGGGCGAAACAGGGGCCTGTGGTTCCGTTCAGCTGGGTCTACGACCGCAAAGTGCAGCTCTAATAAAGAGGAAGGAACACAAGGTTAATGAGACTGCATCCATCCTATTATTTCGTGTTTCGGGTCAGTGTAGGTTTTCCTAATAGCAGGGTAGAATGTTTTATGTGCTGTCCTGTAAGTTGTTGGATGACAGTGGGGAAGAGGCTAGTGAAAGTGGTGTGAGATGCTGGCTGGCCATGAAGGGCTCCGTTGCAACCTTTTGTTGTGTTGAATATTTTATGCGACCGTTGAAGTTTACAGGGCTTGTATAAGTTTCAAAGTAATAAATGGATATTTGTATACAGACAGACCTATATGTTGGTGCACCATGAGATTCCAAACTTTAAAGCCATTTTTTCTGATCGAAATGCAATGAGTTCAACAAGCTCGATCATGTTCTGCTCATCTCTGCTTTCCGTCTTCTTGTTGTGTTGCCTTGAGTTCATTATTACGGATCTATTTGAAACTTGGAATTATTTTGCCTGGGCGGAGATCATGTTTCATGTGTTTTCTCAGTTTGAATTGAATTCGCACAAGCCGCAAGTCAGTCAATTGAACTGGAGGACACAGTTTCAAGTCTAGCTAATTGCATTTTTCTTATTTCCTTTTTATCACAGCGTCAGTCAATTGAACAGTGCACTGGAGGACACAGTTTAACAGTCTGGTATAAGGAACCAATACAACCACAATCCCGCCTGATCTTTCGACGGTTCAAGCTTTTGCGCACACCTTTTTTTTAACTACAATAAAAAAATTGACTAAATCTATGCCGTTATACCTAGCAGCAACAGCACTCGATTCCACATGCGTAGAAGGTCAAGTGGCACCAGATATGTACGAAGTATAAGGGTAATCTGAAATGAGCTTCCTGTCTGCCATCAACTTGATGAGAAGCCGAGCCCAGAACTCGATTCTAAGCAGAAACCCTGCTGGAGTGGAGCTCTGACTGCATCTCCCGAACAAGAATCTCCTCAACGGCGTCTACAAATCTTACCAGATGCCGACGAGTCTCAAGCTCCAAGCCATTGGCAAGTTCCTGCCAACCAAAGGACCAAGACTGCGAATTAGGTTGCTACTCAACAGCTGGTACCCATGCTATTATGTTTGTTTTGGTAGCCATGGCCTTGGTCTAGAAGCTGGTACCCATGCTTATTGACTACAAAAAGGAAACTAGGCGTCTATGCAAAACAGACCATTATTTTCATACTTCCTCTGCTAATATTGGCTTAGCCATTTTTACCTTGGTCTTGCAGAGCAAATCTAAAGTTATATTCGTTGGCTGGGTCCCTGAATTGCGGATTGAGATTAACTTCAGACCATAGGACGACAGTGGCCAATCTGCAGATATCTTGAAGAAGGCATCAATTGCACCAACCAAATGAGCTACGATTGTTTCATCTTTGTCAGAGTACTCAAAAGAATGCCTGCAAGAAAACAGAAGAGTTTGTCACATTATCGAAATGTTGAACACAAAGGGACAAAATTATGAGCATATATAATATTCATGCTGAGCACCTACAATTAGTTTTTGTTGCCTATGTGCATCACATGAGCCTGGCTTCAATTGTCAGA
This sequence comes from Aegilops longissima, assembly GCA_021605205.1. Classification (NCBI taxonomy): domain Eukaryota; kingdom Viridiplantae; phylum Streptophyta; class Magnoliopsida; order Poales; family Poaceae; genus Aegilops; species Aegilops longissima. The sequence continues at coordinate 467,707,658 of CM038677.1, read as the reverse complement.
TAAAATGTAGATCACTACCTCTTTTGAGAAATATTTATCATTACTCAATTAAGGGGGTCATCAAATCCAAATAGTAAGGACATTCATGATTAAATTGTCTTTCTAGTTTAATGTGAAATTGTAATATTTGTTGTTGGCTTTTTCCTCTAACAAGCGGCCAGCTGCATATCATTTTCTATTAGAAAGGAGCGTGTCTCTCATAGTAAAATCTGTTTGATACAAAACCAAGTAAATAGCTCCAGTAATATTCGCAGAACATACAGTGCTATAACATACAAAGAGTGCCATGAATGATTGCAGTGTAAGCTGTAAATTCAATGAAGAAGCTTAGAGATTATAGATTCCTTGCAATTATTCTTACAAAAGGGAATAACAGTAAAAAGTTACAGAATTATTAGCGCAATACTAGCAGATGCAGAATAATGTCACCTGGAATTATTGGCATCATTCACCAATGATCGTCTTAGAGTGTTGATTACAATCTGTTGTTGACATTGCCGAATGAGCCATCCCAAAGATGGACCGGAAATGACCTCTCTTCAAAAGCAGATAGCGTTTTTTGCATAAGCAGTTAAGCACAAAAAAATGATTGAAATACAGAGTACAGTTCGCACAACTGTGAGGCATGAATAGCATACTAAATAACACAAAAGAAATGACAAAGGAAAGTGAAGTTTCTTGGTGTTCTATGTTGTTTAATAGTGGTGGCACTTCTGAACCTTAATGAAGATTCGAAGTTGTTCAAATGTTTCAACAAGCGACCCCTTTTTGGAAGAACAATAAGCCAGCTCTGTAAGTCAGATGGCAAAATATCTCCAACATACCTGGAGGATTTGAGCTTCTCAATCAGTATATCTACACAAACATCAGCAGGAAAGATCTGAAAAGACAAATATGATTGGTAAAACATGATACAACATAGTTCTCCTGAATGGACTTTTAAAAGGTTAAAAGCATGCCAATTGGCAATTCGTTATCAAGCACCATAACATTGCCAGAAAAGAACTGAATGAAGTACAAAAAACAGGAATAAGAAGAAAAGTTTGACACGGCTTGAGGTGTTTAGCAGGAATCCAAATGCTGGAACCACTGAATAAGCATAAGCACAAAATTTTATTGTGAATGTTACAGAAAAAATATGAAATAACAGTACAATACAAAATGAGTATCTTAATCCACTCATAGGTTACATCTAATAAAAGATGGTGGATACTGGTGTGTCTCCTTCCTAATTCATATGCATACAAAATCGATTCTAAGACAACATCAGTTTTTGCCTTGATTGTCAGGTAACTATGCAAGCATAAGCACAAAAAAACTTTTGCAATGATCAGGGGTATGGAAGAGTAATTCGCTGCTTTACCATTATTATTATTTTCAGTAAGTTTAGGAATGTCTGATAAAAATACTCTAAGCCTACAAAAAATGTTACCGCTTGCCCGAGCCTTTATGTACCGTTGAACACTTGTATACGAGAATATTTTATAATCATCTCAGTTGATTACTTTACATGAAGTTGGGGTGTCAAATAGGATTGATCACTTATAGGAAAATCAAGGTGGAGAACAGCTAACATCGCACAGGTTACTGTAGCCACACCCAGCCATGCAGTTTTATGATCCTTGGTTATGTCATTATTCACTACTTGTACCGTGAGATTTTTAATCGTGAAATGCAACAATATCCTGAAATGCATCAGGCATTACACCAAATATCTACCGTAGGTAAAAATAAAAAATGATGATCAATTGGTTCACCGGAGGTAAAGAGTTTCTACAAAATGAGAAAAATATGGTTAAGAGAGCACCTGGACTTTATTCAGTTCCATGCTTCCTTCATCAACTTCTATCAGTAACTCATGATCTGAAACAGAAGAATCAACAACACAATCCAACTTTTGTCCAAGAATTACACATTCCGAGGTCAGTATAGGTGCCTTCGGGAGCACCCTGAGACAATTGTCTTTAAACTCTAAGACTTTTGGTCCTGAAACCAGAGATTGAAGCTGCCAAATTTCTTCATCCCTGGATAGAGAGAGGGAGATTTCATGAAGAAGTTGGAAGTTTTTAAGCAGAACAAGCTTAAAATCTAAACATGAGATCCAGTTAAAAGCTCAGAGTGGTACAATTTTAACAAGCTTGTGATTACAACTTCTAAATGTGAAGATGGGAAAACAGAAAGCCAGTTACAAATTGATAACCGATTGAGAGTTCACAGATAATCTCAAGGACTGGACATTAAAAGAAGAGCACAACAATCAGGAGATTGGTCAAGAGTTCATGGCGGAACCAGTAAACATGTGTATAGCAGTGTGATCCTCAGAACGCGAGGAAGGCATGCATATCTAATCCAAATGCCACGTTCAACAAAGATAGAAAATTAATCATGTATTGGAATGAGAAGGTTTTGCCAAAGATAGATGCTGAAACTGAGAAGGTTGAAAATAATATAAACAGAGACTACAAATGAAGAGAACAATGGTGGTGGTGGTATGCTGTGCGCATTACATGGGTTCATCTCAATGCATTAACAGATGATAGCTAACCAAGCATATTTACATTTTGTCCTTAACGAACACAAACAGGGAGTAAAAACTAATAGTGGCAGAATTGTTAGCAAATTCTAAAACAGATAAAATGGTGAAATTCCTTGTTGAGCAAACTATTTTAAATGCAAAGTCAAGTTGAGAAACCTCATTCATATGATAAATTAAAGTATTCTTATCATTAAGAACAATCAGGGACATTTATTGAGTTCTGAATAACATGAGTAACAATCAGGATTTACGTTGAGTTCTGAATAACCATATCATTGCCATCATGGCAAACAAGTAGTATTGCCATTGTTGATGTTAAGATGCTTTAAACAAATTTACAATCAGTAGAGAGATTAAGGCGCATAAGCTTGATACCTTTGCATTGAAATACTTTGTATTTGTAGCAGCTTCAAGTCCATCTCACTTTTTCCTATTTGATGATCTAGTTTCAGTTCCTGGAAATTTGTTAAAGGTGTGTATTCAACAACACAAAGCATTGTAAGCTGAAGAAAAAGGAAAAAAAATATACTCAGATGAAAATCCGTTTGCATGTGTATTAGCTCCATATGTGTCTGTGATTGTCGTTGTTACTACTTTCTGTGTGAGGTTTTGTTTGTGGAAGATGCTCTATAATATAAATAGGCAGAATAGGTTGACTGTATTACAATGTAACTGTCCAAGAGGACACCACCAACACACCCATGAAGTAACTAGCTTTCACAAAATAATTTCAGCAAGGAATATAAGTTACATTTACGAATTTGTATTACTATTATCCTAAACTTTCCATTGATTTGTCTCCACTTAGACCATTGAAATTGTTAAGCGATAAGCAATTCAGCATATATAGCACAATATTTGGAATATGCCAATTATATACAACATCTAACCACACCTCATATTCGCAGTCCTTCTCAATATCTATTTGGTTGAAGCCTGAATCAGTTGAGATAGGAGTAGGACTTGCTTCCAAATGTTTCAAACCCTACATCAAAGGAGGGTGAAATATTGTAAATATGTTAAGAAAAGAAAGTTGAAGGGAATGTAAAAGATTACTTAATGTAGATGACATGTCAAATATTACATAAGCATGATGGCAGACGTTTAAGATTGTCACAACTCGCAAGAAAAGAAAAACATTAATGATTTTGAATCGACAAATTTAACTTCCTTGGAATATTTGTTTTGCAAACAGTCTTATTTTGAGGAGGAATTGGATGCAGTAAAGGGTCCAGAATTTGAGAACAACCTCTGAATCAAGTGTATTCAGTGAAGACTCCAGTGATTCAATCTCAGCATCCAGCGGAATCGTGTCTAAACAACAAAAGTCGTTTTTTGTTATTTGAAGGAACACTTTGCTACGACTACGACGTGGCTAGCAAAGTGTTGGCAACTAGCATGGGCTTAAACAAGAAAAACCCAAGATAGATAACCTTTGAACACTGTCTCTCCAATGACACTAATCTCGGCAGATAACTTGCAGTTCTCCTCCTCTGTCAAGCTCACCTCCTTTCTCAACCACTCAATGTACAAATCTACATACAACAATCGCACCGTCACATTAAAACCAAAAGAGCCATTGTGCACCACACTCTATGAACCGTCAAGTAGCAGTAAAAACAAATGGAATCAGACGCATACCCAAACAGCCACTCTCTAGCTCAGCAGCGCTGGAGTCCCATGCATCCTCCGCCTGCATATCCGCCTGGAAACAACACGGCAGAAACGAAGCTATTAACCTGTCTCGTGGGCTGAAGTAAGAAACCTAGCAGGGCACCGAACCCCTGGCTGTTGACACGAAGCTGCCGACACCCACCTCGCACCCGGAGCGCAGCCCGCGCAGCTCGTCCTCCGCCGCCGCAGCATCCACCGGCCCCTCCTCGTCCCCTCCCCACAGCGTGGAGAGCTGCTCGAACCGGCTGAACGAACGAAGGGAGTTGGCGGTGAATCGATGGAGCGGAGTAGAGGGCGGAGGGGACTGCAGGTAGGTAGTACCTTCGGATGGCGGCCGCGTCGAGGGGCGCCTCGGGGTCCTCCACCGGGGCCAGCGCTAGGGTTTCCGCCATGGCCGCAGCCATCTCCGCCTCTCTGTCCCGCCTAGAAATTTGCTTCCGAAATGGGGAAGAGATCAAAAGGAGACGAGAGCCGCGACGGGGGAGAATTGATTTTAACACCCCTGTTTGATCGCCTTCTATCTTAGACCCCTTTGTTCGTTCCCATTCCTCTGAGCCCCCCTGGTACCACATAATTCTTGCTGATTGCCCCCTTGGCGTTGTTATCTGTTCAGTTAGCTAGTAATGAGAAAAAAAACTGGTCTGATAATATTCCTATTGGACTAATCTGCCCTCGTACAGTTTCCTCAGGACCCCAGCACGGGAGTTCTTCGATCGGGAGGGCTGGCCCGTTCGTTCTTTTCTTCTCTCTCGACCGCAACCAGCAGCCAGAGCCGCCGCGCCGCCGTCCGTGCCCCTGCTGCTCCGCCGCGTCTCCTCCCTTCCCTATCCTCCGCCCTTCATTGCTGTCCCAAGGTAAGGCAAGCTTCTCCCCTTTCATTTTTCATGGATTTTATGCGGTTCCTCTTGTACGGTTGTCTAAATCGTAGGAACCCTAGGTGTTGAGAGAGATTGATATGGGGAATTGAGTGGGAGGGGTTGGATCTGCAAAGTGGTGTGGTGGATCTGAAAAGGTTGACATGGGTACTTCTGTCTATTGTTATCTCTATTTGATGCTTATGTACTACTAACAAATTTGTTAAACATGCAACGGGGGTATGAGCAACAGCTAGATAGAACTGGGGGCTCAAGAGGGAGGCGAACAAACAAATGGGTCTAGGAGCAAAGGCGAGCGAACACGGGGGGTTAAAATCAATTCTCCCTGCGACGGGTGGCATCCCGCCCCTCCCAACTCCAGCAAACTAGTTCAGCCCCGACCCTGTCAGATCCTCTACAGTCTACACCCACAATTGTCGCTCCACCGAGAACACCTCCGGCCATCCAACGGGATGGCCAGGATTGATGGGGATATTTGAGTTACCACTTTATCTTACCAATTGTTTTGTCGTTGTTCATTGCATTGTTGTTGTGGATCTGCTTGGTCCTTCCTAGAAAGTCCGAGCCCGCTTCTGACCACCCTGGTCCACTCAAACCCTGTTCTCCTCGCCCTGCACTTTTCCGTCTGATGTCAACCTCCCATATTCATGTCGTTGTAGAACAGCCGCTCCACATTGAAGCCAGCCTAGAGCGGAGGCGACCTCTTATAGTCTCCGCCATTGAAGTGGCGCGTCGGCCAAGGGCGCCGCCTGCTATGAGTCCCCGGTGTCCACGCTTGTTCAATGCCGGAGACGCGTTACTGGACAGGACGAACGGATATCTACCACGCCCGTTCAATGCCATGTTCGTCTGTATGCCACCATTAAACAGGCTAGCCAGCGGAGAAACCCACTCTGGCGCCGCGCATTAACGCACCCGGACGCCTGGCCTCACCGGAATCCACTATTTAAAGGCGACCGCATCCAGCTATCTCCACGCCACAACACAACCCGCTCCCCGTCCTTCTTCCTTGCACCGCATCCGTCATGGCTGCAGGCGGCGAAGCTCCGCCGGAGAGCCTTTCCACGGAGATGAAGCATGAGGTGCCTGCCCTTGTGGCCGCCTGGCAGAGATGTCGTGTTAGGCAGATCGAGGTCGGCTTGTGGACCAGCTCGCCCGTGGTCTCCGACGACGAGGCCGACCCCACGATGGAGACGGGCTCCAACGACACTGCTCCGGCGTCCACGCATGTGCACGCAGGCTTCACCATGGAGCAGGCGCACTACAACACCGCCATGGCGAAGGTGCAGCATGCGTCAGCACCTATGTCAGCGTTCCAACAGGCGCGGGAGGAACAACGATACAACCTATTCCTCCTGGAGCAGCACCGGCTGGCGGAGGGCTAGATCTATAGCGAGCGCGCAAGCGAGGAGGCCGTGGCGGCCATGGCCGCAGCAAACCCCAACTTCATCGCGGAGCAGCGTGTCATCTACGAGGTTGTACGTGCTCAAGCCGCCACTCGCCAGGAAGCGGCCGCTGCGGAGGCGCTGCTCCAGGCGATCGCGGAGGAGAACAACGCCAGCTGCGCCTCCTACGTGTCGCCCGGTGGGACGACGAATCGTGGACCTCATGTCCATCGGCTATGGACTGGTCTCGGACTCCTCCGAGGATGAGTAGGGCACAGGAGGCAGCAGGGCCTTGTGTGTCCACGTGGGTTGGTCCGTCTCCCGTGTTCTACTCTTCCTAGCATGGAAACCGCACCTTCACTTCATGGGTCTTATCGCCGGTGCTCATGAAGACGACGGATGAAGTAGGCGGTCCCAGGAAGGGAACAATAAGGGCTTGGACGCCGGCGGCCACCGTAGTCTTTTTTCTTCTAAATGTTTGGAATATAATGAAAACCCGTCGTGTTTACATGAATGACATTTTGTAAATTACATCCGAACTTGAATGAGATCCAGTGGTGTTTGCACAAATTTCGTCAGTTGAAATGTATATGGGGAGCGTTTGGTGGTGGTCTCCCATGGACTAGTCCCTCCTGTCCATAGACGGGTGAAAGAGGAAATTTGCGGGTCGCCGTTGGAGATGCCCTTAGAGCATCTACAGCCGGATATGTCAAATATGGCCCCTCAAACGCCCGCGGATGCATCCGCGAGCAGTGACTGGGCCCGCCTCAAATTTCACTTGTTGCATCCGAACATCCCATACTAGATTCTTAAATTCATACAAAGATGCAAACAAAATAACCTACATACTACGTCGAACACCTAGCTACTCATCGTCGGAGATGTTGACAATCTCCGTGCCTTGCTCCAACAGGATTGGTGGCAGCTGTAGCTCTGGCTCCTCCGGATGCTCCGCTCCGGCCTCCTGCACCTCTATCTCTGTGTCGAGTTCGGCGAAGAGCGCGTCAGACGCCGCCTGCTCCCGCCGGAGGAACGCCCGGTTGGCCTCCACATAGGCCTCATCTGGCTGGACTCCGGGATGGCTTGCTGCTCCGCCATCTCGTCGGAATGGGCGACGGCGAACTCCGCCTCTGCCTGCTCCATGTTGAAGCCCGGTGATACGTCTTCGTTGTATCAATAATTTTTGATTGTTCGATGCCAATATTCTACAACTTTTACATACTTTTGGCAACTTTATATACTATTTTTGGGACTAACATATTGATCCAGTGCCCAGTGCCAGTTCCTATTTTTTGCATGTTTTTTTGTTTCACAGAAAATCCATATCAAACGGCGGGATAAAAACTTACGGAGATTATTTTTTGAATATATGTGATTTTTGGGAAAAAGAATCAACGCGAGACGATGCCCGAGGGGCCCACAAGGTCGGAGGGCGCGCCCCTCGACCTTGTGGCCACCTCGTAAGGCGGTTGGTGCCCTTCTTCTGGCGCAAGAAAGCTAATATCCAGATAAAAATCGTGTTAAATTTCAGCCCAATCAGAGTTACGGATCTCCGGGAATTTAAGAAACGGTGAAAGGCCAGAATCTGAGAACGCAGAAACAGAAGGAAACAGAGAGAGAGATCCGATCTCGGAGGGGATCCCACCCCTCTGCCACCATGGAAGCCAAGGACCAGCGGGGAAACCCTTCTCCCATCTAGGGGGAAGGTAAAGGAGGAAGAAGAAGAAGAAGAAGAAGAAGAAGGGGGGGGGCTCTCTCCCCCTCTCTCCCTGTGGCGCCGGAACACCGCCGGGGCCATCATCCCGACAACGATCTACACCAATAACTTCACCGACGTCATCACCAACTCTCCTCCCTCTATGCAGCGGTGTAACCCCTTTTTTACCCGATGTAATCTCTACTTAAACATGTTGCTCAATGCTATATATTATTTCCCAATGATGTATGGCTATCCTATGATGTTTGAGTAGATCTGTTTTGTCCTATGGGTTCATTGATGATCGTGATAGGTTTGAGTTGTATGTTTTATTATTGGTGATGTCCTATGGTGCTTTCCGTGCGGCGCAAGCGTGAGGGATCCCCGTTGTAGGGTGTTGCAATATGTTCATGATTCGCTTATGGTGGGTTGCTAGAGTGACAGAAGCTTAAACCCGAGTAAGGGGGTTGTTTGCATATGGGAATAAAGAGGACTTGATACTTTAATGCTATGGTTGGGTTTTACCGTAATGATCTTTAGTAGTTGTGGATGCTTGCTAGAGTTCCAATCATAAATGCATATGATCCAAGAAAAGAAAGTATGTTAGCTTATGCCTCTCCCTTATATAAAATTGCAATAATGATTACTGATCTAGTTATCGATTGCCTAGGGACAAATAACTTTCTCGTGACAAAAGGCTCTCTACTAAAACTAACTTAGTTGTGTCTTTATCTAAACAGACCCTATCTTTTATTTACGTGCTCTTTATTATCTTGCAAACCCATCCTATCACACCTACAAAGTACTTCAAGTTTCATACTTGTTCTAGGTAAAGCGAACATTAAGCGTGCGTAGAGTTGTATCGGTGGTCGATAGAACTTGAGGGAATATTTATTCTACCTTTAGCTCCTCATTGGGTTCGACACTCTTACTTATCGAAAGAGGCTACAATTGATCCCCTATACTTGTGGGTTATCAATACCTTTTTATGGCACCGTTGCCGGGGATCAATAGCGTGGGGTGAATATTCTCGTGTGTGCTTGTTTGCTTTATCACTAAGTAGATTTTATTTGCTGTTCTATATTGTTCTCTATCTTTAGTTGTGGATATGGAACACGAAATACCAAAAAAATGTGTAGTTGCTACTCATGGAGATGGGGAACCTCCTAAAACCCTCGATGCTTGTTATGTGAAAGATATTATGCGCTACTTTGATAATCCTGAGAAAACCCCATTCAACTATATAATGGGAGTAACGTTGGATCAACGTGAATATTTTAGGGATTATCGCTTGACACAAAAAGGGAAACTATTATGCGATCAAATTTATATGTTGCGTTGGTATGCTCGGCAACTATGCTTGAGATATTATTATATTTGTTGCTCTAGGATGAAGGCTCCACACCTTCCCTTTTCATGCAAATTTAATGAAGATAAAACCTTGTCTTCTTATGCTAATGGTATATATGATTATTGTGATGTGGAACAAATAGAAGAATTTGTTGCTTTTATGGGTGCTTATGAAATTGAATCTTTGTTTAAAGAGTGTGAAAATCTTTATGATGTTGTTTACAGACCTAAAAATTTAGCTATACTCAAATATTGCTATGAGAATTATGAATACAATGTCGATGTTGATGCGTTTATTGAGAAAGTCTCCGCTGTCCAAGAAGATACTAATATTTTGCAGGAATCTATGGGAAAAGAAATTGATGACACTGTGAGCTCATTAGATGAAAAAGATGACGAGGAGAGCAAAGAACAAAAGGTGGAAGAGCAGATTAGCTACCCGTGCCCACCTTATAACGAGAGTAACTCTTCAACTCATACATTGTTTGATTCCCCTTCGTGCTTACTAAAGGATTGTAACACCCGGATAATTAAGCTACACTAATCCCTGCTAATGATGCCACGTCACTGTGATTAAACTCACGATTGATTCAAACCCGGTTCAAATCAAATTTAAAACTTAGGCAAACAATAAAAGTTTTCAAAAATGAAAACTAAAATGTTCGGGGGTTGTCAAATATTACAAAGTTAATTATGGTGGGGTGCACACATTTTTGTAAAGTGTTTGGATATTTTAAATAAACTAAAACAGAAAAAGGAAAATAAGAAAAGGAAATAAAACAGAAAAAGGAGTGGGAGAAAACCCCATCGGCCCAACTGGCCAAGCCCACTGCCCAATCGGCCACCACAGCTCGGCCCAACCGGCCGCCCCTTATCCACCTCCCCGTCGGTGGAAACCCTAGCCACCCATTCGCCTCGATCCCTTCTCCTCCCCCGCCCGATCTAGATCGGGCCGACCGATCCGTCGCGCTTCGACGCGGCGACCCGCCCGCCTCCTCCTCCTCCCCTCCACCCGACCAACCACAGCAGGCGCCAGCTCCCGCCGCCTCGGAGCCGCCCGACGACCACAACCCCACCTCGCGGATCCAGCGTCGCCGTCGGCCGCCTCCCCGCCTCCTCCTCACCGGCCGACCCGACCGCCCCGAGCAGCTCTCGAGACCTGCGCCTCCGTGAGCTCTTCCCCGTGGATCCCTCTCTCCCTCGTCCCCTCCCGAAGGCCTCACCGCGCCCGTCGCCCGCCCGCCCCCAGACACCGCGCCCTCCCTATCCCTTCCCCCACACGAACGCACGGAACGTCGAGAACTTCGTCGCGGCGCTTCGGTGACCAAATGGTCACGGGCGAGCCCGTGGTGCTTTCGGCCTTGCCTGCCAGCACCCGGCCCAGTGGCGCTCCGTCGGGCAAACCCCGCCACCTCCGCCGCTCGCCGCCGATCCGGCCGAGTCCGCCGCGCCATCGCCACCATTGACGCGCTGTCCTCCTCGCTCTCGAACGCGCCACCCGCGCCGTTTGCCGCCGGACGGCGATTTCGGCAATCCGGCGCCCCGCCATGTGATGCCACCGAGCCTCTAACGCCGGCCGCCGACGTGGCACGACCGGCCACCACCACATCGAGCCATCCCCGGTGGGCCCAGCCCCCCCCCCGCCGATTGTTGACTCGGTCGTGAGGTGACCGCACCCCCGCCTATGACATGCAGCCCCACCCTGTGACGCTTTTAAAATAAAAAGAAAAGGAAAATGAAATTAGTTAAATATAAATAAATATAAATAAAATGAATAAAACTAATTAATTAATTAATTAATTAATTAATTAATTAATTAATCTAATTAATCATGATTAATTAACCTAATGACTAATTAACCTAATTAACTCACATTAATTAAACTAAGCTAGGTTAATTAGTTAATGCAGTATTACTGAACGGGACCCACATGTCGGGTTGACCTAGTCAACCTCGTTGATCACTTGACGTCATGCCGACGTCATAAATACATTTTTCGAATTAATTAATTAATTAATTAAGTTCGAAATTAATAAAATCTTTAAAAATCATATCTTTTAATCCGTAACTTCGGTTAAAATATTTTCAACATGAAAGTTGCTCGTAACGACGAGATTTAATCCGGATCGCAATTCCTTTCGTCCGCCACACCCCCTAACCTATCGAACCTGCAACTTTTCCCTCCGGCTCCTCCGCTCGAAAACACGAAACACCGGAATACTTTCCGGATGTTTCCCCATAACCAAGACCACCTCATATCACGTTAGGGCACGCCTAACATCGCTTGACATGTCATGCATCGATATGCATCTGTTTACTTGGTATTCATTGTTTCTTCCCCTCTTCTCCCGGTGAGACTACGAGACCGACGCCTGCTGCCCATTCGACTACGGTGTTGACGACCCTCTCACTTGCTAGAGCAACCAGGCAAGCCCCCCCTTGATCACCAGATATCGCCTACTCTTCTCTATCTGCTTGCATTAGAGTAGTGTAGCATATTCTTGCTTTCGCCATTACCCCTATCTTCTTTGCTCTGTACTTGTTACTTATACATTGTTACCTTACCGCAATCCTATATGCTTAGTATAGGATGCTAGTACATTCATCTGTGGCCCTACATTCTTGTCCGTCTCCGTGCTATACTATCGGGCCGTGATCACTGGGAGGTGATCACGGTATATACTATATACTTATACATGATACATGTGGAGACTAAAGTCGGGTCGGTGATGGAGCACCCATGAGTGGATCTTTGAGGCGGAGCGGCAGGCGAGTTGAGACCGCCTAGGAGAGAGTGGGCCTGCCTGTTCGGCGTTCGCGGTTACTTAACACGCTTAACGAGGTCTTGGTATTTGATCTGAGTTGGCTACGAGCTTATACGCACTAACCATCTACGCGAAGTAGTTATGGGTATCCCGTCGTGGTATCGGTAAGCACTTCAGACGTCGGACGGAGCGACGCGCCCGGATTGACTGAACGCTGCTAGGCTAGGTCTCTTCGGCCGCCCTCACAACGTCTTGAGTGTGCTCGAGGCGATGGGCCCAGCACTGCGGCGCTTAGGTTTAGACCGCGTCTTGGCCTCTCTGTTGTGCCTAGGTGGGGCTGCGGCGTGTTGATCTTCCGCGGCGGGCATGACCCAGAAAGTGTGTCCGGCCAAATGGGATCAAGCGTCTTTGGGTAAGATGGTGCACCCTGCAGGAAGTTAATCTATTCGGATAGCCGTGATCTTGATAGGACGACTTGGAGTTGTACCTTGAGCTTATGACAACTAGAACCGGATACTTGATAAAACACACCCTTCCAAGTGCGGATACAACCGTGGTCGCTCTCTCTCAGGGATATGAGGAGGGGATCGCCGGGTAGGATTATTGCTATGAGTTGTTACTTGGAGGACTTCATATCGTCCTCTTCTACCTGTTGCAAGACAGGTGACCAGAAGCGTAGTCTTCGTTAAGACTAGCTACCCCCTCTTATTCGGCATTCTCGCAGCTCACCCCATCGATATGGCCCTTTACACATATATCCATGCATATGTAGTGTAGCTCCTTGCTTGCAGTACTTTGGATGAGTACTCACGGTTGCCTTGTTCCCCTTTTTTCCCTACCTCTACTCGATTGCTGCAACAGACGATGGAGCCCAGAGCCGACGCCACCGCCTATGACGACTACTACTCGAGGTGCCTACTACTACGTGCAGCCCGGCGGACGCATTTACCGAGGTAGCTAGGAGGATCCTGTGCGGAGGCCTGCTCCTCTTCGATCTGTATCCCGTTTGTGCTAGCCTTCTTAAGGCAAACTTGCTTAACTTATGTCCGTACTCAGATATTGTTGCTTCCACGACTTCGTCTATGATCGAGCACTTGTATTCGAGCCCTCGAGGCCCCTCGCTTGTATTATGATGCTTGTATGACTTATTTATGTTTTAGAGTTGTGTTGTGATATCTTCCCGTGAGTCCTCGATCTTGATCGCATACGCTTGCGTGTATGATTAGTGTACGATTAAATCGGGGCGCACAAGTTGGTATCGAGCCGATCGCTGTAGGAATCCCCTTCCACACTCCTTGGCAAGTCGAGTTTAGACATTGCAAAAACTTTTACTAACTTGGCTGTGCCTTACGGGCCCGTCGCCATCGGGTGGTACTAGGATCTTTTACTCCTCGACCTTTACTCGGGACTCTGAACTCTCTTCTACTCGGGTTAAATGATTTTACTAATCGACACTAGGATCCCGTGACCACATTCACCCCAAAGTTGGATATAGCCTTAGTTGTTCTTGGAATTGTATTTGATCAATTTCCACCGTCATTTGACTCCTTTGAAACGTCTTTGTTTTCGGATGGAACCCACGAGGCAGGTCGTGCGCCACACGACGGCCATTGGTGCCTCGGGATCACTGCGGTGCTAGCAGAGATGATGACCTATCTGGTTATCGCTGGCACCCCGAGTACACCGTCTTTGAGGAGTACCGGGACTATAACCGAGGCGATGCAGCGCCATCGTCCACCTCTACTCTCGGGAGTATGACTCCACTCTCGTGTCTTTGCACACCGCACATGGTGTTGGAGTGACTATCGATATGGCGTCCACGATGTCGCTTATGCTGCTCGACACGCCTTCGTGCAGAGTATCGAGAGTTGGACACCTCCCCTTCGTGCACATTACTATCGCGTCGATGTTGGTGAGGAGGGCTACTACATGCTGCCTACTCCATCGTCACCAGAGAGCCCTTCTACCATCGAACTTTGTTACGCATGTCGATGGGCTGGATCGAGCTAACCGAGCTCTTCACACGAGTTGTACATCACCCGTCAAGCACCTTTACCGTGCTCGACGCTGATGCACCCTTTGTCCGATCCGGAGAGCTGCGCGTTCTGCGATCTACCCAGCCAGACCGTGATGCCCTCAGGTGTCGGTTGGCGACGTGGAGGCTACTCTCCGCGCTTGGCCCTCTTCGCCACACGGACGTCGGATTCAGCACTGAGTATCCGCGGCCCCAGTGTCACCGACGTGGAGGACTATCCGCTGCCGACTACCAGACTTTCAGCTACTGACTACCTCCGAGTACCGCGTGGGACTGATGTAGACTTGCTTGTTAGTGTTAGATGCATTCGCCGCGAGCCTGCGTGCCGCCTATGATGTCTTAGTCTATGTACTGAACTCTATGTATCGAACTCTATGCATGATCCCTTTTGTAAGATATGCCGACTACTATGTAGTTCCTATCGTCTTTGCTTTCATTATGCTTGTTTCATCATGAATGATTCCTATCCTTTACTTAATTTCTCAAATGCTGAACTACCCTGTTATATAATAGCGGGATGGTTAGGCCAATTTGGTCGTGGTCGTGGTGGCAACTTCCCACCACCGCTTTGAGTACATGGCTGGTATGATCCAACAGCTTGAGATGAATTGCCGCTCATGGAAAACATGATGGCTTAGTTTCCTCGCCCCAATATGAACCAAAGACCCAAACGCAACAACTCTGCAGGATTTCATACGCTCAACCCCAGCGTGTACCGCAGCTCAACCCAGCCACCGGATGTTGATGATCGCTCCGTGACATCACCTATGAGATGGAGTCTGCTGATGTAGCCCCCGCCACTATGTCACTTTTGCTTCCTTCTTCCGAAGGGACCCGCAGCTCAATGGTGGGACAGCCACAGCGCGTACTCGCCGCTTGGAACACTCATCACCGCCGACTTCCAAGCTGCCTTCCGTGCCTGTTTCATCCCTCAAGGGTCATGGACCGGAAGAAGCGTGAGTTCCGCAACCTCACCCAAGGCAACAAGATCATTGAAGCTTATCGTGAGAGTTCTTGGACTTGTCTCGCTATGTCAAGAGGATATTGCAACCGATGCACGCAGACAAGAGAAGTTCGTGACGGCCTTCGTCGACATCAAGCTCGCACTTCGGTGCACGACTTTGCTGATTTCGCCACCTTGGTGAACAAAGCTATCAATGTCGGCTGGTCTGCAGGAATACCAGAGCTCTAACAGCGCAACTGCGACACGGGCTCATCTTGAGGCCCGTCCTCGCAGAAGCGCAAGATATGGATTCCCAACGGTATGTACCAAATTAATGCACTGCTCCAAGGCGTAACTATGCTGCACCTCGCCCCGCCTACAACTAAGCGACCAAAGCTTCTAGCTCCACCACCCCAAGCTCCTGTTCCCACCCCAATAATGGCTTGTGCTTCAAAGGACAACCAGGGCACCGTGCTAGAGAATGCAACCGAACTGAATCACCGGCCCTTCCAAAGAACCGGCGATGGAAACACCCAGCCCGCAACAACACCGCCAAGCCTTCGGTCGAGTTCAGGCCAACCACGTTGATCCGAACGAAGCTCAAGACCAACCTGCTACTATGATGGGTACACTTCTCGTAAATTCAGTACCAAATCGTTTTATTTGATACAGGGCATCGCATTCATTCATGTCGAAGATTTTGCATTCATGCATGGCATTAAAAGTGAAGACATGAATGCTTCACTATTAGTACACACCCTGCGGGCCAATGTCGAACCTCCATGATTTGCAACGACGTCCCGCTGAAATCGAAGGACTGGAATTCCTTGTCTCTCCCATCGTCTTTGAAGTCTTGTAGCATTGACCTCATTCGAATGAATTGGTTAAAGGCGCATACTGCTTCCATAGTTTGCGCCAAGGAAGACGGTCCATCGGCTACACCCTTCGATGAAATAGTCACTTACCAAGCTCATCTGGTGCAAAATGCCGAGGCAAGGCTCTATGCATTGAATGCATTGAACGCCGCACCACTCGAGGGTATTGAAAACATTCCTGTCGGTTGCGATTTCCAAGACGTCTTTCCTGAAGAACTTCCAGGGATTCCCCCTGCTAGAGCTGTCGAATTCGTCATCGACTTGAAACCAGGCACCACTCCTATAGCCAAGCGACCCTACAAGATGCCGCCGCATGAACTCCTTGAGCTAAAGGAGGAAATCAACAAATCTCTTCAAAGTGGTTTCATTCGCCCAAGTTGCTCACCTTGGGGAGCACCTTCTCTCTTTGTCAAGAAGAAGGATGGGACAAACCGATTGGTCCAAGACTACCGCCCCATAAATCAAGCTACTATTCAGAATAAGTATCCTCTTCCTCGGATCAATGATCTTTATGATCAACTGGCTGGTTCGTCAGTGTTCTCGAAACTCGACTTGAGGTTGGGTTACCACCAGATCCGTGTTCGTGAGGAGGATATCCCCAAGACCGCATTTGTGACTCGTTATGGTTCATACGAGTACACCGTCATGTCTTTCGCTTAACCAATGCTCCAGCTACCTTCTCTACTTTGATGAACTATATATTCATGGATTACCTCGACAAGTTCGTCGTGGTTTATCTGGATGACATCCCGATCTTTTCCAAGAATGAAGAAGAACATGCTTGAACATCTTCGCCTTGTCTTTGGAAAAGCTACGAGAGCATCAACTCTATGCCAAGTTCTCCAAATGTGAATTCGGCTTCCGGTAACCTATCTTGGACATGTCATCTCTAAGGATGGTATTGCCGTCAACCCCGAAAGAGTTCAGCTATTCTCGATTGGACTCCTCCAAGAACGCAAGCAAGTCGAAGTTTTCTCGGTCTCGCCACTATTGCCGTCGATTCGCCGAGAACTTCTCCAAGATTGCCGAGCCTCCGACTAACCTGTTGCATAAGGGCGCCAAATTCCAATGGATGATAAATGTCGAAAGTTTCCAGCGCTCAAGGACAAGTTGACTTCGCCCGGTGCTAGCTCCTCCGATACTAAGAAGGACTTCGTCATTTATCGCGACGCTTCTCGTCAAGGATTAGGCGGTGTCCTAATGCAAGAGCGCAAAGTGGTTGCTTATGCCTCTCAACAATTGCGCCCTCACGAAGAGAACTACCCAGTTCACGACCTCGTGCTTGTCTGCTGTCATTCATGCGCTAAAGCAAAGGGCGACATTACCTTCTCGTAATCGCTATAGATCTTCACCGCCACCAAAGTCTGAAGTATTTGTTTACTCAGCCAGACCTGAACCTCCGTCGCCAGAGATGGATGGAGACTGCTGCGCACTTTGATTTGGGTATTTCTTATACGCCGAGCAAGGCTAATGTAATGGCTGATGCCTTGAGCCGCAAGTCTTCTGCAACCACCTTCAGTTCACAAAGTTCAGCCCTCACTTGTTGAAGAATTGAGACGGTTGAACCTCCATATTGTTCCTCCGTGCACTCGCACCCTCCTCCGGAGTTCCGCAAGATGAATCTCCGTGTTGTTTCCCAGGTTCCTCTATACCCGGCTGTTGAACCTGATCTCGTGGGCACCATAAAGACAATGCGAGGATTTGACTCAAGTCTACAAGATCAAGCAAGACCTCAAAGAAGGAAATCCTCATTCTTTACTATTGCTGATGATGGCGCCTTGTACTTCAAAGGCCGCCTAGTGGTGCCGTAAGAAGGAAAACCTGAATATGACTCGGAAGGTTATGAAAGAAGCTCATGATACGCCTCTATGTATCCATCCCGGTAGTACAAAGATGTATCAAGACATTCGCCGAGATTCCGTGGTCTAATATGAAGCAAGACATTGCTCGCTATGTTGTTGAGTGTGACGCTTGCCGTCAGATCAAAGCGTAACATCAAAGGCCCGCCGAACTCGCAACCTATCTCTATTCCCGAATGGAAATGGGACCATGTTGAAATGGACTTCGCCACCGGATTTCCCAAATCACAAAAGGTAATGATGCTATTCTTGTCGCCATTGACCGCTTTCTAAAGTTGCTCATTTTCTGGCGGTCAAAGAAACGATCATCGCTAGTCGACTTGCAACTCTCTATATGTCCGAAATTGTTTCACTTCACGGTATTCCATTGGTTATCGGCCTCGGACCGTGGCAGCTTATTCACTTCAAGATTCGGGCAAGTTTTCAAGAAGCTATGGGGACTCATTTATCTTTCAAGATCTGCGTTTCATCCGCAGCCTCAAGGGCAAGTTGAACGTGTCAACCAAATTCTCAAGACATGCTTCGAGCTTGTGTCGCTTCCTTCGCAAGAAATGGGAGGAATCTCTCCGTATGCTGAGTTCTCTTATAATAATAGCTATCAAGCTAGTCGAAGATGGCCCCTTCAAGTGTTATATGGACGAAAGTGCCAACCCTCTCGAATCGGTCGAAATCGGGAACGCCCACTCTTCGCCCGGATATTATCCAACATGTCAAGAACAAGTCCGCATTATTTGCGAGAATCTCAAGACCGCTCACCACGCTAAAAGAGTAATTATGACCGTCATCATAAAGACATGGTCTATCAACTTTGGCGAAAAGGCCTATCTTCGTTACACCAATGAAGGGTGCTCACCGCCGGGATCAAGGGCAAGCTAGCTCCTCGCTATATTGGCCCATCCACTATTCTCGAAAGGCGTGGAAAAGTGGCATATCACCGAGCTTCCGTCCGAACCTTTCACAGTTCACGATGTGTTCCACGTGTCACAACTCCGACGCCGCTTCAAGGACCCAATCCGAGCAAAGGACCATGAAGTGCTCGAATTGCAACAGACCTCTCCTATAAAGAGCATCCGTCCGCATTCTCGACTGTTGAACGACGCACACGCCGAAGGCAATCAAATTCCTCAAAGTTCAAGGGTCGAATCACTCAAGACGGTTACCTAGGAACGCGAGGATCGCCTTCGAGATGAAATACCCGCACTCTTTCCTTCTACCTCGTAAATCTCGGACGAGATTTCTTGTAGTGGAGGAGATTTGTAACACCCGGATAATTAAGCTACAGTAATCCCTGCTAATGATGCCACGTCACTGTGATTAAACTCACGATTGATTCAAACCCGGTTCAAATCAAATTTAAAACTTAGGCAAACAATAAAAGTTTTCAAAAATGAAAACTAAAATGTTCGGGGGTTGTCAAATATTACAAAGTTAATTATGGTGGGGTGCACACATTTTTGTAAAGTGTTTGGATATTTTAAATAAACTAAAACAGAAAAAGGAAAATAAGAAAAGGAAATAAAACAGAAAAAGGAGTGGGGGAGAAAACCCCATCGCCCAACTAGGCCAAGCCCACTCCGCCCAATGGTCAGCCTCGCCCGCCCAACCGGCCGCCCCTTATCCACCTCCCCGTCGGTGGAAACCCTAGCCACCCATTCGCCCCGATCCCTTCTCCTCCCCGCCTCGATCTAGATCGGGCCGACCGATCCTGTCGCCCCGGCGTGGCGACCCGCCGCCCGGCCTCACCTCCTCCCTCCACCCCGACCAATCACAAGAGGGCGCCAGCAGCTCCCCTTCGCCTCGAGCCGCCTGACGACCACAACCCCACTCGCGGATCCGCGTCGCCGTCGGCCGCCTCCCCGCCTCCTCCTCACCGGTCGACCCGACCGCCCGAGCAGCTCTCTCGAGACCTCGCCCCCGTGAGCTCTTCCCCCCAGTGGATCCCTCTCCCCTCGCCCCCCGAAGCGCCTCATCATGCCGTCGCCCGCCTCCGGCCCCCCCAGCGCCCTCCCTCTCCTCTCCCTTCCCCACCACGCACGGAACGTGCTCCCGGCCTCCTCTCCTCCTCCTCGCCCGCGAAGCTGCCCCGCGAGCCGCCAGACTAACGCCCCTGCCGAGGAACTCGTCGCCGGCGCCCGGTGACTAAATGGTCACGGGCCGAGCCTGTGGTGCTTTCGGCCAAGGCAGCACCCCGGCCTCAGAAGCGCCCTGCTGGGGCCGAAACCCCGCCACCTCCGCTGCTGGCGGCGGCCGATCCTGGCCAGCGCCATCGCCACCATTGACGCGCTGCCCTCCTCCCTCGCTCTCGAACGCGCCGCCACGCGACGCTTGGCCATGAACGGCGATTTCCGGCGAAGTCCGCGCCCCTCCGCCATGATCGCCATCGGAGTTCCTAACGCCGGCCGCCGACGTGGCACGACCCGGCCACCGCTTTGATCGACTGGTGGGCTCAGGCCCCCGCCGATTGTTGACTCGGTCAATAGGTGACCGCACCAAATGCCTATGACATGCGTGCCCCACCCTCGTGACGTTTTAAAATAAAAAGAAAAGGGAAAATGAAATTAGTTAAATATAAATAAATATAAATAAAATGAATAAAACTAATTAATTAATTAATTAATTAATTAAGTAAATAATTAATCTAATTAATCCTGATTAATTAACCTAATGACTAATTAACCTAATTAACTACATTAATTAAACTAAGCTAGGTTAATTAGTTAACAGAGTATGACTAACGGACCCACATGTCAGGGTTGACCTAGTCAACCTCGTTGATCTTGACGCCATGCCGACGTCATAAATACATTTTTTCGAATTAATTAATTAATTAATTAAATTCCAGAAATTAATAAAATCTTTTAAAAAGCATATCTTTTAATCCGTAACTCGGATTAAAATATTTTCAACATGAAAGTTGCTCAGAACGACGAGACGAATCCGGATGCGCAGTCCGTTCGTCCGCCACACCCCCCCTAACCTATCGAACCTGCAACTTTCCCTCCGCCCTATGCTCGAAAACATCAAACACCGGAATACTTTCCGGATGTTTCTTAACCAAGACCACCTCATATCACGTTAGGGCACGCCTAACATCGCTTCTTGACATGTCATGCATCGATATGCATCTGCTTACTTGGTATTCATGTTTCTTCCCCTCTTCTCTCCAGAGACTACGAGACCGACGCTGCTGCTGCCGGCGGTTCGACTACGGTGTTGACGACCTCTCACTTGCCGAGCAACCAGCAAGCCCCCTTGATCACCGTGATATCGCCTACTCTTCTCTATACCGCTTGCATTAGAGTAGTGTAGCATGTTACTGCTTTCGCCACCCTATACTTCTTTGCATAGCCTCGTCCTTGTTACTTCATTGTTACCTTACCTCAATCCTATATGCTTAGTATAGGATGCTAGTACATTCATCTGTGGCCCTACATTCTTGTCCGTCTGCCGTGCTATATTATCGGGCCGTGATCACTCGGGAGGTGATCACGGTATATACTATATACTTATACATGATAGATGTGGAGACTAAAGTCGGTCGGTGATGGAGCACCCATGAGTGGATCTTTGAGGCGAGCGGCAGGCAGGTTGAGACCGCCTAGGAGAGAGGTGGGCTGGCCTGCTCGGCGTTCATGTTACTTAACACGCTTAACGAGGTCTTGGTATTTGATCTGAGTTGGCTACGAGCTTATACACACTAACCATCTACGCTGGAGTAGTTATAGGTATCCCGCGTCGTGGTATCACCAAGCACTTCGTGACGTCAAGGACGAGCGGCGCTACCGGATTGGACTGAACACCTGCTAGGCTAGGTCTGCTCCGGCCGCCCTCATAACGTCAAGTGTGTGCTCGTAGGCGATGGGCCTGCACTGCTGCGCTTAGGTTTAGACCGCGGCCGGGCCTCTCTGTTGTGCCTAGGTGGGCTGCGACGTGTTGATCTTCCGCGGCGGGCATGACCCAGAAAGTGTGTCCGCCAAATGGGATCAAGCGTCTTTGGTAAGATGGTGCACCCTGCAGGAAGTTAATCTATTCGGATAGCCGTGATCTTCGTAATGTGACGACTTGGAGTTGTACCTTGAGCTTATGACAACTAGAACCGATACTTGATAAAACACACCCTTCCAAGTGCCGATACAACCGGTGGTCGCTCTCTCGTGGATATGAGGAGGGATCGCGGGTAGGATTATTGCTATGAGTTGTTACTTGAGGACTTCATATCGTCCTCTTCTACATTGCAAGACAGTGACCGTAGCGTAGTCTTCGTTAAGACTAGCTACCCCCTCTTATTCGGCATTCTCGCAGCTTCAAATCCACCGATATGGCCCTTTACACATATATCCATGCATATGTAGTGTAGTTCCTTGCTTAAGTAGTACTTTGGATGAGTACTCACGGCTGCCTTGTTCCCCTTTTCCCTACCTCTACTCGATTGTCGCAACTGCACGATGGAGCCTGTGGAGCCAGACGCCACCGCCTATGACGACTACTACTCGGAGGTGCCTACTACTACGTGCAGCCCACGGCGACGACGGTGAGTAGCTAGGAGGATCCTGCGGAGGCCCGCTCCTCTTCGATCTCAGATCCCAGTTTGTGCTAGCCTTCTTAAGGCAAACTTGCTTAACTTATGTCTCAGATTCAGATATTGTTGCTTCCGGACTGACTCGCCTATGATCGATCACTTGTATTCGAGCCCTCGAGGCCCCGGCTTGTATTATGATGCTTGTATGACTTATTTATGTTTTAGAGTTGTGTTGTGATATCTTCCCGTGAGTCCTCGATCTTGATCGCATACACGCTTATGCAGTATGATTAGTGTACGATTAAATCGGGGGCGTCACAAGGATGATTGCTATGATCCCTTTGATTCGTTTGAAATATCCCTTTTGATGAACTTGATAATTGCTATGCTTGTGGCCAAGATGCCAATATGAATTATGCTTATGGAGATGAACTTGCTATAGTTCCTTATGTTAAGAATGAAATTGTTGCTATTGCATCCACACATGATAGTCCTATTACCTTTTTGAATTCTCCCAACTACACTATATCGGAGAAGTTTGCGCTTGTTAAAGACTATATTGATGGGTTGCGTTCTACTATTGCATATGATGATTTTTGATGAATATAATATGCATGTGCTTGTTGCTCCTACTTGCAATTATTATAAGAGAGGAACTACATCTTCGCCTCTCTATGTTTCCACTACAATAAAATAGCAAGAAACTGTTTATACCATGCATTGGCCTTTACTTTTGTGTGCATGAATTGTTCTTTTATGACATGCCGATGCATAGGAAGAGAGTTAGACTTCGTTATTGCATGATATATATTACTTTGTGCTCACTACTAAATTATAAATCATTGTTAATTAAAATTGGCTTTGATATACCTTGGGATCCGGGTGGATCCATTACTTGAGCACTTTATGCCTAGCTTAATGGCTTTAAAGAAAGCGCTGCCAGGGAGACAACCCGGAAGTTTTAGAGAGTCATTTATTTCTATTGAGTGCTTTTATAAAGTTTTAAAAAAAGTGGGGAACCTAAAACCTTTTCAAAAAGAAAAGGGAAAGTAAGAAAGACGAGCACTGTTGAAATGAGGGAGCTCCTTGAACTTTGTTCATGCCCATGGAAACTTTGCAAATCTTGAAATTTTCAACAAAATTAATTATCCCCTTATATAAATACATTGTATTATAAAAATAATGTGCCAAGATTTGCCTTTAGGATGATTAGATTGCTTGTTTGGTTTGTGCAGTGCAAAAACAGAAACTTTGGCCGTAGTGCGTGATTTTACATTTTTTTTACTGGAAAGTCAAACGCTTCTAAAACTTTTTGCACAATACTTCTATACAAATTGTTTATTTTGTCCTAATTGTTCAGAATTTTTGGAGTTACATAAGTATGGTTGATCTTCAGATTATTACTGACTGTCTTGTTTTTGACAGGTTCTATTTTTGATGCATTGTTTTGCTTGTTTTGATGAAACTATCGATTTTATAGGTGGTCTAAGCCATGGAAAAGTTATAATACAATAGCTAAAATGCAAAAATAAAATATGAATTAGTTTTCAACAGTACCTAAAGTGATGATTTGCTTTATTATACTAACGAATCTCACGAGGGTTTTGTTAAGTTTTTTGTGATTGAAGTTTTCAAGTTTTGGGTGAGATCACGATGGATGAAGGAATAAGGAGTGGCAAGAGCCTAAGCTTGGGGATGCCCGAGGCACCCCAAGGTAATATTCAAGGACTCCCAAGCAACTAAGCTTGGGGATGCCCCAGAAGTCATCCCCTCTTTCTTCTAACAATCATCGGTAATTTTACTTGGAGCTATATTTTTATTCGTCACATGATATGCGTAAATCTTGGAGCATCGTGTGCTTTTTATTTCCCTTTTAATAATTCACCATGTTGGTATGAGATAGTCCTTGGTTGATTTATAGAATGCTTCATGCACTTCACTTATATCTTTTGATTATGGCTTTTAGAACACTTCATGTGCTTCAGTTATATCATTTGAAGTTTGGATTGCCTGTTTCCCTACACATAGAAAACCGCCATTTGTAGAATGCTCTTTTGCTTCACTTATATTTGTTAGAGCGTGGGCTTATCTTTTGTAGAAAGAATTAAACTCTCTTGTTTCACTTATATCTATTTAGAGAGTTGACGGGAATTGGTCATTCACATGGTTAGTCATAAAATCCTACATAAAACTTGTAGATCACTGAATATGATATGTTTGATTCCTTGCAATAGTTTTGCGATATAAAGATGGTGATATTAGAGTCATGCTAGTGGGTAATTATGGATTGTAGAAATAGTTGTGTTGAAGTTTGTGATTCCCGTAGCATGCACGTATGGTGAACCGTTATGTAACGAAGTTGGAGCATGAGGTATCTATTCATTGTCTTCCTTATGAGCGGCGGTCGGGGACGAGCGATGGTCTTTTCCTACCAATCTATCCCCCTAGGAGCATGCACGTAGTACTTTGTTTTGATAGCTAATAGATTTTTACAATAAGTATGTGAGTTCTTTATGACTAATGTTGAGTCCATGGATTATACACATTCTCACCCTTCCATCATTGCTAGCCTCTTCGGTACCGTGCATTGCCCTTTCTCACCTTGAGAGTCAGTGCAAACTTCGCCGGTGCATCCAAACCCTGTGATATGATACGCTATGTCACACATAAGCCTCCTTATATCTTCCTCAAAACAGCCACCATACCTACCTATCATGGCATTTCCATAGCCATTCCGAGATATATTGCCATGCAACTTCCATCATCATCATATACATGACTTGAGCATCTATTGTCATATCGCTTTGCATGATCATAAGATAGCTAGCATGATGTTTTCATGGCTTGTCCATTTTTTTATTTCATTGCTACGCTAGATCATTGCACATCCCGGTTCACCGCCGGAGGCATTCATATAGTCATATCTTTGTTCTAGTATCGAGTTGTAATATTGAGTTGTATGTAAATAAAAGTGTGATGATCATCATTATTAGAACATTGTCCCATGTGAGGTTATCAAAATAAAAGTGGCCAAAGAAGCCCAAAAAAAAGAGAGAAAGAGAGGCCAAAGAAGCCTACAAAAAAAAGAAAAAATGAAAAAAATGAAAAAAATGAGAGAAAAGAGAGAAGGGACAATGTTACTATCCTTTTACCACACTTTTGCTTCAGAGTAGCACCATGTTCTTCATATAGATAGTTTATTTGAGTTATCACTTCCATATACTAGTGGGAATTTTCATTATAGAACTTGGCTTGTATATTCCAACGATGGGCTTCCTCAAATGCCCTAGGTCTTCATGAGCAAGCAAGTTGGATGCACACCCACTTAGTTTCACTTTGAGCTTTCATACACTTATAGCTCTAGTGCATCGGTTGCATGGCAATGCCTACTCCTCGCATTGACATCAATTGATGGGCATATCCATAGCCCATTGATTAGCCACGTCGATGTGAGACTTTCCTCCTTTTTGTCTTCTCCACACAACATCTACCATCATATTCTATGCCACCTATAGTGCTATATCCATGGCTCACGCTCATGTATTGCGTGGTAGTTGAAAAGGTTTGAGAATGTCAAAAGTATGAAACAATTCTTGGCTTGTCATCGGGGTTGTGCATGATTTGAATATTTTGTGTGACGAAGATGGAGCATAGCCAGACTATATGATTTTGTAGGGATAAGCTTTCTTTGGCCATGTTATTTTGAGAAGACATAATTATCTTGTTAGTATGCTTGAAGTATTATTGTCTTAATGTCAAATGATATACTATTGCTTTGAATCACTCGTGTCTTAATATTCATGCCATGCTTAGATTACATGATCAAGATTATGCTAGGTAGCATTCCACATCAAAAATTATCTTTTTTATCATTTACCTACTCAAGGACGAGCAGGAATTAAGCTTGGGGACGCTGATACATCTCCGTCGTATCTATAATTTTTTATTGTTCCATGCCAATATTCTACAACTTTTACATACTTTTGGCAACTTTTTATACTATTTTTTGGGACTAACACATTGATCCAAAGGCTCAAAGGCCGTTCTGCTTGTTGCATGTTTTTTGTTTCGCAGAAAATCCATATCACACGGAGTCCAAACAGGATAAAAACTTACGGAGATTATTTTTGGAATATATGTGATTTTTTGGAAAAAGAATCAACGCGAGACGATGCCCGAGGGGCCCACAAGGTCGGAGGGCGCGCCCCAGGGGGTAGGGCTTGCCCCTTGACCTTGTGGCCACCCCGTAAGGCGGTTGGTGCCCTTCTTCTGGTGCAAGAAAGATAATATCCGGATAAAATTCGTGTTAAAATTTCAGCCCAATCGGAGTTACGAATCTTCGGAAATTTAAGAAACGATGAAAGGCCAGAATCTGAGAACGCATAAACAGAAGGAAACAGAGAGAGATATAATCTCGGAGGGGCTCCCGCCCCTCCTCCGCCATGGAAGCCAAGGAATGGAGGGGAAACCCTTCTCCCATCTAGGGGGAGGTCAAGGAAGAAGAAGAAGGGGCTCTCTCCCCCTCTCTCCCGGTGGCGCCGGAACGCCGCTGGGGCCATCATCGCGACAACGGTCTACACCAACAACTTCACCGCCGTCATCACCAACTCTTCCCCCCTCTATGAAGCAGTGTAACCCCTCTTTTACCCGTTGTAATCTCTACTTAAACATGTTGCTCAACGCTATATATTATTTCCCAATGATGTATGGCTATCCCATGATGTTTGAGTAGATCTATTTTGTCCTATGGGTTCATTGATGATCGTGATAGGTTTGAGTTGTATGTTTTATTATTGGTGCTGTCCTATGGTGATCTCCGTGTCGCGCAAGTGTGAGCGGTCCCCGCTGAAGGGTGTTGCAATACGTTCATGATTCGCTTATGGTGGGTTGCTAGAGTGACAGAAGCTTAAACCCGAGTATGGGGGTTGTTTGCGTATGGGAATAAAGAGGACTTGATACTTTAATGCTATGGTTGGGTTTTACCTTAATGATCTTTAGTAGTCGCGGATGCTTGCTAGAGTTCCAATCATAAGTGCATATGATCCAAGAAGAGCAAGTATGTTAGCTTATGCCTCTCCCTCATATAAAATTGCAATAATGATCACCGGCCTAGTTATTGATTGCCTAGGGACAAATAACTTTCTCATGACAAAAGGCTATCTACTAAAACTAACTTAGTTGTGTCTTTATCTAAACAGCCCCTATCTTTTATTTATGTGCTCTTCATTATCTTGCAAACCTATCCTATCAAACCTACAAAGTACTTATAGTTTCATACTTGTTCTAGGTAAAGCGAACGTTAAGCGTGCGTAGAGTTGTATCGGTGGTCGATAGAACTTGAGGGAATATTTGTTCTACCTTTAGATCCTCGTTGGGTTCGACACTCTTACTTATGAAAAGAGGCTACAATTGATCCCCTATACTTGTGGGTTATCACCCGGCAGCTGCTGCTCCGGCCGCTCCGCCTCCTCTTCCCCCAGCTGCTCCTCCTCCTCCGGATCCAACAAGTCTAGAGGCAGCCCAACAGCAATGCGGACTGCGCGCGCAGCTTGTCTCGCCCGGATCTCCTGCTGGATCTCGGCGCGACGCTCCGGCATGACCATTGCGTAGTAGGTTATCTTGCTCCAGACCATGGTGGACCACCAGAGCATGGGCAGAGCGCCAGAGCGGGAGAGGGAGGAGGTGGATGGGCTCGGACTGGCAGCATGGAGGGGGGGGGGGTGGATGGACTAAGGTTGGGGGACTCCGGCCGGGTTAAATAGGCGGATTTGCTCTCGGGCGGCGAGCTGGAGCGACGCCACGTGGCGTTCACACCGTGGCGACGGAGGAGGCGTCCGTCGGACTGCCGGGGTTTCTGGGTGAGTCTGCGTGGGACCCCTTCGTCAGTCCTACGTGGCGAGCGTGCCCGGGCGCCCCCATATTTGGGCTAGATACGAGGGGTGCCTGTCAGCTCGGGCGTTTGATGCCCATTTGAGAAGGTCGTTTGGGTCAGAAAAACGTGACTGGTCAATGACCGGGCAGCCCGTCCGGGCATATGAGGCAGGTTTGATGCGCCCGGCTGTAGATGCTCTTAGATAATGTGGTGAGTGGGTGACATAGTAACTCCCACGGTGCTAGATGTTAGATAATGTTTATACGTAGTTTCTGTGCACACCCCTGTATCTTGTATTTTTACACATTGTGTACCCTTATATATATATGAGATAGCCACACCCGTATTGGGTGTCGTGCAGTTTCCTAAACCCTAGCTTTTACGTGGTATCAGTTTAGGTTTCGATCGCTTCCGCTCTGTCCGGATCGCCCTCGACCCCGATTGTCCCCGATGGCATCCGGCCCGGCCGCCGCCGCCCCGGCCCCTTCGTTCCTGGCCTCTCGGCCACTGTTTCCCTGGTCGGCGCCAATCAATCCGGTGATGTCCCGCCGTCGCCGGTCGTCAGCGACTCCTCCTTGCCGGCTGTACCCGCGGAGACCTACGCGGCCACGCCCGCAGTGCCGTCCCGCGTGTTGCATGCGGGCGTGCATGGCGCGTGGCCCATGACCTCCTCAGCGTGTGGACTGCGGCTACGTACGGTGCCCCGCCTCCAGCCGCATACAACGCCCCGCCTCCAGCCGCCTACGGCGCCCCGCCTCCAACCGCGTACAACTCGTCGCCTCTAGCCGCGTATGTCGCCCCGACTACAACCGCGTACGGCGCCCCGCCCCCGACCGCGGCCGCGCACAACATGTCGCTCACGGATTCCTATGACGTACTTGCGACTGCTGTGGCACCCTACAACGCTGCACCGACGATCTACGGTGGGTACCAGCCAGCTCCTCCGATCACGCTGTTCTATGGTGCATCTGCTCCGTCCTATGGTGCTTCCCCGGCACCGTATCCTCCGCCGACTGCGGCTCCTTCGACGAAGCTTGTTCAAATCTCGCCGGCGCCTGGTGGTGGTCCACATTTAGGGCTACTACACACCGCCTCTGTCGGATCATGTCACCGCTGCTGCATCGTTCTACTTCGCGCACCTCATCCCGGTGAAGCTCACGACGGATAATTATCTGTCATGGCGTGCACAGGTGTTGCCGCTTCTCTGCAGTCGGTACTTGGAGGGCTATGTTGATGGTACTCTGTCGTGTCCCCTGCCATATCGTCCGGGGTATCATGCATGGGTGGCTCAAGATCAAGCCATCCTATCTGCTATCTAGTCCTCTCTCACAGAGGGAGTCTCGTCGCTGGTCATCTTTGCCGCTATGTCTCGGGACGTGAAAGGATCGATATAGTTGACTAGAGGGGTGGTGAATAGGCAACTAACAATTTATAGCTTTTCTTTACCAAATTAAACTTTGCATCAAAGTAAGTTGTCTAGATATGAAACTAGGTGGACAACCTATATGATGCAACAAACACAAGCACACAAGCACGCAATGAATGTAACACAAATAAGCTTGCACAAGTAAAGGGATGAGATAACCAAGAGTGGAGCCGGTGGAGACGAGGATGTGTTACCGAAGTTCCTTCCTTTTGAGGGGAAGTGCGCTCTGTTAGAGCGGTGTGGAGGCACAATGCTCCCCAAGAAGCCACTAGGGCCATCAGATTCTCCTCACGCCTCACACAATGCGAGATGCCGTGATTCCACTATTGGTGCCCTTGAAGGCGGCGACCGAACCTTTACAAACAAGGTTGGGGCAATCTC
The DNA here is from genome assembly GCA_021605205.1 of Aegilops longissima. Classification (NCBI taxonomy): domain Eukaryota; kingdom Viridiplantae; phylum Streptophyta; class Magnoliopsida; order Poales; family Poaceae; genus Aegilops; species Aegilops longissima. Next base: position 467,677,467 of record CM038677.1, on the reverse strand, counting down.
CACAACTTAATTGAGGCTCCTAACGACACCACGAAGCTTCACCACAATGGACTATGGCTCAAGGTGACCTCAACCGCCTAGGGTGCTCAAACACCCAAGAGTAACAAGATCCGTAAGGGATTAGTGGGGAATCAAATTTCTCTTGGTGGAAGTGTAGATCGGGTTTTCAACCACTCCCGAGCAAATCAACAAGTTTGATTGGCTAGGAGTGAGATCGGCAAAATGGAGCTTAGGAGCAACAATGGAGCTTGGGGTTGGAAGAGGTGGTCAACTAAAGGTAGGAGACGACCCTTTTATAGTGGTGGACTAAATCCAACCGTTATCCACTTAACCAGCTCACGACACGCGGTACTACCGCCTCGTGGGCGCTGGTACTACCAAGAAGGCCACGTGGTACTACCATGGGCCACCACTACTATCAAGCAAGCAGCTGGGCTACAAATGAGCCCGACAGGGGCAAGATTACCACAAGCGCTGATATTATCATTTCCTCCTTGCGGTACTACCGCAATGCAGAAGGCCCTAGCTCGAAGGGCGCGGATGAATAAAAATACATTTGTGCCTACTCACTGGAAAACAAACGGTGCAAAACCCGACGCCCAGATACCACCGGAGAGCAAGATTACCGCGTGGTCTGCTGGATCAGATCACAAGACGGTACTACCACAAGGCAAGGCGCTGGTATTACCACGGAGGCGTGATGTAAAAAATACATCCGCCTTACTACCGCAACGCAGCGGTATTTGGCACAGGGGCCACAGAGTACGGCTCCAGAGGAGCGGTATTATCAGGGGCTCAGCAGTACTACAGCTACCGAGCCACGGTATTATCATTGGTGCTCAAGGGTACTACCGCCTGGGAGCAAGACTACCGCAAGCACAACAACATCAGCCAAGGCAATCACAACGAGGATAAACGGGATGCTCCATAGTGCAAGGTAAAAGTGGAGACAAGGAAGGAATCTTGTACGTGATGATTCCACCCAAACCTTTCCAACGCTGACCCCTCTTAATAGTACGGCTTTCCTACGACTCAAATCCACCAAAAGAAACGAGAGAAACGCCGCCTTCAATAGTCTTCGAGGGCACCAAACCGCCTTGTACCTAGTGAAGAAATGTCTGAGAAACTCAAGGCACACGATTAGTCCGCAAAAGCATTGTCATCAATCACCAAAACACCTAAGGGATAAATATGCACTTACAATCTCCCCCTTTTTGGTGGATTGATGACAATATGGGATTTGCGCAAAAGGGAAATAAACTATAGCAAAGGCAAACCCCTCCTCTCTAAAATATAGACAGGCTCCCCCTAGATGTGTGCAAACTAGATGAATGCTTTGGACTGCATAGCACACAACTAGGATCAACACTCCCCCTATATTTTAGAGACAAGGCATATCTAGCAATGATAAGGCTAAACAACTACTAACGGGCATAAAACACATAGGTAGCACAATATAACATAAACTCGCTAAGAAAGGATAAAGTGCATATGTCTTACACCATATGAAGGATAAGTCTCAAACCAAACCAAAACAACAAAACGAGGTTCAAATGAGACATCAAACACACCAAAAACACACCAAACACAACGACACACGAGCAAATCCTCACACTCTCTCCCCTTTGGCATCGAGACGCCAAAAGGCGAGAGGACACCTACACACTGGGGTGGCTCAAGCGGAGAAATCATCCTAGGCCCTCCTCGACTCGGCGGCAGGATGTCCTCCTCAAGTCCTCGCTGAATCAATCCACTTGTAGCCCCGCTCGCCATCCACTCGGCCTCTGGAGTGATGTTCCTCTCTGACCACTGGAATGAGCCTCATCAAAGACCTTCAGATGTGCAAGTCACGGCGGCAAGCCTCCTTGGAGGCAACGTGAGTCCCAGATCGCCTTAGCTTGCATGCGTAAGAGAGTCTTCATCTTGTCCTTCACTTCTTGGCCCACGAGGGCATAGAGGAACTCGGGAAGACCTAGCAAGACGGTCCTCAAGAACATCCTCAGCCCAGCCTCCTCCTCACCAACATGCCTCCTAGCAGCAGACGCCTCACCACGAGTGGTAGTGTTGGCCCAGTTGGGCTTGACATGGAGACAGATGGGATCATGCCTAATCCAGTCTAGTGCAAGGAACTCATCTCCGGGGTACATCTTCTCCCAAGTCTTGGAGATCAGCAGAAACAGGTATGGCCCGTAGATAGGCACCTTGCGGTTGAACACCGCAAACCGAAGCTCATGCCACATGACGTGAGAGACATCAAGAGGCTGAGTCTGAGACACCCGGGCCTCCTCGCACATGAGCATCATATCCACATAAATGCATGAACCTTATCCTTGTCGCCAATGCGCGGGAACAGAGAGTTGCGGAAGATGCGATACATGATATCCAGAAGGGTTCAAGACCCAAGCTGACTTGCCATTGGCGAGCACCTTCTCAACAAAGTACTCGCCGAGCTTGTCCTTGTTAGCAGACTCAGAATTGGCATGGGGACTAACACCAACAGAGTGTTGAGTCCGCTATCCGAACATGCAACAGTCCATGAACTCCTTCCGTAGCGTAAGGGAACCCTCAAGATAATTGGTGCAACAAACCCAAATTGCAAGTACCATGCCTTGAACTCAGGTGGGTTGGAAGGCATCACCCTTGGTCATCCACGCCATCCGTCCGCCGCCCTCCCTGTGGTGAAAGTACACAGAGGCAAAGAACCGACAAACAAGCTCGTGGTCAAAGTCCGATGAAAGGAGATCACATGCTCAATGCCAAACTGCTCCACCAAGTCCAGAGCCTCTCCAAAGTACTCACGATAATGTTCCTTCCTCATGTGATGCATGTCAATCCACTTGACCTCCATGTAGGTATTCTGCTTGTTCTTGATGACATCCAGATAAATGAGAGTCTGCTGCTTGGTCCAGAACAACTCACAGCCTCTGATAACAGCACGAGGATTCACATACGGGTTCATCTCGCTCGAGATGGACATACTCAATGGAGGGAATCTCGCCCATGCTCTTAGCGGGTTCCTTGTTCTTGTTAGCGGTGGTCTTGACATTGCGCTTGGGGGCATTGGGGCCCTCGCGGCTTCACCTTGATTGCGCAAACGCTGGATCCAAAGGTCGCGACGGGATTGGAACGGCGAGAGCCACCACCGAGACACAAAGCAAAAACACACACGAAAACCAAGAAGGATCAATGCAAAGACCACGGCAAAGCAAAAGAAACACTTAGGAAGCATACATGCTAAATGCCATGAGAAAGATTGACCAAACGGTAGTATCGCCAGTGTCTGCGGTACTAAAATTTTAGTACCGCCTCAAGTCGCAGTAGTACTGCAGTCCGTCACGGTAGTACCGTGTCCGGGAGCGGTAGTAAGATTTTAGTGCCACCGCTCAGGCGGTAGTATCAAGACCGACGGGCGGTAGTATCGACTAGCGGTAGTACCGCACATGTGGGGCGGTAGTACCGCACCATGTTAGATCCGAACGAGATTTTGAATCTGAGAAGGACCGCGAAACCACGGCGGTACTACGGTTGATCAAATCTATCACATGACAACATAGCAGGTATAATCCCTACACACTACTACTCTCCAACATCCTACTCTTGCAACGATTTAGCCTAAAATCTCAAGAACACATGCATCTCCCCAAAAGCCTAGAGGCAAAGAAAACAACCAAAAGAGAGAGGGATTTGGGGAAAGACCTTGTTCCATGGCAAGAGCACGTGGTGGGGAATGATCCCACCGGTCGGAATCGAAGGAGAGCAACCGAGGCGGAGATCCGCGAGGGACCCCGCCCTCATTCTTGAGCGAGAGAGAGAGAGAGAGAGAGAGAGAGAGAGAGAGAGAGAGACGAAAATGGGTATGGGGAGTTAGAACTCCCCGCCCGCCCTTATCCCCACGCTGTCATGACGGCGCGCGGTAGTATCAAGACTTCATCGCGGTAGTACCGCTGGGCTGAAATATCAGACCTAAGCGGTAGTACCGCCTCCCAGCGGTAGTAAAAATTATCGCTGCTGGGCGGTAGTACTGCGTTTCTACGCTGCAGTAGTACCGTAGCAAGCTGCAATAGTACCGTGAGCTCAAGAAAAAGCTGGTCTCTAACACACAAAAAGGGTCTTCACAAAGAAACTTTGAACACAAGAGACACCACAAGAACACGCACAACACAAAGGCAGAACGGCAACCGACAACAAGAAACAACCACGCGACACCACCTCTCCAAAGAGAGGGCGGTGGCCGGAGCCACCTATGTTTGAGTCAATTGGTATGGCACCGCGAAGAATTATCCTTGGGCCCATGACCAAAACTCGTCTTTGAAGCACAAGTACCATCAAAAATGGCTAATGTGAAAGAGTTGATCGATTTATGCATAATGGGGGAGGGAGAGTTCATTGAGAGAACAACACTCCCCCTATGTCCATGCCTACACCTAAACAAGATAACAAGTTGAGTATGGTGGGGTGTGCAAGGGTTCAAGCAACATTGCTCGAATCAATGATATTTAGCTCATGCCTTAACTCGCGAAATCTTGCTTCATCCAAAGGCTTCGTGAAGATATCTGCAAGGTTATCATGAGTGTTGACGTAGTTGAGCTCGATCTCCCTCGCCTAATGTGATCCCTGATGAAGTGATACCGAATCTCAATATGCTTCGTCTTGAAGTGTTGCACCGGGTTGAGAGAAATCTTGATGGCACTTTCATTGTCACACCGAAGAGGCACTTTGTCACAAATGACACCGTAATCCTTTAAAGTTTGCCTCATCCATAAGAGTTGTGCACAACAACTACCGCCGCTACATACTCCGCTTCGTGGACGAGAGAGACACAAACTTTGCTTTTTGGAAGACCAACTTACCAAAGAGCAACCAAGGAATTGGCACCTCCGAAGTGGACTTCCTATCCACTTTGTCTCCCGCCCAATCGGAACCAATATCCTACAAGCTTGAAGTTTGCTCCTCTCGGTACCATAGGCCAAAGTTTGGGGTATGAGCCAAATATCGAAAGATTCGCTTGACTGCCACATAGTGGCTTTCCTTAGGTGCGGCTTGAAACCGTGCACAAATTCCCACACTCAACATGATATCCGGTCTAGATGCACAAAGGTAAAGCAAGGATCCAATCATGGAGCGATATACCTTTTGATCCACCGCTTACCATTGGGATCGATGTCAAGTTGGCACTTAGTGGGCATTGGAGTGGAAGCCGCTTGACATCGCTTAGCTTGAATCTCTTGAGCATGTCTTGAGTGTATTTGGCTTGGTTGATGAAGGTACCTTCTCTTCTTTGCTTCACTTCGAAACCTAGAAAGAACTTCAACTCTCCCATGGAAGACATCTTGAACTTTGAGGTCATTAGTGCGGCAAATTCATCATTGAAAGCTTTGTTAGGGGAACCAAAGATAATGTCATCAACATATAGTTGGCACACAAACAACTCCCCATTGACCTTCTTAGTAAAAAGAGTGGGATCGATGAGCCCAACTTCAAACCCACGATCTTGTAGCAACTCGGTAAGGTGGTCATACCATGCACGTGGGGCTTGTTTAAGGCCATAGAGTGCCTTATCGAGTTGATACACATGATCAGGAAAGTAGGGATCCTCGAACCCGGGGGGTTGTTTGACGTAAACCAACTCATTAATAGGACCATTAAGAAAAGCACTCTTCACATCCATTTGTTGCAACATAAAGTTGTGATGAGAAGCATAAGCAATCAACAAACGAATGGATTCAAGATTTAGCAACGGAGCAAAGGTTTCACCGTAGTCGATACCCTCGACTTGGGAATAACCTTGTGCCACCAATCTTGCCTTGTTGCGTAATGATGGTTCCATGAGCATCTTGTTTGTTCTTGAAAATCCACTTGGTCCCAATGACATTGTGGTTCCCCGCTGGCCTTGGCACCAACCTCCACACCTTGTTGTACTCGGTTGTTGAGTTCTTCATGCATGGCATTAAGCCAATCCGGATCTTCAAGTGCTTCATATACCTTTTGGGGTTCAACACAAGAAACAAACGCGTGATGTTCACAATAGTTTGCCAATTGTCTACGAAAGTGCTTACCCCTTTTGGATGCTTCCAAGTACATTCTTCATGAGATGACCCTTGGTGGTGAGCTTGAAGCAATCTTGGCGGCACGACGCCTAATTCCTCCTCGAGGTGAGTTGAGGAGGGGTCACTTGATCATCTTGAGCGCCGCCTTGAGCATGTTCTTGATCTTGAACTTGCTCGGGGAGAGAACTTGACCTTGGGCATCACTTGGTGTGTCAACATCGCCTTGAGCATGATCTTGCCCTTGGTCTTGTTCATGAGGTTGAGGGCCTTCACTTTGTTCTTCTAAGCGCAGGGCCTTGTTGGTGATGGCTCCACTTGAGTGGAGCATTGTCCTTCTCCTTCGGCCACAAGGGGTTCCTCAACGGGTAGGATAAAACCAACACCCATTCTTCTTATGGCTTGAGGAGGAATTTCATCACCTACATCACAAGTGCCACTTTGCTCCACTTGGGAGCCATTATTCTCATCAAACTCCACGTTACACGTCTCCTCAATAAGTCCCGTGGATTTATTGAGGACACGGTAAGCATGAGAGTTTGTAGCATAACCAACAAATATGCCGTCATAAGCTCTAGCTTCAAACTTAGACAACCAACACCTTTCTTGAGAATGAAACACTTACACCAACACCAAAAGTACTTGAGGTTGGGCTTGTTACCGTGAGTATCTCATATGGAGTCTTGTTCAAGCCCTTGCGAGGTAGAGCCGATTGGATGCATGACATGCGGTGTTGATGGCTTCGCCCAAAAGTTGTATGGAGACTTGAACTCCGCCATCATGGTCCTTGCCGCATCCATCAACGTCCGGTTCTTCCTCTCCGCGACACCGCTTTGTTGAGGGGTGTAGGGTGCAGAATATTGATGCTTGATCCCTCATCACTAAGAAACTCATCCAAGGTGTAGTTCTTGAACTCGTGCCGTTGTCACTTCTTATTGTCAAGATCTTTGCATTGTGTTGACGTTGTGCTTCATTTGCAAAGTCAATGATGGTTTGTTGGGTCTCGCTCTTCCTCTTGAAGAAATACACCCAAGTATATCTTGAGTAGTCATCCACAATCACCAAGCAATACTTCCTACCCCAAGACTATCAAAGGATGGAGGCCCAAAGAGATCCAAGTGAAGGAGCTCCAAAGGCCTCTTCGAGTAAATGATAGTCGGGAGGGTGAGCCTTTTCATGAAGCTTTCCTTCGATACAAGCAATCGCAAGCACGATCTTTAGCAAAACTAACATTCGTTAGTCCACGAACATGGTCCCCCTTGAGAAGACTTTGCAAAGATCTCATATTGACATGGGCTAAACGGCGATGCCAAAGCCATACCACATCAACTTTAGCCATTAGGCATGTCACGGTCTTAGTGGGTACCTCCGAAAAGTTAATCACATAGAGACCATTCTCGACATGCCCAACAAAGGCTACTTTAAGAGTCTTGCTCCACAAGAGGGACACGATATCAATATCAAAGAAAGTGGCAAAGCCCATGATTGCAAGTTGACGAACGGAAAGTAATTGTATGCAAGGGACTCCACAAGCATGACCTTCTCGATCGTGAGATCATGAGAAATGACAACCTTGCCGAGTCCCAATACCTTAGAAGACGAGGCATCACCCCATTCGACATTGGTGGCCATAGAAGGAATCTTGTGCACGTCCACCACCAAGTCCTTGCTTCCGGTCATATGATTTGTAGCTCCACTATCGAGCAACCATGATCCCCCACCGGAAGCAAACACCTACAAGAGATCAATGCTTGGTTTTAGGTACCCATTTTGTAATGGGTCCTTTGATGTTAGTAACAAGGGTCTTAGGAACCCAAATAGACCATTCAATGTACTCATGAGGAGAACCAACAAATTTGGCATAAACGTGCCCATCACTAGCACGGCATAACACATAAGAGGGATTAAAATCGCCGGCTTTGTTGGGAGGGGTGGCATTGCCCTTCTTGACATCGCCACCCTTTGCTTGTTCTTCTTCTCCTTGAAGCACCCTCTCCTCCCTCACAAAAGTTTGCTTGAGAGGAGGAGGTCGCTTGGTCTTGTCATTCTTCTTCTTGTTCTTGGGCTTAAAAGTAACCCAATCCCTCCTTGGCCACAACTTCCTTTTGATTACTCAAAAGGTCGTTGAGGTTCTTCTCACCTTGTATGCATGTAACAAGGCCTTTCTCAAGTTGTTCCTTCAACTTAGCATTCTCTCAACAAGATGCACATGCTCACAACAAGGGTTAGTAGCATTTGCATTATCAATCAACACCATATGAGGAAAAGTGGCTTTCTCCTTGGTTAGCTTCACTTGGAGTTGATCATGAGACTCTTTGAGGCTAGCATGAACACCCTTCAAGACTTTGTGAGCCTTGTCGAGAATGTCAAACTCCTCGCTGAGTCTAGCAAGATCAACCCCAAGCTTCGCTTTCTGAGCTTAGCACACGAGACACAACAAGAGCATGATCAAGATCTTTCTTTAATTTAGCATGATCATCGCTTGTATGACTCCTCAAGAGCCAAACGAAGACCACGCCTTCCTCAAGAGCATTGGAAAGATCCGAATCTCATCGGCATAGTCACGACTATGCCCTCCATCTTAGAGATGGTTTCTTCGTGAGCCTCGATCATGTCATTGGCTTCACTAAGTTGTTCCAAGAGAGCAACGGCGTGCTTCTTGGATTTGCCCTTGAGTTTACCCATAAAGGCCTCAAACTCATTCTCTTCCACATTAGTTCCTCATGTTCATCAATGCAATCCACAAGAAGAATGATTGATGATGGTAGTTTTGATGTTGGGGTTACCTTGTTGGTGGCTTTAGCCATGAGGCACTTGGCGGTGATGCTCTCATTGGGTGAGTCGAAGAGAGACACACGGCGAGTCGTCGCAATGGCAACGGAGGCCATGGCAATCGACTCACCATCTTCATCATCATCATCATCCTCATTGTACTCTTCTTGTACCACCAAAGCCTTGTGAGGAGTCTTCTTGGTGAAGTTGCTCTTGTTGGGGAAAGACTTGGCCTTGTCCTTACGGATGAGCTTGCCACCATTGTCTTCCCTCTTCTCATACGGGCACTCCACAACAAAATGACTCACATTGCCACAATTGAAGCAAGTCCTCACTCATTGCTTGCCCTTTGCGCCACTTGAGCTGCTCTTGTTGAAGTTGGGCCTTGAGTTCTTCTTGCTCCAAAATTGCCTTGAAGCAAGGGCCATGTGTTCATGATAGGCATACTTCGTATCTTCGAGGTTGCTCTCTTCTTCTTCCTCCTCTTCATCTTCATCGACACAAACCTTGGCCTTCAATGCAAGGTTGGGCTTCTTTGCTCTTTGGGAGCGAAGCACCGCATTGTCGGCGGTCTTGTCCAATATAATCATAGCCACAAACTCATCCAACACATCACTTGAGGACAAGGTGTGAAAGTCCAACCTTTGACGGATGACGGAGGACATGGCTTTGTGGTAGGGCATCATTGCCTTGAGAAATTTGCGCTTGATCCAATTGCCATCCGTGTCCTTACTTCCATGATCCCGGAGAGAGACGCGAGCTTGGTAACTCTCCGATAGAGCTCACGAGGTTCTTCATCTTCTTTCATTGCAAACTCATCGGCTTCATCTTGTACCACTTCATAATTGGAACGTTGAATGCTTGCCCTTCCCCGATAGAGGGAGACCACTTTGTGCCAAGCTTCTTTGGCCAATGAGTAGGGCCGAAGATGTGGGAGGTCTTCGGGAAGGATTGCTTCTTGGATGATGAAGAGAGCGTTTTCATTGAATTGATCATCCACGGCTTCTCTAGGAGTGAAGTTGCTCCGGTCATGCGGATAAAAACCTTCTTCAATGATTCTCCAAAGGCTGGTGTTCACATGATTTAAATGACGCTTAAAACAATAGACCCAAGAATCAAAATCCTCCTTTTATCAATCTTGGGGAGGACCGCATGATTCAAATGAGTAGAAGGAATCGGTCCACCATAAACGGGTGGAGGTTGCACATGGGCAAAGATGCCGTGCCATTCTTACCACTAGACATAGGAGCTTTCACTAGTAGCTTCCCCTTGTCGGGTTAGCATCCGCCTCGTGTTGGCGGATCACCCACTTTCACGGCAAGCGTGGAAAGTTTAAGCCCTTCTAAGAATTCCTTAAACATGTCTTTGACCTCGGTCGTCATGGAGGTTTTCAATGTGTCCAACGCCACATTGAATTCCTCACGTGAGATCGAAGTTACCCCATCTCCGTGAGACGATATCGGATTCGCACCGGAGTGCTCTCCTACATCGCCACGACGCCAACCATACTCTTCTGGACGGTAAAGTCCTTAAAAGAGACGAGGCTCGATACCAATTGAAAGGATCGATATAGTTGACTAGAGGGGGGGTGAATAGGCAACTAACAATTTTTAGCTTTTCTTTACCAAATTAAACTTTGCATCAAAGTAAGTTGTCTAGATATGCAACTAGGTGGACAACCTATATGATGCAACAAACACAAGCACACAAGCACGCAATGAATGGAACACAAATAAGCTTGCACAAGTAAAGGGATGAGATAACCAAGAGTGGAGCCGGTGGAGACGAGGATGTGTTACCGAAGTTCCTTCCTTTGAGGGGAAGTACGCTCCGTTAGAGCGGTGTGGAGGCACAATGCTCCCCAAGAAGCCACTAGGGCCATCAGATTCTCCTCACGCCTCACACAATGCGAGATGCCGTGATTCCACTATTGGTGCCCTTGAAGGCGGCGATCAACCTTTACAAACAAGGTTGGGGCAATCTCCACAACTTAATTGGAGGCTCCTAACGACACCATGAAGCTTCACCACAATGGACTATGGCTCATGGTGACCTCAACCGCCTAGGGTGCTCAAACACCCAAGAGTAACAAGATCCGCAAGGGATTAGTGGGGGAATCAAATTTCTCTTGGTGGAAGTGTAGATCGGGTTTTTCAACCACTCCCGAGCAAATCAACAAGTTTGATTGGCTAGGAGTGAGATCGGCTAAAATGGAGCTTAGGAGCAACAATGGAGCTTAGGGTTGGAAGAGGTGGTCAACTAAAGGTAGGATACGACCCTTTTATAGTGGTGGACGAAATCCAACCGTTATCCACTTAACCAGCCCGCGACACGCGGTACTACCGCTCCAGGGGCGCGGTACTACCGCAAGGCCACGTGGTACTACCGTGGGCCACCATGGTACTGCCGCTGCAGCAGCGGGGGCTACAACGAGCCTGACAGGGGGTAGTACTACCGCAAGCGCGGTACTACCGCTCCCTCCTTGCGGTACTACTGCAAGGCAGGAAGGCCCTAGCTTGGGAAGGGCGCGGATGAATAAAAATACATCCTTGCCTACTTCCGCTGGAAAACAAACGGTGCAAAAACCCGACGCGGTACTACCGCTGGAGAGCAGTACTACCGCGTGGCTGCTGGATCATACCGCGCACGGTACTACCACGTGCAGGGCGCGGTACTACCGCGGAGCCGTGGATGTAAAAAATTACATCCGCCCCTACTACCGCAACGCAGCGGTACTTGGCCTGGGGCCCACAGTAGTACAGCTCCAGAGGAGTGGTACTACCGTGGGCTCCCGCGGTACTACCGCGCCTGAGCCATGGTACTACCGCGGGTGCATGTGGTACTACCGCTCCAGGGAGCAGTACTACCGCAAGCACAGCAACAACAGCCAAGGCAATCACAACGAGGATAAACGGGGGATGCTCCAAAGTGCAAGGTAAAAGTGGAGACAAGGAAGGGATCTTGTACGTGATGATTCCACCCAAACCTTTCCGACGCGGACCCCCTCTTAATAGTACGGCTTTCCTACGACTCAAATCCACCAAAAAGAAACGTAGAGAAACGCCGTCTTCAACAGTCTCCGAGGGGCACCAAACCGTCTTGTACCTAGTGAAGAAATGTCTGAGAAACTCAAAGGCACACGATTAGTCCGCAAGAGCATTGTCATCAATCACCAAAACACCTAAGGGATAAATATGCACTTATAGGACGCGTGGACGGCTCTTAATACTAGTTTTGCTTCGCAGTCCTAGGCACATGATCATGGTATTCGCACTGCGCTTGGGGAGGTGAAGCTTCATGACCTCACCGTCACCGACTACTTCAACAAGGTGGCGGGTATGGCTGACACACTTGCCTCCATTGGCAAGGCTCTTGGTCCGGAGGAGTTCACCTCTTATGTCCTGAGTGGACTGAGTGAGACTATGATTATTTGGTGGAGAATATCAATGGTCGTGACACTCCCATCTAGCCGCGTGAGTTGTATGCGCGCCTTCTTGCCACGGAATAGCGCATCCATGCTCGTTGCTCTACGCCTGGTTTCCCTTCCGCCAACGCTGGAACGCGTGGGAAGGGCAAGCCCTACAAGCCACCAACTGGTGGCAAACCTCCGCAGACCGCGCCTAATTCGCGGAACACCACTACCTCCATGGGAGGTCGAGTTCGTGCCTGGACCCTTCATGTGGTGCTCAGGTCCCCTGCCAGCTGTGTGGACTTAATGGTCACCTTGCCTCCCCGTGTCATCGTCGCTTCAAGTAGGATTTCTTGGGGATCGGGCACAATGGCAAGGGTAATGAGAAGCAGGGTGCCCTGGAAAGTCATGAGCAGGGGCATACTCCTTCCTGTCCGGTTGATGCATCTTGTTACATGGATACGGGAGCAACCAATCACCTGACGAGTGAGATGGGCAAGCTCTCTACACAAGAGTCGTACCGTAGACATGACCAGGTTCGCACCGCCAATGGGGAAGGTATGCACATCTCACATATTGGTCAGGCATCACATCTTACCCGTCGATCCACACACTTACGTCTTCTTAATGTCCTTCGTGTTCCATGTGTCTCACGTAGTTCGCTTTCAGTTCCTAAACTTACTCGTGATAATAATGTTCATGCTAAACTTCATCATTTTCATTTTTCTGTTAAGGACCGGGACATGATACATCTCCAACGTATCTACTTTCCCAAACGCTTTTACTCTTGTTTTGGACTCTAATTTGCATGATTTGAATGAAACTAACCCCGGGCTGACGCTGTTTTCAGCAGAACTACCATGGTGTTGTTTTTGTGCAGAAATAAAAGTTCTTGGAATGGAACGAAACTTTGCGAGGAAATTTTATATCAAATAAGAGAATTTCTGGAGCCAAGACCTACTGAAGGGGGGCACTGTTGGGGAACATAGTAATTTAAAAAAAATCCTACGCACATGCAAGATCATGGTGATGCATAGTAACGAGAGGGGAGAGTGTTGTCCACGTACCCTCGTAGACCGAAAGCGGAAGCGTTAGCACAACGCGGTTGATGTAGTCGTACGTCTTCACGATCCGACCGATCCAAGTACCGAACGCAAGGCACCTCCGAGTTTAGCACACGTTCAGCTCGATGACGTCCCGCGAGCTTCGATCCAGCAAAGATTCACCGGAGAGTTTCGTTAGCACGACGGCATGATGACGGTGATGATGATGCTACCGACGCATGGCTTCGCCTAAGCACCGCTATGATATGATCGAGGTGGATTATGGTGGAGGGGGGCACCGCACACGGCTAGGAGAGATCAATAGATCAACTTATGTGTCTAGAGGTGCCTCCCGGCCTCCGTATATAAAGGAGCAAGGGGGAGGCCAGCCGGCCCCTTGTGGGCGCGCCAGGAGGAGGAGTCCTCCTACTAGTAGGAGTAGGACTCCCCTCTTTCCTACTCCTACTAGGAGGGGGAAAGGAAGGGGGAGAGGGAGAAGGAAAGGGGGGCGCCGCCCCCCTCTCCTAGTCCAATTCGGACCAAAGGGGGAGGGGCGTGTGGCCTACCCTAGGCCAGCCCTCTCTCTCTCTCTCCACTAAGGACCATAAGGCCCATTATTTCTCCGGGGGGGGGGGGGTCCGGTAACCCTCCGGCACTCCGGTTTTCTCCGAAAGCACCCGGAACACTTCCGGTGTCCGAATATAGTCGTCCAATATATCAATATTTACGTCTCGACCATTTCGAGAGTCCTCGTCATGTCCGTCATCATATCCGGGACTCCGAACTACCTTCGGTACATCAAAACACAAAAACTCATAATACCGATCATCACTGAACTTTAAGCGTGCGGACCCTACGGGTTCGAGAACTATGTAGACATGACTGAGACACGTCGCCGGTCAATAACCAATAGCGGAACCTGGATGCTCATATTGGCTCCCACATATTCTACGAAGATCTTTATCGGTCAAACTGCATAACAACATACGTTGTTGCCTTTGTCATCGGTATGTTACTTGCCCGAGATTCGATCGTCGGTATCTCAATACCTAGCTCAATCTCGTTATCGGTAAGTCTCTTTACTCATTACATAATGCATCATCCCGCGACTAACTAATTAGTCACATTGCTTGCAAGGCTTATTGTGATGTGCATTACCGAGAGGGCCCAGAGATACCTCTCCGACAATCGGAGTGACAAATCCTAATCCCGATCTATGCCAACTCAACAAGTACCATCGGAGACACCTGTAGAGCACCTTTATAATCACCCGCTTCGCCAGACGTTTGGTAGCACACAAAGTGTTCCTCCAGTAATCGGGAGTTGCATAATCTCATAGTCATAGGAACATGTATAAGTCATGAAGAAAGCAATAACAATAAACTAAACGATCAAGTGCTAAGCTAACGGAATGGGTCAAGTCAATCACATCATTCTCCTAATGATGTGATCCCGTTAATTAAATGACAACTCATGTCTATGGTTAGCAAACTTAACCATCTTTGATTAAGAGCTAGTCAAGTAGAGGCATACTAGTGACACTATGTTTGTCTATGTATTCACACATGTATTATGTCTCCGGTTAATACAATTCTAGCATGAATAATAAACATTTATCATGATATGAGGAAATAAATAATAACTTTATTATTGCCTCAAGGGCATATTTCCTTCAGTATCCCACTTGCACTAGAGTTAATAATCTAGATTACATAGTAATGATTCTAACACTCATGGAGTCTTGGTGCTGATCATGTTTTCTCATGGAAGAGGCTTAGTCAACGGGTCTGCAACATTCAGATCCGTATGTATCTTGCAAATCTCTATGTGTCCCACCTGGACTTGATCCCGGATGGAATTGAAGCGTCTCTTTATGTGCTTGGTTCTCTTGTGAAATCTGGATTCCTTTGCCAAGGCAATTGCGCCAGTATTGTCACAAAAGATTTTCATTGGTCCCGATGCACTAGGTATGACACCTAGATCGGATATGAACTCCTTCATCCAGACTCCTTCATTTGCTGTTTCCGAAGCAGCTATGTACTCCGCTTCACACGTAAATCCCGCCACGACGCTTTGTTTAGAACTGCACCAACTGACAGCTCCACCGTTCAATGTAAACACGTATCTGGTTTGCGATTTAGAATCGTCCGGATCAGTGTCAAAGCTTGAATCGACGTAACCATTTACGACGAGCTCTTTGTCACCTCCATAAACGAGAAACATATCCTTAGTCCTATTCAGGTATTTCAGGATGTTCTTGACCGTTGTCTAGTGATCCACTCCTGGATTACTTTGGTACCTCCCTGCTAAGCTAATAGCAAGGCACACATCAGGTCTGGTACATAACATT
Organism: Aegilops longissima; assembly: GCA_021605205.1. Lineage (NCBI taxonomy): Eukaryota > Viridiplantae > Streptophyta > Magnoliopsida > Poales > Poaceae > Aegilops > Aegilops longissima. The sequence continues at coordinate 467,661,849 of CM038677.1, read as the reverse complement.
CCATACATGATAGATCCTATGGCTGAAGCATAGCGAACATCTTTCATTTTCTCTCTATCTTCTGCAGTGGTCGGGCATTGAGTCTGACTCAACTTCACACCTTGTAACACAGGCAAGAACCCTTTCTTTGCTTGATCCATTTTGAACTTTTTCAAAACTTTGTCAAGGTATGTGCTTTGTGAAAGTCCTATCAAGCGTCTTGATCTATCTCTATAGATCTTGATGCCCAATATGTAAGCAGCTTCACCGAGGTCTTTCATTGAAAAACTCTTATTCAAGTATCCTTTATGCTATCCAGAAATTCTATATCATTTCCAATTAGCAATATGTCATCCACATATAATATCGAAATGCTACAGAGCTCCCACTCACTTTCTTGTAAATACAGGCTTCTCCAAAAGTCTGTATAAATCCATATGATTTGATCACACTATCAAAACGTTTATTCCAACTCCGAGAGGCTTGCACCAGTCCATAAATGGATCTCTAGAGCTTGCACACTTTGTTAGCTCCCTTTGGATCAATAAAACCTTCCGGTTGCATCATATACAACTCTTCTTCCAGAAATCCATTCAGGAATGCAGTTTTGACATCCATTTGCCAAATTTCATAATCATAAAATGCGGCAATTGCTAATATGATTCGGACAGATTTAAGCATCGCTACGGGTGAGAAAGTCTCATCGTAGTCAACTCCTTGAATTTGTCCAAAACATTACCGTCAGTGTCAGTCTTCTTCTTGAAGATCCATTTATTCTCTATGGCTTGCTGATCGTCGGGCAAGTCAACAAAAGTCCACACTTTGTTCTCATACATGGATCCCATCTTAGATTTCATGGCTTCAAGCCATTTTGCAGAATCTAGGCTCATCATCGCTTCCTTATAGGTCGTAGGTTCGTCATGGTCAAGTAACATGACCTCTAGAACAGGATTACCATACTACTCTGGTGCGGATCTTACTCTGGTTGACCTATGAGGTTCGGTAGTAACTTGATCTGAAGTTACATGATCACCATCATTAGCTTCCTCACTAATTGGTGTAGGAGTCACATAAACAGATTCCTGTGATGAACTACTTTCCAATAAGGGAGCAGGTACAGTTACCTCATCAAGTTCTACTTTCCTCCCACTCACTTCTTTCGAGAGAAACTCCTTCTCTAGAAAGGATCCATCTTTAGCAATGAATGTTTTGCCTTCGATTCTGTGATAGAAGGTGTACCCAACAGTCTCCTTTGGGTATCCTATGAAGACACACTTCTCCGATTTGGGTTCGAGCTTATCAGGTTGAAGCTTTTTCACATAAGCATCGCAGCCCCAAACTTTAAGAAACGACAACTTTGGTTTCTTGCCAAACCACAGTTCATAAGGTGTCGTCTCAACGGATTTAGATGTTGCCCTATTTAACGTGAATGCAGCCGTCTCTAAAGCATAACCCCAAAACGATAGCGGTAAATCAGTAAGAGACATCATAGATCGCACCATATCTAGTAAAGTACGATTACGACATTCAGACACACCATTACGCTGTGGTGTTCCGGGTGGCGTGAGTTGCGAAACTATTCCGCATTGTTTCAAATGAAGACCAAACTCGTAACTCAAATATTCTCCTCCATGATCAGATCATAGAAACTTTATTTTCTTGTTACGATGATTTTCCACTTCACTCTGAAATTCTTTGAACTTTTCAAATGTTTCAGACTTATATTTCATTAAGTAGATATACCCATATTTGCTCAAATCATTTGTGAAGGTGAGAAAATAACGATACCCACCGCGAGCCTCAATATTCATCGGACCACATACATCAGTATGTATGATCTCCAACAAATCTGTTGCTCACTCCATTGTTCCGGAGAACGGTGTTTTAGTCATCTTGCCCATGAGGCATGGTTCACAAGTACCAAGTGATTCATAATCAAGTGATTCCATAAGTCCATCAATATGGAGTTTCTTCATGCGCTTTACACCAATATGACCTAAACGGCAGTGCCACAAATAAGTTGCACTATCATTATCAACTCTGCATCTTTTGGCTTCAATATTATGAATATGTGTATCACTACTATCGAGATTTAATAAAAATAGACCACTCTTCAAGGGTGCATGACCATAAAAGATATTACTCATATAAATAGAACAACCATTATTCTCTGATTTAAATGAATAACCGTCTCGCATCAAACAAGATCCAGATATAATGTTCATGCTTAATGCTGGCACCAAATAACAATTATTCAGGTCTAAAACTAATCCCGAAGGTAGATGTAGAGGTAGCGTGCCGACCGCGATCACATCGACTTTGGAACCATTTCCCACACGCATCGTCACCTCGTCCTTAACCAATCTTTGCTTAATCCATAGTCCCTGTTTTGAGTGCAAATATTAGCAACAGAACCAGTATCAAATACCCAGGTGCTACTGCGAGCATTAGTAAGGTACACATCAATAACATGTATATCACATATACCTTTGTTCACCTTGCCATCCTTCTTATCCGCCAAATACTTGTGGTAGTTCCGCTTCGGTGGACTACCTCTTTTGCGGAGAAGCACTCGGCCTCGTGCTTAGGTCCAGACTTGGGTTTCTTCTCCCGACCAAAGAACTTGTTTGCTGTTCTTCTTGAAGTTCCCTTCTTCTTCCCTTTACCCTTTTTCTTGAAACTGGTGGTCTTGTTGACCATCAACACTTGATGCTCCTTCTTGATTTCTACCTCCGTAGCCTTTAGCATTGCGAAGAGCTCGGGAATTGTCTTATCCATCCCTTGCATATTATAGTTCATCACGAAGCTCTTGTAGCTTGGTGGTAGTGATTGAAGAATTCAGTCAATGGCACTATCATCCGGAAGATTAACTCCCAGCTTGAATCAAGTGATTGTTATACCTGCACATTTTGAGTATATGTTCACTGACAGAACTATTCTCCTCCATCTTGCAGCTGTAGAACTTATTGGAGACCTCATATCTCTCAATCCGGGCATTTGCTTGAAATATTAACTTCAACTCTGGAACATCTCATATGCTCCATGACGCTCAAAACGTCGTTGAAGTCCCGGTTCTAAGCCGTAAAGCATGGCACACTAAACTATCAAGTAGTCATCGCTTTGCTCGCCATACGCTCTTAACATCGCTCCAGATGCATCTGCAGAGTTCGGCACCCAGCGGTGCTTCCAGACGTAATTCTTTTGTGCAGCAATGAGGATAATCCTCAAATTCGGATCCAGTCCGTAATTGCTACCATCATCTTTCAACTTTGCTTTCTCAAGGAACGCATTAAAATTCAACGGAACAACAACACATGCCATCTATCTACAACAACATAGACATGCAAAATACTATCAGGTACTAAGTTCATGATAAATTAAAGTTCAATTAATCATATTACTTAAGAACTCTCACTTAGATAGACATCCCTCTGATCATCTAAGTGATCACGTGATCCAAATCAACTAAACCATGTCCGATCATCACGTGAGATGGAGTAGTTTTCAATGGTGAACATCACTATGTTGATCATATCTACTATATGATTCACGCTCGACCTTTCGGTCTCCAGTGTTCCGTGGCCATATCTGCATATGCTAGGCTAATCAAGTTTAACCCGAGTATTTTGCGTGTGCAAAACTGGCTTGCACCCGTTGTATGTGAATGTAGAGCTTATCACACCCGATCATCACGTGGTGTCTCAGCACGAAGAACTGTAGCAACGGTGCATACTCAGGGAGAACACTTATACCTTGAAATTTAGTGAGAGATCATCTTATAATGCTATCGTCAATCAAAGCAGAATAAGATGCATAAAGGATAAACATCACATGCAATCAATATAAGTGATATGATATGGCCATCATCATCTTGTGCCTTTGATCTCCATCTCCAAAGCACCGTCATGATCACCATCGTCACCGGCGCGACACATTGATCTCCATCGTAGCATCGTTGTCGTCTCGCCAACTATTTCTTCTATGACTATTGCTACCACTTAGTGATAAAGTAAAGCAATTACAGGGCGATTGCATTGCATACAATATGGCTCCTGCCAGTTGCCGATAACTCCATTACAAAACATGATCATCTCATACAATAAATATAGCATCATGTCTTGACCATATCACATCACAACATGCCCTGCAAAAACAAGTTGGACGTCCTCTACTTTTTTGTTGCAATTTTTACGTGGCTGCTACGGGCTGACCAAGAACCGTTCTTACCTACGCATCAAAACCACAACGATAGTTCGTCAAGTTAGTGCTGTTTTAACCTTCTCAAGGACCGGGCGTAGCCACACTCGGTTCAACTAAAGTTGGAGAAACTGACACCTGCCAGCCACCTATGTGCAAAGCACGTCGGTAGAACCAGTCTCGCGTAAGCGTACGCGTAATGTCGGTCCTGGCCGCTTCATCCAACTATACCGCCGAACCAAAGTATGACATGCTCGTAAGCAGCATGACTTGTATCGCCCACAACTCACTTGTGTTCTACTCATGCATATAACATCTACGCATAAACCAGGCTCTGATACCACTGTTGGGGAACGTAGTAATTTCAAAAAAAATCCTACGCACACGCAAGATCATGGTGATGCATAGCAATGAGAGGGGAGAGTGTTGTCCACTTACCCTCGTAGACTGAAAGCGGAAGCGTTAGCATAACGCGGTTAATGTAGTCGTACGTCTTCACGATCTGACCGATCCAAGTACCGAACGCACGACACCTCCGAGTTCAGCACATGTTCAGCTCGATGACGTCCCGCGAGATTCGATACAGCAAAGCTTTGCCGGAGAGTTTCGTCAACACGACGGCGTGATGACGGTGATGATGATGCTACCGACGCAGGGCTTCGCCTAAGCACCACTATGATATGATCGAGGTGGAATATGGTGGAGGGGGGCACCGCACACGCCTAGGAGAGATCAACATATCAACTTGTGTGTCTAGAGGTGCCCCTGCCCCCGTATATAAAGGAGCAAGGGGGAGGCCGACCGGCCCCTTGTGGGCGCGCCAGGAGGAGGAGTCCTCCTAGTAGGAGTAGGACTCCCCTCTTTCCTACTCCTACTAGGAGGGGGAAAGGAAGGGGGAGAGGGAGAAGGAAAGGGGGGTGTTGCCCCCCTCTCCTAGTCCAATTCGGACCAGAGGGCGAGGGGCGCACGGCCTGCCCTAGGCCAGCCCTCTCTCTCTCCACCAAGGCCCATAAGGCCCATTATTTCTCCCGGGGGGGGGGGGGGGGTTCCGGTAACCCTCCGGCGCTCCGGTTTTCTCCGAAACCACCCGGAACACTTCCGGTGTCCGAATATAGTCATCCAATATATCGATCTTTAGTCTCGACCATTTTGAGACTCCTCATCATGTCCGTGATCATATCCGGGACTCCGAACTACCTTCGGTACATCAAAACACAAAAACTCATAATACGGGCCGTCACCGAACTTTAAGCGTGCGTACCCTACGTGTTCGGGAACTATGTAGACATGACCGAGACACGTCTCCGGTCAATAACCAATAGTGGAACCTGGATGCTCATATTGGCTCCCACATATTCTACGAAGATCTTTATCGGTCAAACCGCATAACAACATACGTTGTTGCCTTTGTCATCGGTATGTTACTTGCCTGAGATTCGATCATCGGTATCTCAATACCTAGCTCAATCTCGTTACCGGTAAGTATCTTTACTCGTTACATAATGCATCATCCCGCAACTAACTAATTAGTCACATTGCTTGCAAGGCTTATTGTGATGTGCATTACCGAGAGGGCCCAGAGATACCTCTCCGACAATCGGAGTGACAAATCCTAATCCCGATCTATGCCAACTCAACCAGTACCATCGGAGACACTTGTAGAGCACCTTTATAATAACCCAGTTACGTTGTGACGTTTGGTAGCACACAAAGTGTTCCTCCGGTAATCGGGAGTTGCATAATCTCATAGTCATAGGAACATGTATAAGTCATGAAGAAAACAATAGCAGTAAACTAAACGATCAAGTGCTAAGCTAACGGAATGGGTCAAGTCAATCACATCATTCTCCTAATTATGTGATCCCGTTAATTAAATGACAACTCATGTCTATGGTTAGGAAACTTAACCATCTTTGATTAACGAGCTAGTCAAGTAGAGGCATACTAGTGACACTATGTTTGTCTATGTATTCACACATGTATTATGTTTTCGGTTAATACAATTCTAGCATGAATAATAAACATTTATCATGATATGTGGAAATAAATAATAACTTTATTATTGCCTCTAGGGCATATTTCCTTCAGGCACCTGGGTGGCACAACCCACCAGGGCGCGCCTCCCCTCACCAGGTGTGTCCAGGTGGGTTGTCTCCACCTGGTGACCCCGCAGACCCTGAAACCGAAGCTATAAAATCCAATTTTTCCAGAAAAAATCATGGAGAAAGAATTATCGCGATCCATGAGACGGAGCCACCGTCACCTCCTGTTCTTCATCGGGAGGCCAGATCTGAAGTCCGTTTTGGGCTCCGGAGAGGGGGGTCTTCGTCCTTCGTCATCACCAACCCTTCTCCATCGCCAATTCCATGATGCTCCCCATCGGGAGTGAGTAATTCCTTCATAGGCTCACTGGTTGGTGGAGTTGGATGAGATTCATCATGTAATCGAGTTAGTTTTGTTAGGGCTTGATCCCTAGTATCCACTATGTTCTAAGATTGATGTTGCTATGACTTTGCCATGCTTAATGCTTGTCACTTTGGGCCAGGGTGCCATGAACTCAGACCTGAACCATTTATGTTATCATAATTATATCCATGTTCTAGATCTTATCTTGCAATTTATAGTCACCTACTACGTGTTATGATCCAGTAACCCCGGAGTGACAGAAACCGGACTTCTTCCGGTGATGACCGTAGTTTGAGGAGTTCATGTATTCACTATGTTTTAATGCTTTGTTCCGGTTCTCTATTAAAAGGAGGCCTTAATATCCCTTAGTTTCCAATATGGACCCCGCTGCCACGGGAGGGTAGGACAAAAGATGTCATGCAAGTTCTTTCCATAAGCACGTATGACTATTTACTAATACATGCCTACATTATATTGATTTAACCGGAGCTAGTGTCGATCGCCCTAGGTTATAATCGTCACATGATGAATATCATCCAACAAGTCACCGATCCAATGCCTACGAATTTATCTTATATTGTTCTTGCTAAGTTACTACGCTATCATCATTGTTATACTTGCTACAAAATTATCGCTATCATCATACTGTTACTGCTATTGTTGCTACTATTATCAAAACTATCATACTACTTTGGTACTGATTACTTGCTGCAGATAATTAATCTCCAGGTGTGGTTGAATTGACAGCTCAGCTGCTAATAAATTCAAATATTCTTTGGCTCCCCTTGTGTCGAATCTATAAATTTGGGTTGAATACTCTACCCTTGAAAACTGTTGCGATCCCCTATACTTGTGGGTTATCAAGACCTTTTTCTTGCGCCGTTGCTTGGGAACATAGCTATAATTGTTGAGTCACTTGGGATTATTATCAACTTATCACTATGAAGAATCTGAAGGATCCGAAGACTAAGATGTTTCCCTCAAGGACGAGGGGAGGTAAGGAACTGCCATCCAGTTCTGCTTTGGGTTCACCTTCTGTTATGAGTAAACTTGCAACACCACCACATGCTATTAATTCTGATATGTCGCAAGTTATTGATGATGCTACTTCTGCTATGGATAATGCTTATGATGATGCTAGTACGTTGCTTGATAATGATGATGTGCCACTTGGTGATTTTCTTGATGCACAAATTGCTAGAGTAATACAACATGATGTTGTTGAATCTGATGATGAGCTTGAAACTGAAACTCCTGCTAGAACTAGCCTTCCTAGATATGAATTGCCTAAGGTACCGGAAGGTTATGTTATGAATGAGGAGACAACTAGACATATTCTTGCTTGTAAGGATAAAGATGATCTAGAGAAATTATTGTGCAAGTATAAAGAAAAATCTCTGAATGCTAGAATGAAATGTGATCCTAAGTTTGCTACTTCACCTATCTTTATTGATGATAAGTGTTGGGGATATTACTACTGGGCGTAAACCGGCCTATCTGGGCCGGGTTAACTTCATCAGTAGTTCAACGGTGTAAAAGCCCAAGAGGCAGGAAAGTAAGGGCCCAAGGCCTGTAGTCGGTTTAGAACCTGTTGCCGTAAACCGGCCTGATATGTAAACTTGTATTGTAAGTTAGGAATAGAGAGAGACCAACCCGGATACGAATATGAACCAGAGATTAGGACTCTCTGAACCGACGGGTGTCACCCGTGTATATAAGAGGACGACCCGGGACGGTTCAAGGAGAGACAACAACAACTCGAGGCCTAGGCGAAGCTTATTTGCTCCCTAGTCATCGAGACCACATCAATCCCATCACAACTAGATGTAGGCTTTTACCTTCATCGAAGGGGCCGAACTAGTATAACTCTTGTGTCTTTGCGTCCGCTTTAACCCCTTCAAGTTAACCCGTAGCGATGGCTCCACGACTAAGTCCTTTCATGAGGACATCTGCCGTGACAAAACCACGACAGTTGGCGCCCACCGTGGAGCTATCGCACGATGGTTTGATGATCTTGGAGGGAAAGTTCAAGGACTCGAAGGCTATCTTTGTGGGCCGGATGACCAAGAGTCGTCGCGGCAAGCTCTACATCGACGATGCAGGTCGGGGCCCGAGGCCGCTCGATTGAGTACGGGTACCGGGTCCCCTTTGGTGGCATACACGCTTTCATCGGCAAGATCGGTGAGCGGGGCTGGCCGACATCCGCACCGACCTCGCCGAGACGGCTCAGCGTCTGAGACCTGCCCAGTTAAACCGCCGTGAAGCGTGCCTTTGTGGGAGTCATCCACGGAGGAAGTTATGAGGGCGGATCGAATCTGGTGGCGAAACCGTTGTCTACTCGACGACGAGTCGTCGAACGGAGAAACCGAATCTCTATATCAGCTATAAGATGGCCGGATTGGGGCTGTTCCGATGGTGATGATTCCGACCCTCCGATCTGCCCAACCGGTTGGAATATTCATGGCGGTACAAGCGGTGCTTCACTCTTCGACCGCTGCGGCGATGATTGCCGGTTCAACAATGGCGACGGCTGCCGCGGCGAGGGCCAATGTCGCCCGCCGCTCAAGTTTTATCGCACCTATTCGATCGTTGGCTACGCCATGGCAGAGGTTAACCCGGCGGACCAGGACGCCATAACGCGGAGATTGCGAAGGTGAAGGAACAAATCACTCAAAGCTAAAGCGGATCTAGCACCGCAGACGCCAGATGACGGCAGAGCGGGCCACTTTAGATGCGCAGCTTATAGGCTCATGCCGGATCGAGCGCGTCGCATGAAGTCATGAAGAGGAAATACAGATCCGCTTGCCTTCGCCTTGAGGGAAGAGACCTCTTCAACACCCCCGAGCGGGAACCAAGAATCACGGTGGTAAACCGGGCGGAAGCACTGGACGGGCGCGCCGTTCAGCCCGCTAATAGATCTACTCGCCATAATGCCAAGATGCCTCGGGCTGTGCAAACACCTCCGTGTCACTACTCCAACCCGATGGATAACCTTGTTGCAGCCGCGGCACGGCCGAGGCTATTCCAATTGAAGGCGACTCACCACAGGCGGTAGAGAGAGACGCGCCGGTCAAGGAGCTCCTTAGGATAGTTTGGTCCAACAGAAGCATATTCAGATAGCCGCGATCGGATCCACTCTACCCCGCCAAGCCGGAGCTATAGCAGCACGTGGATGAACCGCCGATCAAGTAATGCACGGCATGGTGCGCCCGTGGCAACAACCCGGCAGGTGGGGTCGATAACGCCAGAGGTGGTGGACCGGCCCGAGCACGCAGGAGGCCGAGTTAGCAGCACATCATCGGGCTTATCACTTCGCCGGTTCGTCTGACCATCTCGGTCGAGCACAGGGTTACCTCTAGCTCTTTGGGGTGCCTTGCCTCGTCCCGCTTTACGCAATGTGCGCTGCCCAAAGACTTCAAGGGTCCGCGCAAGGTGCCAAATTACACCGCCGATTTAGCTCGAAGCATGGATAGAAAGTTATGAGATGGCCATGGAGATGCTGGATGTGGATGAGGCCGCGTGTGCAAAGTACTTCACCATGATGCTCGAAGGCACGACCCGTACTTGGTTGAAGAGCTTGCCACCCAATTCTATCAGTTCATGGGCCCAGTTGCGGACCCGGTTTATCCAGAATTTTAAAGATACATGTAAGCAGCCCATGTCCGTAGTGGACTTGGCGGCTTGTGTCCAGGGGAAGGAGAGTCAACAACCCATTGGGTATGCCGCGTTTCGGAAATCTTGCACTCGTCAGACCGGATCAACGCTGACTCTGCGATCTTGACCCTGGAGGGCAACTGCCGGTTTAAGCCTTTGAAGTTGAAGTTGGGGCGCATGAAGCGGTTTTGTAATGACATGGGCACTCTCATGGGCGCTTTAGTGAAGTATGCTGATTCTGATAGTACCAAGGATCCCGAGTCTGATGATGACGAGACAGGGAAGGGAAAGAAGAACAACAACTCCAAGGGCCAGCAACATCACTCGGCAGGTAATGGTGGAGGCAAGCGTAAAGCGAATGGCAACATGGACTTCGTAGCCAACACCAACACGCAGGACAAGGGCCAGCAGCGCAAGGGTAAACAGCCGAATCGAAGTGGAGCGCCTAATCCCAATCCGGACCGCTTGACCTATCTGTTGAATCAACCCTGTCCGAAGCATGGGATGAAAGAGATGCCAGCAAACCACCTCTGGAAGGATTGCTACATTATGCAGGAGTTCAAGAGTTCCAATGCTTTCCGGTATGATCAGGGTTTCGGCGGCGGTTCAGGATCCGGGCGGGTTACGGTGGAGGAAATTCGGTTCAGGATTTAATGGTAATCCGGCGGACATAACAATCGTAACAATCGAATAACCAAGGTGGTTACAACCAGCAGCAAGAATCGGGTTATCGAGCAACCCAAAGCAGTTGAATAGTGGGCGTACCATGTCTTCACCACCAGCTTAGACAAACGAGACCGAAGCTTCGTGAGCGGCAATCAACACTCGTTGAACCGCCGTGCCTCATTACCCTCGCTGGTCGAGCAGCCCATTGTATGGAGTAGAGAGGATCATCCTCCCGGTTGACAATCTGGGTCAACTAGCCTCGTGGTGGCACCTCGTGGGAGGTTATAAGTTCACCAAGGTGCTCATGGACGGAGGGAGCAGCATTAACATCCTGTACTATGAGACCTTCCGTCGTATGGGGTTAACAGAGAAACATCTCAAACCGTCCAATACAAGGTTCCATGGTGTGGTACCGCAAGTCAGCATATCCGGTTGGTAAAATAGCTCGAAGTGGCCTTTGGAGATGAATATGACTCGGATCGGAAACATTGACGCTTGAAGTGGTAAAATCCAAAGTCCATATCACGCCTGCTTGGGCGGCCGCTTATGCAAAATTCATGGCACGGCCTTGTTTTATCTATTTGCAGCTCAAGATGCCGGTCACAAGGGACAATAACGGTTCATGGAAGCTGCAAGATCGCTTTGGAATGTGAGGAAGGTGATGCGGCTTACGCAGAGTCGGTTTGTGCCACCGAGGAGCTGAAGTATTATAAGGACAATGTTGATCCGTGGACATGACTCCATTGAAGAAGCCAACTACTGAGCATGATCCGCCCTGAAATTCAAATCGGCAGCCGAGACTAAGCTTGTTGACTTCGTGCTCGCGATTCGTCCAAGCAGTTCAAATCGCGCCAACTTGATCCGAAATAGGAAAGTGCGCCATCGAGTTCATCCGTGAGAATCGGGACATTTTGCATGGAAGCCTTCTCACATGCCGTGTACCGAGGCAACTCGCTGAGCACACTCTTAATGTTGATCCCAAGTACAAACCGTGAAGCAGCCTCCGCGGTTTAACGAGGAAAGGCGTAAGGCCATTGAGAGGAGGTGGCTGTGCTCTTAGCAGTGGCTTTATCGTTGAAGTTTTCCATCCGAGTGGCTTGCTAATCCGGTGCTGGTTCTTAAGAAAACGACACTTGGCGCATGTGTGTGGATTACACAGATCTTAACAAGGCTTGTCCAACAGATCCTTTGCCCTCCCCGCATTGACCAGATTATTGATGCCATCGCGGGTTGTGAGCGTTGAGCTTTTGGATGCGTATTCGGTATCATCGATCAAGATGGCGATTAAGGACCAGGAGAAGACGGTGTTTATCACTCCTTTGGAGCCTTCGCTATGTGTTTGCCTTTTGGGCTCAAGAGCGCCCAAGCAACTTATCAACGCTGTACGCAATTGCTCGCATAAACAGATCGGCCGTAATGTGCACGCCTATGTGGATGATATTGTGGTCAAGTCAAGGAGAAGGAAACACCGATTGACGATTTGAAGAAAACCTTTGACAACTGCGGGTCTACAAGATGATGCTCAACCCGCCAAATGTGTTTTTGGTGTTCCGCAGTGTTATTGGGTTTTCGTGTCCAACAGGGAATTGAAGCTAATCCGGAGAAGATTACGGCTATCACCTCCCCGCTAAACCGAAGTGTATTAATGATGTCCAGCGTTTGGCAGGCCGGATTGCCGCTACCGAGCCGATTTATCGGCCGCCTCGGAGAAGGCTATCCCTTTGTACCAGATGCTTTGAAAAGACGATCAGTTTGTCCGAGTCCACCGCCCGATGAAGCGTTGAGGACTTAAAGCGCAATTGGCCAACCCGCTGTGCTCGCTGCTCCCATTGACAAGGAGCCGCTTCGCTATATGTTGTCGCTAATGCCGTGGAGGTCAGCGTGGCCATTGTGGTGGAGCGGAAGGAGGCAGGGAAGGAGCATCCGGTTCAACGTCCGGTTTATTATATCAGCGAGGTACTTATCAAATCTAAGCAAAGGTATCCGCATTGGCGGAAGCTGGTATATGGAGTTTTTATGGCAAGGAAAGTCAAGCAAGATTTCAAGGCACCCCATCACGGTGGTCGATTCTGCTCCCTTAGGCGATATCATCTGTAACCGGAAGCGATCGGCGGATTGCCAAGTGGGCTATAGAGCTTGGGCCGCACGGTGCAAGTACGTGCCTCGGACGGCGGTGAAGTCTCAAGCACTTGTGGATTTCATTAACGATTGGACGGAGTTGCAAGCACTCAAGAAAAGCCGGATCATACATATTGGACCATCCATTTTGACGGATCCAGGCAATTGGAGGGCTCGGGGGCTGGAGTCGTACTAACTTCCCCACGAGGTGACAAGTTTTGTTATGTTCTCCGCTTAATGTTCCCTTGTACTAACAATGCAGTTGAGTATGAAGCCTTGCTCCATGGTCTCCGGATGGCTAAGGAGATGAATCTAAGCCGGGTTAAGTGCTTCGTGACTCGGACCTAGTGGCTCAACAGTGTCCGCACTTGGGATTCAAAGGACCCACTCATGGCTGCATATCGTCGTGAGGTGGATATTGTCGCAGAGTCATTTCAAGGGCTATCGTGGACCACGTGGACCGTCGGAAGAATGAAGCGGCGGGGCGCTTTAAGCGGTTGGGCTCTCAACGCAAACCGTCCCGCCTAATGTTTTTCTCGACGTCTGCACAACCCGTCGGTCAAAATCCTGGTGAAGCGGATTTGGCTATTCCTGATCCGGAGGCCCAATTGGTGGTAGCTCTTCACGTCACTCCGGATTGGACGCTTCCTTATCTTGCATACATGAACCGGGGCGAGTTACCAGAAGATGAGACGTTGGCCCGGCAAATAGTCCGGCGATCCAAGTCTATGACCATTGTTAATGGCGAATTGCATCATTGCAGCGTGTCAGGGGCGTTTCAACGCTGTGTGTCCCCTAAGGAAGGCTGTGAAATATTGCGTGAGATCCACGAAGGAGATTGTGGTCGCCACGCCGGTTCAAAGTCATTGGTGGCTAAAGCATTCCGCCACGGTTTCTATTGGTTGACTGCCCATGCTGATGCGGAAGATCTGGTCAGACGATGTGATGGTTGCCAAAAGTTTTCGAGACGTGCTCATGTACCGCCCAAGAATTGAGGATGATTCCAATTACTTGGCCGCTTGCAACTTGGGGTTGATATGGTTGGACCTTTTAAAAGGTCCAAGGACAAAAGACCCACCTCCGGTGGCGGTTGATAAATTTACAAAGTGGGTGGAGGCGAACCCGTTAGCAAGTGTGACGCGCTACGGCGGTTCAGTTCATCAAAAGGCGATTTTCCGGTTTGGCTTTCCACACAAGATCATCACGTATAATGGTACCAATTTGTCCAAAGGTGCCATGAAGGAGTTCTATGAACGTGAGCACATCCGCTTGACGCTTTCTTGAAGAGCTCACCCACGGTCCAATGGTCAAGCGGAAAGGGCTAATCAAGAGATCTTGAGAGGCATCAAGCCCGGCTTATGGTCCCTTTGCAGAGGACACCGGGTTGTTGGGTAGAAGAGCTACCGTCTGTGTTATGGAGTATAAACACTACGCCTAACAGATCCACGGGATACACGCTGTTCTTTATGGTCTATGGAGCGGAGGCGGTTCTCCCCAGTGACATCCGTCATGACTCACCTCGTGTGGCAGCTTATGTTGAAGCGGACAACAAGACGGCACGACATGACGCTTTGGATCGGTTGGATGAAGAGCGTGACATAGCAGCTGCCCGCTCGGCGGTTTACCAACAGGATCTCCGTCGTTACCATAGTCGCCGGTCGTAACCGTAGCTTTTCAAGAAGGAGATTTGGTGCTTCGCTCATCCAAGACCGATCGATATGCACAAGCTATCCCCACCTTGGGAGGGACCTTTCGTGGTCGCAAGAATCTGCACAATGGGTCGTATTATCCGATCGATATTCGAGAGCATAAAGACTCACGACGCCGAGGAGGAGACCAACAGCCGTGGAACATAGCTCATCTTCGACCTTATTATACCCGAGACATCGGCTCCACTTATGTACATATTATGACAAAGTACATATTATGAATAAAGTAATAAACCGAAGCCTCACCAAAGCGGGTATCTGTTTCATTACATCATGTGTGGTTACATGGAGTTGTTCTGTCTTAAAGCGGCCTCCGGTTTACCCCCGAGTTTGCTTTTCAAAAGCTTTGTGATATCACTTGGGGCTTGGTCGTGTCCGAACCAATGCAACACCTTTTGATAGGCGAAAGCCACCAGATCACTTGGGGACATGGTCAAGTCTGAACCAACACGCCTCTTGATCGGCCTAAGGCCATAGAGTCACTTGGGGCTTGGTCGAACCCAACCATTGCCACGCCACTTGATCGGCATAATGCCACGGTTTCAGCTTGGGGACCCGGCTGACTTGAACCATGGCTACACCTTATAGGGAGCTTGGTCGGTGTCCGACCATGGTAACACCATCGATCGGCTCAGTAAAGCCTTCTTTTTTGCAAATGGTTTATCATTTCCTTTGCTTCCATGTTTTTTCATAACTATCATTTGATTTTTGTTGCGTTTCTTAAACCGACAACATTTTTAAACCGGTTAAAACTGTCAAATGACGGAAATCGGTCACTTTTTTAATCCGGAGATAATTTCACCGGTTTGACGATTTTTCTGTTAACATCCCATTATGGAGTAACAGGGGGCTTGTCATGACCCGGCACGGTTTACGTGGTAAACCGGCATTATAAATAACAGGAGCTGTTTTCTCCTTTGACGGTAAGGGTTTGTACAACCTCCGCTTCAAGATTGGCTAAGCCAACTTTATGCCCAGCGATGGCAGGTATTTTGTATCACAAATTTTGATTATATACCTCAATATTTCATTTCATATTTATATGAACGTCACAAGCCGGCTGGCGGCACAAAACCGCCGTGGCGGTTTAAGATTTTGTGATTGCAGGCAATATAAGATTGAAAGTTTCGATCATTCAAGCAAAAGTATCGGCACCTATCTTGCGAAGGCATATTAAAAGCAAAAGTGTTGGCTATCCTATTACAAGGCAACATGGTGCCCAAATAAGATCATTGTGTCTTGGCGGAATAAAATGAAACAGCTATTCAAACCGGCTTCCGGTTCATGCTGGCTCGCCGCCCCGGTCTGATGGTTGTGGGTCGTCTGCGCCGCTTCACCTCTTCATCTCTACCCAGTCTTTGGAAGTCAACAGTGGTCCAAATGATTCCCATTAAAGCTTGAAAGACAGCCTCCTCATGGATCGGGAAGATGGTTCAATATCGGGGCGTAAGTATGCTTACGGATTGAGGGATCAGGTTCTCCGCTTGAATAGGTGCAGCCACTCGCTTGTTCCGATCGTCATATTGAGCTTGATAATGCGACAAGTTTGCCTCTTGACCAATTGGCAAGCCAGAGGCGACCGCCCGTTTATCGCTCTCTCGATCATCTTCGTTGAACTCGAACCGCCTTCCTTCGATCGATAGCCCCGAGCTGCCTCAACCGGATCGAAATCGCACCCATGCTTTTGCCTTGATTAAAGGCGTTAATGGCGCCGGTTCGAGCAGCAGATTTCTTCAGCTCTTCAATCCGGCGGAAGCATTGACAACCTCCTAAGAGTATCTTGGATTAAGGAGGGTGCTGGATTGTTATGTGATGCGATGGAGATGATCCGCTGCCAAAGGTACACCTGCTCTATTAAGGTATAGGCAGCCTTCAATTTCTTCCAACATCTGACCCCAAGTGACCAATGCGCAGCCTACAGATTGCAAGAGAAATCACAAACCGGACTTATCATAAGAAGGTCAAGATTATCATAGAAGCCAAAGGAAGCTTATCAAGATGGCAGCAATCATGGCATGCACTTGCCGCTTCACGCTGGTCGACTCATCTACCACCGGTTTAAGGGCAGCTTCAGATTTTCAACCTTTTTGGTTAAAGCGGCCTTTTCAAGATCCCACCCGCCCGCTCAGACTTGAACCACTCCTTGAGCTGCTCCATGGTAGTCAAGGCGGTTTCAGCTCATCCTTGGCCTTGGAGGTTTCGCTTGTTGAGACTTGATTTTCTTGAAGATCATTGATTTGGGAGGCTTGTTGGCGATCTCATTCTGCAACAAAAAGGGAGCATGTTAATATCTTCATTGTAAGTCCCAAATGCATAACCAGTCATACACATGGCACTTGGGGGCTAATGCATATTTGATCTTCGCTCATCAATAAAATCACAAAGTCCCAAGCTCAATACAGGTATTCAACTTGGCACTTGGGGCTAATGGCTATTTGCTCGAACATGTTCTGATGCGGCGATATAAATTACAGTCCCGGTTTAACTATGCTAAGTTGAACCGGCCCTTGGGGGCTACATCAGTGGATTCTGAAGCATTAAGTTTATGTTAAGTCCCGGTTTAACTATACTAAGTTGAAACGGCCTTGGAGGGCTACATCAGTGGATTCTGAAGCATTGAGTTTATACTAAGTCCCGGTTTAACTATACTAAGTTGAACCAGCCCTTGGGAGCTAGGAGAGTTAACAAAAATTGAAATATTCAAGCGGGAAAAGAACATGGAGGTTACCTCGAATTTTCTTTCATCATCTTCACAAGGCCAGACTTCATATCACGGCTGGTATACAGCCGTTCAAGTAGCCGAATGAAGGTCTTGGGGTTCAGGGTAGCGTAAGTTGCCGATCAATATCCCACTTGCCCTTGCTCATAGTGGTAAATTCCTCTTTGGCGAATGTTTGATAAAGCGACCGGATTACCCGTTCGCTGTGGCCAAAGACAGAAATCACAACGCCATCGCCCTTGGTATCACCGGTTTGACTAGGGGCGATCGGTTTGTCGCCAGCGGATTGGACCGGTGGATTTTTCAATCCGGTTGGGCTTACGGGCTGGTCACAGGAAGGAGGTGTCGGCAGACCTTTCTTCAAAGAACAAAATCGTCATCTTGCAATGGCGGATCATTGGGAGTATCTTCACGATAGCCGCTTCAAGATTTGGGGCGCTGTCCGTTCAGGCGCGATCTCTTCGTCGACCGCTTTATCCGAGCGAGCCTTTTTGCTCGCCTAGGCTTGGCCCCTGAAAAGGCACAATAACGATCAAATCAAAGATATACTACACAATGATGCAAGAGAAACAATATGAAAGGTATAACTTACCCAAGCACCGCTTTTAAGTGGTGGCAGCTGAGTGGCTAATGACTCGCCGGATGAAGAATGGGAAGTGACTTGATAATCGGAGTCAGACGGATTAAGGGGTTGACGAAAATAGCCTGCTTTAGGATAAGCAATCGACAAGCAAATTAGAGACCTCTCGAACGACGTTTCGAACGGCATCGTTCGTAAACCGGTGGAGGTAACTACCGGCATTTGTGCGAGTTGTGCGGCGATCTTCATGTTGTTGAGTCTTCATAAGAAATTTGGGATCCAAGTAAGCAAGGGATGAGAAAATTTAATTTTCCGGTTTGCCGACGGATTTTTAGTGAAGGCAAAGGATTTGAGTCGAGGAGAGAATAGTTACCTCTACAACGCCAAGATTACTAGTTTCACATCATCCTCGACAAATATCATCATTAATTAGGCGTGTGAAAAGTAAGCCGCGAATCAAGTTCTACCTCAAGGTCCGGATTACCCACATCATCATCCACACCGGATCAAGATGCAAGTGGTTTTCCTTTTATGAGCAGTCTTCTTGACAACTTTGGTCTTTTGCCGGATTGTTTTTTCCGGTTTGTCTGGCTTCTCTAGTTTCTCTTGTGGACGTTTCTTGCTCCAGAATGGATCATCACCCTGATTAAGCAGCAGTTGATGTTAAAAATGATGCCACACATAGCAGTAATATATTCAGTAAAAAATAGTAAGAAGTCTTACAGATGGTGGTTTGGTGGTAGCACAGAAGGGGAGCAGACTGGTTTGGGCATAGAGGTGTTCCGGTTCATTCAACATTTTCTTCACCGCCTCGGTGACCTCATCATCGGTGAGCTGGATATTAACGTGTCGGAGGGGGTCGTTGACACTACCAGTATACTCACACGTTAAACCGGAGCGCTGGGAGAGGGGTAGTATGCTCCATGGTATCCAATAGCGTGTGAGATCTATTCCGATTAAACCATTGGCCATGAAGGCTCTGAGCTTAGAGAGTTGAGGAGCGTATTTACTTCTCTCATTGGCAGTCAATCTTTGCGGAAAGGGATGTGTGTTCTTGAGTCGCTTGACGAAAAAACGGGCAAAGGATTCTCATTGGCGGTGAAGTGTCTCGCAATAAAACCATGTTTGATTCCATTCCTTGGGGTGGCTGTGCAATTTGACATGAGGATAAGTGACCTCCTTTCTTTTTTGAATCGCCACACCACCCAATTCTGTGTTGGGCCCGTCGGTGAATTCTGTGCGGCGGTTTAGATGGAAGCAGTCTCTAAACAGTTCAACTGTGGGTTCTTCTTGAAAGTATGCCTCACGAGCACTTGGAAGTGACAGATGTTGGTAATGAATTGGGGCCCGTATCTTGGACGGAGTTGAAAATTGGCTAACACATCCCGGTAAAATTTTGAACCGGGCGGGTTAAAACCCCGGGCTAAGTGATCTGCGAAAATTACAATTTCTCCTTCTTGAGGTGTGGGTGGACATTCTTTGCCAGGAACCCTCCAATGGATAGTATTTCTACTGCTTAAAGCGCCAGTCAGGACCAGATTGTTTAGTTGAGTTTCGGTGACACGGGAAGGAGCCCAATTACACTCATATACTTGTTTGGCCATCTACAAAAAAAATCCGGTTCAAGAAATATGTTGGGACAAGGAGAGAACCGGTGTACAATGCTAAATCGGAGACAAATACATCTAAACCGGAGTTCTATGAAGCGACAGTGTCTGGTTAAGGAGTTCTGGCGGTTCAACTAGAGGACTAATGGTGTATACCGGTTTATTTAATTTTTTTCTATGTTAAGTTAAACCGCCTGGTCTAAAATTGAGGTTGCGAACGACCAAGTGTGCAGAAACAGGTTTCGCAAGATTTCTCTACAACGAAGGATCTGAAGCCAGATCATAAAAGAAGAAAAATATCCAAAAAAGAATAGAGCAGAGCAGTATTGATGCAATGAGCAGGAGATAATGTGCGAGATTTATGAACGTGAGCACGAGACTACAAGCGGATGCTAAAAAGCTACTGCTAATCAGAGCAAGGTGTCACAGATCTATCCAGGAGTCTGGTATGGGCATGAACAGTCAATGGAGCATTGCAAGAACAAGAAACCCTAGAACGGATCTAGGTCGAGGGGAACCGAGGACCTACCTGAGTTGAGAAGATGCGGAAGAGTGCTGCGTTTCTCTGGTGCGTTCAGGTTGATGCAGCGGCTCAAGACGGTGCAGAGGTCGATGGCGGCGGCGGAGCTCCGAGGCTAGCGACGCGAGGAAGACGAAGAGAAAGGGACGGAGGGGATAAAAGGAATGACCCTTCGGTCCTATTTATAAGGCAAGATACATGTGTCAGGCGCGTGAATCAAGGAGCCACAGATCTAGGAAGCAGAGCGGTCGCCTCGATTATTGCGGATCTGTTAAACAAAGGAAGATATCACGAATGCTATCTTTATGGGGACGTCATGCCGGTTTAACAGCAACCGGAGAAAGTGACATCACGGCGGTTCAACGATTTCAAGAAGGTATTGAAGATGAAGGTTTTTTATCAAGGATTGACATGAACCTGTTCAAATCAATCTGGGCCTAATGTTGGGGATATTACTATCGGGCGTAAACCGCCTATCTCGGGCCGGGTTAACTTCATCGAGAGTTCAACGGTGTAAAAGCCCAAGAGGCAGGAAAGTAAGGGCCCAAGGCCCGTAGTCGGTTTAGAACTCAGAGCCGTAAACCGCCCGATATGTAAACTTGTATTGTAAGTTAGGAATAGAGAGAGACCAACCCGGATACGAATATGAACCGGAGATTGGGACTCTCTGAACCGATGGGTGTCACCCGTGTATATAAGGGGACGACCCGGGACGGTTCAAGGAGAGACAACAACAACTCGAGGCCTAGGCGAAGCTTATTTGCTCCCTAGTCATCGAGACCACATCAATCCCATCACAACTAGACGTAGGCTTTTACCTTCATCGAAGGGGCCGAACTAGTATAACTCTTGTGTCTTTGCGTCCGCTTTAACCCCTTCAAGTTAACCCGTAGCGATGGCTCCATGACTAAGTCCTTTCATGAGGACATCTGCCGTGACAAAACCACGACAATAAGGATTATGAATTTTCTGTCGAACCAGAGTTAATTACTTTGGTTGAATCTGATCCTTTCCATGGTTATGAAACTGAAACTATTGTGGCACATCTTACTAAGTTGAATGATATAGCCACCCATTTTATTCATGATGAGAAAACTCGCTATTACTTTATCCTCAAATTATTTCCGTTCTCATTAAAGGGTGATGCTAAAGCTTGGTCCAATACTCTTGCTCCTGGTTGTGTACGTAGTCCCCAGGATATGATTTATTACTTCTCTAAAAAATATTTCCCTGCCCATAAGAAACAAGCTGCCTTGCAGGGAATATTTAACTTTGTGCAAACTAAAGAAGAGAGTCTCCCACAAGCTTGGGGGAGGCTTTGCCAGTTACTTAATGCTTTGCCTGATCATCCTCTTAATAAAAATGAAATACTTGATATCTTCTATAATGGACTAACCGACGCTTCTAGGGACTTCCTAGATAGTTGTGTCGGTTGTGTTTTCAGGGGACGAACTGTTGGACAAGCTGAAGAATTATTGAATAACATATTAAAAAATTATGATGATTGGACTCTTCCTGAACCACCGCCTAAACCCACTTAGAAGAAGAGGGGTATATTATATCTCAATCCTGAAGATATGCAAGAAGCAAAGAAATCTATGAAGGAAAAAGGTATTAAAGCTGAAGATGTTAAAAATTTACCTCCTATTGAAGAAATACATGGGCTTAATACACCACCACTGCCTAAGGTGGTAGAGGTAAATTCTCTAATAAAATTCAGTGATAATGATAATCCTCACAATATGCATCCTAGCCAAAGCCTTTATGAGTTTGAAAACTAGATTAGAAAACAAGATCACTTCAATGCAAATGTTATGAAACAATTGAAATACAATTCTGATATGATTTGTTGCTTGAGTGACTTGTTATTTAGAATATCAAATGATGTTAGAGGTGTTGGAAAACATGCTTCTATGGTTAAAACTCAGTTAGAACAAGTTGCTAAATCACAAAGAGAATTGCTTGATGAAATGAATAATAATATACATGACTTTGCTGTTAGAGTTGCAACTAGAGGAGGTAAAATGACTCAGGAACAACTTTATCCCGAGGGACACCCAAAAAGAATTGAACAAGATTCACAAAGAGTTAACACTGATGCACCTAGTCCTTCTAGAAAGAAAAAGAAAAAGCAAAATGATAGGACTTTGCATGCTTCTAGTGAACCTGAAATAGAAAAACCTCCTGATAATGATAATGAAACTTCTATCTCCGATGCTGAAACTCAATCAGGTAATGAACACTCACCTAGTGATAATGAAAAAGATAATGATGAGGTTCATGAAGACTCTCAACCAAATGAAAAAGAACCAGATAATGATGTTGAGATAGAACCACCTGTTGATCTTGATAGCCCACAACCTAAGAATACAACATATGATAAAAGAGACTTCATTGCTAGCAAACACGGTGAAGAAAGAGAACCGTGGGTTCAAAAACCTATGCCTTTTCCACCCAAGTCAACTAAAAATAAAGATCATGAAGAATTTGAACGCTTTGCTGAAATGTTGAGGCCAGTCTTTTTGCGTACTCGCTTGATTGATATCTTGAAAATGCCTCCTTATGCAAAGTATATGAAAGACATCATCACAAATAAGAGAAAAATACCGGAAGTTGAAATCTCCACTATGCTTACTAATTACACTTTTAAAGATGGAGTACCTAAAAAACTTGGAGATCCGGGAATACCAACTATACCTTGCTCTATCAAAAAGAATTATGTGAAAACTGCTTTGTGTGATTTAGGAGCAGGTGTTAGTGTTATGTCTTTCTCTTTATATAAAAGACTTGATCTGAATAAACTCACACCTACTAAAATATCTTTTCAAATGGCTGACAAATCAAGTGCCATACCTATCGGTATCTGTGAGGATGTGCCCGTTGTTGTTGCTAATGTTACTATTTTGACCGACTTTGTTGTACTTGAGATGCCCGAGGATGACAACATGTCGATTATCATTGGTAGACCCTTCTAGAACACTACAAGGGTTGTTATTCATTGCAATAAAAGCAAGGTCACTTTTCATATTAACGGTAATGAGCATACAGTGCACTTTCCGAAGAAACAATTCCAAGTGAATGGTATTAATGTTATTGAAAAATCTCCGACAATCACTATTGGAAGTTTTCAAATACCTCTACCTACTGTCAAAAAGAAATATGAAATGCTTATTGTTGGGGAAATGCATATCCCCATTGAGGTAACTTAGTGATTTACGAAAGTTCTTCAGTTTCATGCTAATCAAAAGTGGTTGTTAATAAGACCTGATCAACCTTATTAATGAATCATTTTTGAGCGGTATGAAGTTGATGAATTTAGTAAGCACTACCTTCTGTCCTTAATTTTTATTCTCTGTTTTTATTAAGTTAAATAAAATAAAATGCCATGTTTTGTCCGTTTTCTGAATTTCCCGTGCTCTGAAAATTTAATACGATTTTTTCTGAATATTTCTAAATTTTTCTGGTGCAAATAATATCAGAGGGAGGTGCACCAGGTGGGCACTACCCACCTGGGCGCGCCAGGACCCCCAAGCGCGCCCTGGTGGGTTGTGGTCCCCACGTGGCCCCCCTCACTTATCTCTTCATCCCACATCATCACCTACCTACAAAAAAAATCTCCATTGCTCTCTCTCTCGTGTTCTTGCTCTCAAACCCGCGGATTTCGATCTCTTTGCTCGAAGCTCCATTTCGGAAACTGTTTCGAAGGATTGTTTCTTGGTATGTGATTTCACCGTTTGTCCAACTAGTTTTTGTTTTAGTGGTTTATGTTTGGAATAATTAGCTAATCTTGGTGCTGCTGTAGATGAGCTTGCATGTTGAATTCTTAGAGTTCTAAGCAGTTTGAATGCTTGCTATGGCCTCTATTTATCCCTATGAGTAGTTGCTATCATTTTCATAAAGTTTTGTTGACAAATTTTTGTCACCCAAAATTTTTCAGAAATTGTACGTGGACATGATGAACCTATTTGGAAGGAGTTCTTTGAGGAGGCGATCCTTGAGGGCATCTTCTAGTGACAGTTCTGCCCGCCGGTCTTATGTTGAACCAAGTGAAAGTTCCACACGAGATGCCACGACCAAAACATGCTTATGGCCTTGCGATGATTATATGGTGCGTGTAGGCATTAAGGAGGAATTTGAGCAATATGTTCACAATGCCGGTCTCGGTTCCTACCTTTCATATAAGTGCAAACAACGCCACATTCTCACTGAATCATTTGTCAAAGGATTTAAATTCTTTCCCCGTGAGTCTAGGGTGTCGTTCATGCTTTATGATAGTCCATTTACCATCTCACTAGAGAATTTTTCTTACCACTGCAAACTTCCATTTTGGGGTTCACTTGACGAACCACCAAAGGCTGAGTTTGAAACATTCTTGACTAGTCTTTGTTACGGTGAAAGGAGGGGAGTGACACAAGGTAGAATAAAGAGCATTCATTTTCCCGCAGTTCAGTACTTTGCATTATTTAATGGGAAATGTATAGTAGGCAAGCAAGACTGTAGTACACTCTGTGCTCTAGACTTGAGCCTCATTCGCACTGCTCTCACTGGTGAAAGGAATTATAACCTTGGAACGATTGTTGCATGCAGACTTCAACACAATGCTAATAGTGGCTATTTCTATGGTGGAATTTATGCCACGTGTTTAGCACGAGTGAGGGAGTCCTGGACTAAGGGGTCCTCGGGCGTCCGGCCTGTTAGCCATGGGCCAGACTGATGGGCTGTGAAGACATGAAGACCGAAGACTGTACCCGTGTCCGGATTGGACTCTACTTGGCGTAGAAGGCAAGCTTGGCAACTGACTATGTAGATTCCTTCTTATGTAACCGACTCCATGTAAACCCTAGGTCCCCCCGGTGTCTATATAAACCGGAGGGGTTAGTCCGGAAAGCAGATACACATTACCATAGTCATATAGGCTAGACTTCTAGGGTTTAGCCATTACGATCTCATGGTAGATCAACTCTTGTAACACTCATATTCATCGAGATCAATCAAGCAGGAAGTAGGGTAATACCTCCATAGAGAGGGCCCGAACCTGGGTAAACATCGTGTTCCCCGTCTCCTGTTACCATCGATCCTAGACGCATAGTTCGGGACCCCCTACCCGAGATCCATCGGTTTTGACACCGACATTGGTGCTTTCATTGAGAGTTCCACTGTGCCGTCGACGAAAGGCTCGATGGCTCGCCTCGTCCTTAAAGACAACATCACCTCCGGGGGAGCTCTTGCCCCAGGCCAAACCCTCCGGCTGGGCGGCTTTACTATGATCGCCCGTTCGGCCGTTGAGCCGACGATGACCTCTCGAGCCATCGAAAACCCCCTTCGCATCAACTCCGAGCACTTCAAGCATATGGATCCGACAGAGTTTTCGTCCTTGAACGAACTCCTAGATCGCATCGCTGCTTTGGGAATCGCCACAGACTACGATCTGATCGGGCCTAAAATAGATCAAGGAGAAATCAAGGCCCCACCGGTCACCCACCAGATTGCGGTAGTCGTGGAACAGGACAGCGAGTCTTCTTCTATATCGAAGACGGACTATGTTCGGATCGCCTTCAGAAGAGCCGGATACTCACCCGCGAAAGGATGCGACTAGACCTCCGAACATAGTATCAGACGGCGGTCCTAAACAATCAAAAGATATTCTGGAACCTGGACTGTTAAGCCCGGAAGGTCGTCAGACTCCGGATAACCGGTCAGGTCGGGGTTGGGATTTATATCCACCCACCCACCCGGACATAGATGCTCTCATGAGCATAAAACAACAGTCTCAGGAAACGGTCCACCACTTCTGGGCCAGATTCCTCCTTGTCAAGGACAAGGTAAAAGATTGCCGTGACGAGGACGCAATATCAGCGTTCTGCAACAATTGCGCGGACGAAGGAATCCTCAAGGCCATCAATCGCCGCCGCATACTAAAATTCGCTGACTTAGCAACCATAGTACAAAAGTACAACACGGTGGAGAGCGCCTGGAAAACTCAGGCAGCTCGCTGGGAACCGTCAGTTCCAATTCAACTCTCCCTACAGGCGAAAAGGGCGCACCCTCGTGGCACACGCAGTCCAACAGTCAAGAAACACAAAACTGCTATGCGGCACGACACCGTTTTGGAGGGGTGGCTCGATGGCCCATGCAAAATACATACAACACCAGATACCGTGGCAACCCACAACCTTAGAGCATGTTGGATACTACGACAGGTAGCCAAGTTCGGCGAGGACATCCTTATCAAGGACGACCCAGAACGACATCCCCCAGAAGACGATAACTCAAGAGTATTGATGGTCTTTGAGACATTTGCTTCAAACAAAAAGCACAAAAGGGCACTTCGCGAGCTCACCGAAGTCTGCCAACTTGCTGCAATAAACCCCTGGAACGACACGGCTATAAAATTCAACGCCGGTGACATACCAAAGTACAAAACAGTCCGAGCGCCAGCCGCGTTAGTCCTCAGTCCCATCGTGGACGGGTTTCGACTCACCAAGGTACTCATGGATGGCGGCAGTGGACTAAACCTCATTTATGAGGACGCACTCCATTAAATCAAAATGAAGGAGTCCGATCAAGCCGCAACAACATTTATCACCCCATATGGGCCATTTTGCTTCAACACCATGCCTTTCGGGCTCAAGAACGCCGCCGCCACATACCAACGCATGATTCAAATATGCCTGGAGAAACAGATCGGCAAAACGGTATAAGCTTAAGTCGATGACGTCATCATCAAAACTAGGCATGTCAAAACACTAATAGACGACTTACGTCTTACGTTCAACAACCTCCGGGCATATGACATTAAGCTCAACCCACAAAAGTGTGTCTTCGGCGTCCCCGCTGGCAAACTGTTGGGCTTCATCATTTCCAATAGAGGAATCGAAGCAAATCCGGCTAAAATACGAGCTCTGTCACAGTTGGCTACACCAACAGACCTCAAACAGGTCCGAAAACTAGCGGGATGCGTGGAAACACTAAGCCGCTTCATCTCCAGATTAGGAGAAAAGGCACTACCACTCTATCGCCTCTTATGGCGCACTGATAACTTCGAATGGACAGACGCGGCGACTGCCGGACTGGAGGAAATAAAAGCCCTCCTAGCGAGCAACCCAGTCCTGCCGCACCGAACACTGGCGAGCCCATGTTGTTATACATATCGGCAACACATCAGGTGGTGAGCGTCGTGCACATCGTCGAACGAGAATAGGACAGACAAAAATTTCCGCTCCAAAAACCAGTATACTACATATCAACTGTCATCACACCGTGCAAATCTCGGTACCCCCACTACCAAAAGATAGCATACGCGGTCTTCATGGCATCCCGCAAGCTACGACACTACTTCCAGGAGTGTTCCATCACGGTGGCTTCTGAGGTCCCACTCAATGACATAATAAACAACCGTGATGCCACGGGAAGGATCGCCAAATGGGCCATAGAGCTACTTCCATTCGACATAACATACAAGCCACGACGAGCCATCAAATCCCAAGTACTGGCCGACTTCATCGCCGAATGGACAGAGGCCGAACTCCCTAAAGAGTAAGGCGCATATTCCAATTGGGTTATGTATTTTGACGGCTCCAAAATGTTGGCAGGGCTGGGAGCGGGAGTCGTATTAACATCTCCCATCGGAGACGCGCCCAAGATGTACTCCAGATATTATACATGCATTTCTAACAACGCAGCCAATACGAGGCCCTACTGCATGGTCTTCTGGATGGCCGTAACCATGGGCATCTGATGTCTACTACACAACCTTCTTCTTGTAGACGTTGTTGGGCCTCCAAGTGCAGAGGTTTGTAGGACAGTAGCAAATTTCCCTCAAGTGGACGACCTAAGGTTTATCAGTCCGTGGGAGGCGTAGGATGAAGATGGTCTCTCTCAAGCACCCCTGCAACCAGATAACAAAGAGTCTCTTGTGTCCCCAACACACCCAATACAATAGTAGATTGTATAGGTGCACTAGTTCGGTGAAGAGATGGTGATACAAGTGCAATATGGATGGTAGATATAGGTTTTTGTAATCTGAAAATATAAAAACAGCAAGGTAACTAATGATAAAAGTGAGCACAAACGGTATTGCAATGCTAGGAAACAAGGCCTAGGGTTCATACTTTCACTAGTGCAAGTTCTCTCAACAATAATAACATAATTGGATCATATAACTATCCTCAACATGCAACAAAGAGTCACTCCAAAGTCACTAATAGCGGAGAGAAAACGAAGAGATTATGGTAGGGTACGAAACCACCTCAAAGTTATTCTTTCCAATCAATCCGTTGGGCTATTCCTATAAGTGTCACAAACAGACCTAGAGTTCGTACTAGAATAACACCTTAAGACACAAATCAACCAAAACCCTAATGTCACCTAGATACTCCAATGTCACCTCAAGTATCCGTGGGTATGCTTATACGATATGCATCACACAATCTCAATTCATCTACTCAAACCAACACATAGAACCTCAAAGAGTGCCCAAAGTTTCTACCGGAGAATCACGACGAAAACGTGTGCCAACCCCTATGCATAGGTTCATGGGCAGAACCCGCAAGTTGATCACCAAAACATACATCAAGTGAATCACGTGATATCCCATTGTCACCACAGATGCGCACGGCAAGACATACATCAAGTGTTCTCAAATCTTTAAAGACTCAATCCGATAAGATTACTTCAAGGGGAAAACTCAATCCATTACAAGAGAGTAGAGGGGGAGAAGAAACATAAGATCCAACTATAATAGCAAAGCTCGCGATACATCAAGATCGTGCCAATAGAGGGAACACGAGAGAGAACATGAGAGAGAGAGAGAGAGATCAAACACATAGCTACTAGTACATACCCTCAGCCCCGAGGGTGAACTACTCCCTCCTCGTCATGGAGAGCGCCGGGATGATGAAGATGGCCACCGATGATGGGTTCCTCCTCCGGCAGGGTGCCGGAACGGGCTATCGAGAGGTTTTTGGTGGCTACAAAGGCTTGCGGCGGCGGAACTCCCGATCTATCTTCTGTTCTGGAAGTTTTATGATACGTAGGTATATATGGCTGCAGGGGGTACGTCGGTGGACCGAAGGGGGGGCCACGAGGCAGGGGGGCACGCCCAGGGGGGTGGGCGCGCCCCCCACCCTCGTGGGCACCTCCCTTCTTCCCTGACGTGCACTCCGAGCCCATCCGGTAGGTTTCCTTCCAAAAATAACTTCTCCAGCTTGATTTCGCCTCCGCTTCGACTTCGCTTGATCTTCCTTTTCTTCAAACACCTGAAATAGGCATCAAACAACAAATCAGGCTGGGCCTCCGGTTAATAGGTTAGTCCCAAAAGTAATATAAAAGTGGAAAATAAAGCCCAATATTGCCCAAAACAGTAGATAATATAGCATGGAGCAATCAAAATTATAGATACGTTGGAGACGTATCAAGCATCCCCAAGCTTAATTCCTGCTCGTCCTCGAGTAGGTAAATGATAAAAAGATAATTTTGATGTGGAATGCTAGTTGGCATAATTTCAATGTAATTCTTCTTACTTGTGATATGAATATTCAGATCCGAAAGATTCAAGACAAAAGTTCATATTGACATAAAAATAATAATACTTCAAGCATACTAGCAAAGCAACCATGTCTTCTCAAAATAACATGGCCAAAGCAAGCTATCCCTACAAAATCATATAGTCTGGCTATGCTCTATCTTCACCACACAAAGTATTTAAATCATGCACAACCCCGATGACAAGCCAAGCAATTGTTTCATACTTTTGATGTTCTCAAACTTTTTCAATCTTCACGCAATACATGAGCGTGAGCCATGGACATAGCACTTATAGGTGGAATAGAATGGTGGTTGTGGAGAAGACAAAAGGAGAAGATAGTCTCACATCAACTAGGCGTATCAATGGGCTATGGAGATGCCCATCAATAGATATCAATGTGAGTGAGTAGGGATTGCCATGCAACGGATGCACTAGAGCTATAAGTATATGAAAGCTCAACAAAAGAAACTAAGTGGGTGTGCATCCAACTCGCTTTCTCAAGAAGACCTAGGGCATTTGAGGAAGCCCATCATTGGAATATACAAGCCAAGTTCTATAATGAAAAATTCCCACTAGTATATGAAAGTGACAAAA
The DNA here is from genome assembly GCA_021605205.1 of Aegilops longissima. Lineage (NCBI taxonomy): Eukaryota > Viridiplantae > Streptophyta > Magnoliopsida > Poales > Poaceae > Aegilops > Aegilops longissima. The sequence goes on along the minus strand of CM038677.1, from coordinate 467,631,574 downwards.
TGAGAGACTCTCTATCATGAAGATCTTGGTGCTACTTTGAAGCACAAGTGTGGTAAAAGGATAGTAGCATTGTACCTTCTCTCTTTTTCTCTCATTTTTTTATTTGGGCCTTTCTCCTTTTTTATGGCCTCTTTTCTTTTTCATTTTTCTCTTTTTTATTTTTATTTTTTTTCGTCCGGAGTCTCATCCCAACTTGTGGGGGAATCATGGTCTCCATCATCCTTTCGTCACTTGGGACAATGCTCTAATAATGATGATCATCACACTTTTATTTTTCTTACAACTCAACAATTACAACTCGATACTTAGAACAAAATATGACTCTATATGAATGCCTCTGGCGGTGTACCGGGATGTGCAATGACTCATGAGTGACATGTATGAAAGAGTTATGAATGGTGGCTTTGCCACAAATACGATGCCAACTACATGATCATGCAAAGCAATATGACAATGATGGAGCGTGTCATAATAAACGAAACGGTGGAAAGTTGCATGGCAATATATCTCGGAATGGCTATGGAAATGCCATGATAGGTAGGTATGGTGGCTGTTTTGAGGAAGGTATATGGTGGGTGTATGATACCGGCGAAAGGTGCGCGGTATTAGAGAGGCTAGCAATGGTGGAAGGAAGGAAAAGTGCGTATAATCCATGGACTCAACATTAGTCATAAAGAACTCATATACTTATTGCAAAAATCTACAAGTTATCAAAGCAAAGTATTACGCGCATGCTCCTAGGGGGATAGATTGGTAGGAAAAGACCATCGCTCGTCCCCGACCGCCACTCATAAGGAAGACAATCAATAAATAAATCATGCCCCGACTTCATCACATAACGGTTCACCATACGTGCATGCTACGGGAATCGTAAACTTTAACACAAGTATTTCTCAAATTCACAATTACTCAACTAGCAAGACTCTAATATCACCATCTTCATATCTCAAAACAATTATCAAGAATCAATCTTTCCTTAGTATTCAACACACTCATAAGAAAGTTCTACAAATCTTTTATGCTTAGCATATTATGATTATTTAAAAAAATTACCATGCTCAAAATAATATAAGTGAAGCATGAGAGTTCATCTATTTCTTCAAAATAAAACCACCATTGTGCTCTAAAAGATATAAGTGAAGTACTAGAGCAAATGACAAACTACTCCGAAAGATATAAGTGAAGATCAATGAGTAGTCGAATAATTATACAACTATGTGAAATCTCTCCCATTTAATAATTTCAGATCTTGGTATTGTATCCAAACAGCAAGCAAAACAAAATAAAATGACATTGCAAGGATAGCACAACTCATGTGAAGAAGCAAAAACTTAGGCTCAACCGATACTAACCGATAGTTGTTGAAGAAGAAAGGTGGGATGCCTACCGGGGCATCCCCAAGCTTAGATGCTTGAGACTTCTTGAAATATTATCTTGGGGTGCCTTGGGCATCCCCAAGCTTGAACTTTTGTGTCTCCTTAATTCCTCTCGTATCATGGTTTCTCTATTTCTCAAAAGCTTCATACACACCAAACTCAACAAGAACTCGTGAGATAGGTTAGTATAAACCAATGCAAAACCTTATCATTTTCTACTGTAACAAATCACTAACATTATTATTCAACATTGAATACTAAATTCCTCTGCATATTTAATACTCCTATCCTTAAATAGAATCGTTAAACAAGCAAACATATGCAAACAATGCAAACATAACAGCAATCTGCCAAAACAGTACAGTCTGTAAAGAATACAAGAGTATCAATACTTCCCTAACTCCAAAAACTATGAACTAAAATTCACACTGTAGTAAATTTATCAGATCTCATTATGCAAAAAGATTCACCATTATACCACTCTCCGACTTTTCCAGGGAATTTTTGCAACAGCGGTAAACTTTCTGTTTTCAAACAGCAACAAGTATAGTAGCAAAATAAGCATGGCAAAGGCTATCCTTGAATTTTTATTGAAACTAAATATGAAAAACATTAATATAAATAACATCAAGCAAAAACTAACAAGATAAAATGACGCTCCAAGCAAAACACATATCATGTGGTGAATAAAAATATAGCTCCAAGTAAAGTTACCGATGAACGAAGACGAAAGAGGGGATGCCATCCGGGGCATCCCCAAGCTTAGGCTCTTGGTTGTCCTTGAATATTACCTTGGGGTGCCTTGGGAATCCCCAAGCTTAGGCTCTTGCCACTCCTTATTCCATAGTCCATCGAATCTTTACCCAAAACTTGAAAACTTCACAACACAAAACTTAACGTAAAACTCGTGAGTCTGTTAGCGAAAGAAAACAAAACACCACTTCAAGGTACTGTAATGAACTCATTATTTATTTATATTGGTGTTAAACCTACTGTATTCCAACTTATATATGGTTTATAAACTATTTTACTAGCCATAGATTCATCAAAATAAGCAAACAACACAATGAAAACAGAATCTATCAAAAACAGAACAGTCTGTAGTAATCTGTAACTAACGCAAACTTCTGTAACTCCAAAAATTATAAAATAAATTGATGGACCTGAGGAGTTTGTCTAGTAATCATATGCAAAAAGAATAAACTAAATATCACTCTCCAGTAAAAAGTTGAAGCTAATCTCGTGAGCGCTAAAGTTTCTGTTTTTTACAGCATGATCGAAAAGACTTCACCAAAGTCTTCCCAAAGGTTCTACTTGGCACAAACACTAATTAAAACATGAAAACACATCTAACCAGAAGCTAGATGGATTATTTATTCCTAAACAGAACCAAAAAGCAAGAAACTAAAATAAAATTGGGTTGCCTCACAACAAGCGCTAACGTTTAAAGCCCCTAGCTAGGCATGATGATTTCAATGATGCTCACATAAGAGATAAGAACTAAAACATAAAGAGAGCATCATGAAGAATATGACTAGCACATTTAAGTCTAACCCACTTCCTATTCATAGGGATTTTGTGATCAAACAACTTATGGGAACAATAATCAACTAGCATAGGAAGGCAAAACAAGCATAGCTTCAAAATTTTCAACACATAGAGAGGAAACTTGACATTATTGCAATTCCTACAAGCATATATTCCTCCCTCATAATAATTTTTCAGTAGCATCATGAATGAATTCAACAATATAACCAGTACCTAAAGCATTCTTTTGATGATCTACAAGCATAGAAATTTTATTACTCTCCACATAAGCAAAATTCTTCTCATTCGGGATAGTGGGAGCAAACTCAACAAAATAACTATCATGTGAAGCATAATCCAATTGAAAACTAAAATCATGATGAAAAGTTTCATGGTTTTCATTATTCTTAATAGCATACAAGTCATCACAATAATCATCATAGATAGCAACTTTGTTCTCATAATCAATTGGAACCTCTTCCGAGATAGTGGATTCATCACTAAATAAAGTCATGACCTCTCCAAATCCACTTTCATAAATATGATCATCATAAATAGGAGGCATGTTTTCATCATAATAAATATTCTCATCAAAACTTGGGGGACAAAAAATATCATCTTCATCAAACATAGCTTCCCCAAGCTTGTGGCTTTGCATATGATTAGCATCATGGATATTCAAGGAATTCATACTAACAACATTGCAATCATGCTCATCATTCAAAGATTTAGTGCCAAACATTTTAATGCATTGTTCTTCTAACACTTTGGCACAATTTTCCTTTCCATCATACTCAAGAAAGATATTAAAAAGATGAAGCGTATGAGACAAACTCAATTCCATTTTTTTTGTAGTTTTCTTTTATAAACTAAACTAGTGCTAAAACAAGAAACAAAAAGATTCGATTGCAAGATCTAAATATATACCTTCAAGCACTCACCTCCCCGGCAACGGCGCCAGAAAAGAACTTGATGTCTACTACACAACCTTCTTCTTGTAGACGTTGTTGGGCCTCCAAGTGCAGAGGTTTGTAGGACAGTAGCAAATTTCCCTCAAGTGGATGACCTAAGGTTTATCAATCCGTGGGAGGCGTAGGATGAAGATGGTCTCTCTCAAGCAACCCTGCAACCAAATAACAAAGAGTCTCTTGTGTCCCCAACACACCCAATACAATAGTAGATTGTATAGGTGCACTAGTTCGGCGAAGAGATGGTGATACAAGTGCAACATGGATGGTAGATATAGGTTTTTGTAATCTGAAAATATAAAAACAGCAAGGTAACTAATGATAAAAGTGAGCACAAACGGTATTGCAATGCTAGGAAACAAGGCCTAGGGTTCATACTTTCACTAGTGCAAGTTCTCTCAACAATAATAACATAATTGGATCATATAACTATCCCTCAACATGCAACAAAGAGTCACTCCAAAGTCACTAATAGCGGAGAACAAACGAAGAGATTATGGTAGGGTACGAAACCACCTCAAAGTTATTTTTTCCAATCAATCCGTTGGGCTATTCCTATAAGTGTCACAAACAGCCCTAGAGTTCGTACTAGAATAACACCATAAGACACAAATCAACCAAAACCCTAATGTCACCTAGATACTCCAATGTCACCTCAAGTAGCCGTGCGTATGATTATACGATATGCATCACACAATCTCAATTCATCTACTCAAACCAACACATAGAACCTCAAAGAGTGCCCAAAGTTTCTACCGGAGAATCACGACGAAAACATGTGCCAACCCCTATGCATAGGTTCATGGGCAGAACCCGCAAGTTGATCACCAAAACATACATCAAGTGAATCACGTGATATCCCATTGTCACCACAGATACGCACGGCAAGACATACATCAAGTGTTCTCAAATCTTTAAAGACTCAATCCGATAAGATTACTTCAAGGGGAAAACTCAATCCATTACAAGAGAGTAGAGGGGGAGAAGAAACATAAGATCCAACTATAATAGCAAAGCTCGCGATACATCAAGATCGTGCCATAGAGGGAACACGAGAGAGAGAGATCAAACACATAGCTACTGGTACATACCCTCAGCCCCGAGGGTGAACTACTCCCTCCTCGTCCTGGAGAGCGCCGGGATGATGAAGATGGCCACCGGTGATGGGTTCCCCCTCCGGCAGGGTGCCGGAACAGGCTCCCGAGAGGTTTTTGGTGGCTACAGAGGCTTGCGGCGGCGGAACTCCCGATCTATCTTCTATTCTGGAAGTTTTACGACACGTAGGTATATATGGGTGCAGGGGGTACGTCGGTGGACCGAAGGGGGGGCCACAATGCAGGGGGGCGCCCCCCACCCTCGTGGGCACCTCCCTTCTTCCCTGACGTGCACTCCAAGCCCATCCGGTAGGTTTCCTTCCAAAAATAACTTCTCTAGTTGATTTCATTCCGTTTCGACTTCGTTTGATATTCCTTTTCTTCGAAACACTAAAATAGGCATAAAACAACAAATCTGGGCTGGGCCTCCGGTTAATAGGTTAGTACCGAAAGTAATATAAGTGGAAAATAAAGCCCAATATTGCCCAAAACAGTAGATAATATAGCATGGAGCAATCAAAAATTATAGATACATTGGAGACGTATCAGCATCCAATGCCTAGAGGTGCGCGGGGATTCAAACCACGCAATATCTCAAATAAACAGGGATTTTGACGCCGAGGATCCAAACATGGTAGCTTATCGTAACGTCGTCTTAAAAATATCGGCTCGGTTTGAAGGGCTCGAATTTCATCATGTCACCTGGGAAAGCAATCAAGCGGCAGACGTCCTTGCTCGCATTGGCGCCAAGCGCGACCCTATCCCACCCAACATTTCCCTGGAAAGGCTTTTCAAGCCATCCGTGGTATGGAAAGGGGAGGGCGGCAACAACAGTTCAGATCAGAACACAACCTCAAATCCCGAACTTACAGAGAGTACCGGGGGCTCAGCCACCGAAATAACACCGTCGACCCATCTCATTATGGCAGTTATTGCCCCATGGACCGAACCCTTCTTGTCCTACATTAATAGGAAGGAGCTTCCCAAAGACCAGAAAGAGGCTAGCCGCATTGTCCGACGTTCGTAGGCTTAAAAGGTTCACGACAGAGAGCTCTACAAGAAAAGTACTACCGGAGTACTTCAAAGATGTATCTCCGAGGAAGAGGGGCGGCAACTTTTAGCAGAAATTCACATTGGTCTTGGCGGACACCATGCCGCAGCTCGGGCCCTTGTTAGCAAGGCCTTCCGCACTGGGTTTTATTGGCCGACAATTGAAAGGCGACGCAAGAGACCTCGTCCAACGCTGCGTTGGATGCCAACTCTTCGCCAACCATAGCCACATGCCCCCAACTGCTTTGCAAACTATCCCCATTACTTTTCCTTTCGTGGTCTGGGGACTGGATATGGTCGGACCTCTTAAAGGGGGAAGCCATAAGAAAAAATATTTGCTGGTCATGGTGGACAAATTCACTAAGTGGATAGAGGCTAAACCAGTCAAAACGGCTGAGTCCGGCCCGGTGATAGAATTCATATCCGGTGTTGTGCATCGTTATGGTATCCCACACAGCATCATCACTGACAACGACTCTAATTTCACGGCCGACGAGGTAAAAACCTAGTGTACTAATCTTGGCATTAAACTCGATGACGCCTCCGTCTACCACCCGCAAATCAACGGTCAGGTTGAACGAGCCAATGGTCTTATTATGAGCGGCATCAAGCCCAGACTAGTGTGGTCTTTGAAAGAATCAGACAAGCACTGGGTTGAGGAGCTCGACTCCGTACTCTGGGGGCTGCGGACCACACCCAACCGTACTACCGGATACACACCTTTCTTTATGGTGTATGGCGCAGAGGCTGTTTTACCCTGCGATATTATTCATGACTCATCTCGAGTGCGCATGTACGAAGAGAGAGAAGCCGAGCTAGATTGGCAGGACAGCCTTGATGCCCTGGAGGAGGAGCGCGATGTCGCAAAAGCCCGTTCAGCATTTTACCAACAGCAGGCTCAAAGATATCAAAGTAGAGAAGTACGGGCCAAGACTTACAACGTTGGCGAACTTGTTCTACGCCTACCGGAGAAGAAAAAGGACAAACTCAAGCCCAAATGGGAGGGTCCCTTCATAATTGACGAAGTTCTCACCGGAGGAGCATACCATCTTCGCGATGCATCAGACAATCGCCTCGAGCCGAACCCCTGGAACGCGGCCAGACTCCGAAGATTCTATGCCTAGCGCCAAACCCATTGTTCGTCTCCTCCTCCCCTGTAGTTTCCATTATTTTTTTCTCTCTTTTCCGACCACTTTCTTCTTTTTCGCTTTAAAGCTTTGGTACGGCTTGACCGCACACCTTTGACGCATACATCTTTAAATATGTATGTCCATTAAACCTGCGGGCTTCTTGGACAGAAGCTTTTTATTATTATTCCTTGAGCATCAAGCTCTTCACATATGAGTTCTTCCATATGTACCTTTTCTTCGCCATTATATGCATCGATATGACTTAAGTTTTGGCCAAGCTAGGTTGCCTGGCTCCTGTGCTTATGCCCTACATTCCTGTTAGTTCGGCTAGGGCATAAAGGGAGCACCTCTGCAATTGTTACTGCCGGGTCATCCGGATGTGTACCTCAGACAGGGTGAAGCCGAAAGCTAGCGTTCTTAAGGGAATATTCGGTTGGTGAATTAAAGACGTCTTTTCATTTATTCCACTGCGTACCCCCAGAAGTTATATACACTGTGATTTTCTCATCACAATTTAGACATGTACATTCAATGCATGCACACCCAGGGAAAGGAACCCTTAACGGAACTATTCTCTATGTAAGATGTTTCTTACAATCTCAATGTAATATAACATAGCTAGCCAGATACAACTTGTCTGTTCAAGCAACTATGACCCCTACACCTAGTTTTCCATGCATACCCCGACCTATTCGGCCACGATGGTATTCGGAAACACTCCACACCTTTGGGTCCGGAGGTTGAAGCGAAAAGTTCTACCATGACAAATGATATACAATTCAGCTAAATAAGGAAAGTACATAGTCAATTAGACTCGAACACTTCCTCCTCTACACCGTCCAACAGGCAGTCTAACTTACAATCCTGTTGGGAATACTTGGCGGCCACCTCTACTTGGTCATATACTAAACTAACGGGAATTTCTTCTCCATTTGACCCTAGCGGTCCAACCCGGGCCATGTGATTCGGATTCAGCTTGGTATATCGCGTTTTCACCATGGTCCAGGCCTCTCGCGCACCCTCTCGGCATGCCGATATCTTCCATAGTCGGATATGCCGCCGTGCTCCCTTGAACAACTCTACAAGCTCCTCCATACTTCCTGGAGGGGAGGCGGATGGCCATAAGGCCTTGGCAACGCTCCGCATGGCCAGCCGGGCATGCTCGTGCACTTGCGATAGACTTTGGAGCAAATCACTTGATGATCCGGATACCTCCTCTTCAGGACGGCCCATCAATATGCCTGCAAACATAACTATATCAGTTACATTTATCTCCGAACTACTCTAAAAATAAGTTCAGATACATACTGAATATGCCGCCCCGCAGCTTCTTGTTCTCCTTCACGGAGTCGGCTAGCTGGGCCCGCACATCTTTCAACTCTTCACCCAATGTGGTGTTGGTATCCTGTAGCTTGTTTTTCTCGTCCCTGACACGGGTCAGCACACGCTCGCCTGTGGCGTGTAGCCTTTTTGCCTCTCTTTCTCCCTCTTGGGCGATCTTCAACTTCTCTTCAAGTTGATCAGGCGATCCTACTATGCGACCAGCAACAGTATTAGCACAGTTGATATAAAATTATTGTTCCTCGATGGAGGGGAACGTTACTGGAAGAATCCTTCATGGAATTTTCCAGTTCGGTGGTAGCAGCATTTAGCTGCGCCCGACACTGCTCCAGCTCTTGGGCTAGTAGGCCATTCTTCTCTGCAAGGACCTGGTCGTACAACGATCCTTAAATCAGTTGTGCCAACTGCTTTCAGTCTCGGGGGCTACGGGCATATGGTTATCCTTTTTTGGACAAAGAAAACTTACCTGCACATCTGTCAGATATTGCCTCGTGGCTTTTCTAAGACCGTCTCGAGCAGCCTGGATGTATGTGTCGCCCGAGCTAAAGGCATTGAATGCCTCGTCCGAGAACTTGGGGTCTCGTAAAACAACCCTGCAGCGCCGATGATTCATGGCGCTCTCTACCTCCGAGTTGGTGAAAGACATATTGTCCGAACCCTCGGCCGAAGGGCAGTCCGGCGTTGTTCCTACATCGGCCCACGTCTCCCCGACTGGATCTAAATCCTTCTTGTTGGGAGCGCGGTCGGCCGGGCCCCCGGATATAGTTCGGCGAACCTTTTTCCTGTAACCAAACAAATGCACAAGTCACAGTCGGGTGCGGCTGAGGGAGTCCTGGACTAAGGGGTCCTCGGGCGTCCGGCCTGTTATCCATGGGACGGGCTGATGAGCTGTGAAGACACGAAGATCGAAGACTATACCCGTGTCTGGATTGGAATCATCTCCAGTTGTAAGCCGGACAGTTCGGGGCCGCCATTCTTGACCCCCGGACCCAGAGTGATAGAGGCACCACCTTCGGGTAACTCCTTCCTCGTTTCCTGTGCTACTGGCCGGTTGGGAGGGGCCCTCCGGGACGACACCTCAAGATTATCCGCCCTATTGGGCGAGGAGGCCGGAGAAGGCGTGTCACTCTCCATCATCTCTGAAAGAAGGTCCCCCGAGGAGGAGGACGATTGAAAAACACCAGGCGTTAACCTGCGATGACGTGCACATGTCGGAGAACTACTTCCCTAATAAGAAAAGAATGAGGTATGGTTAAAGTGCCCCGCTTCACTTACGGTCTGGCCGGAGGTTCGTCCTCATCATCAGGCTCTACATTGACATCGCTTGCCTGGCTCAAGCCGACCGATGATGGCATTTTTTCCTTTCTTGGAAAGTTTCCCCTCCTGGCCTCCAGAAGCAGCCCGCTTCTTGTCGTGGCTGGCGTCTCCTTTGGGCTCCCCGCTCTCACCCCCCTCTGCAGACACTCGATACAGTATCGGAATTAACATCCGCATCAGCAGGGTGGACGCGGGATCTTCGGGAAGGGGCACCGGACTCTAGATTAATACCGCTTTATTTATCCAGTCCCGCGTAGGGACGGAGTGCTCAGTATCTTGTCAAAAGATGTGGGAATAAAAGGTGTTGAATACTTACCGAAGTGTCCGGATGATTGCAATCGGGGCCAACATCTTCGGTGGTGTCCGGCCGTTGCTCTCGCTCCTCAAAATATAATTTCCACATTCCTTCATGCGTAGTGCCGAAGAAGTCCTGAAGAGTCCGCCGCCCTTCTGGATTAAACTCCCACATACAGATAGGCCGCCACTGACATGGCAGGATTCGGCGGACTAGCATTACTTGAACAATGTTCACAAGCTTGATGCCTCTCTCGGTAAGGCTTCGGATGCGACTTTGTAGAGTCTGCACCTCATTAACGGATCCCAAGTCCAATCCCTTGTTGACCCATGAAGCGAGTTGAATTGGAGGGCCGGGTCGGAAAGCAGGAGTAGCCATCCACTTGGAGCCCCGCGGCTCGTTGACATAAAACCATCCCCGCTGCCATAGTTCGGAAGACTCGACGAGAGATCCTTCAAACCAAACCGCGCTAGCAAGCTTGCTTATAGCAACGCTGCCGCACTCTGCCTGCTCCTCCTTTGTCACCTATGGTCTCACATGAAAAGTCTTGAGCCACAAACCAAAGTGCGGAGGAGTCCGGAGGAAGGCCTCACACGTGACGATGAATGTTGAGATGAGAAGAATGGCGTCCGGGGCCAGATCGTGAAAGTCTAGCCCATAGTAGAACAGGAGCGCCCAGACAAAGGGGCTAAGTGCGAACCCTAGACCATGAAGGAAGTGGGACACAAATACTACCCTCTCGCCAGATTTGGGGGTGGGAATAATCTGCCCATTGGTAGGAAGCCGATGAAGGATTTCCGGGGTCAGGTACCTCGCTACGCGGAGCTTCACAATATCCTCCTCCGTGACGGAGGAGGCCACCCACCGGCCTGAACGGCTGGGCCCGGACATGATTGGGGCAGCTGGTGATTGGAACTCGAGGGCTAGAACTCCAGGAGGCTGGGATTAAGGAAGAAGCAAGTGCAGAAGAGAAAGACAAGTCCGGGTCCCTATATAAAGGCCCAGAATATTGAGAGTCCCCTCCTGGGTCTCGAAACTTACCTATCCTCAAAGAGTTGTACCCGGGGGACGGTTGGGTTACCCATACCAACATTATTGAAAATCCCGTGAATAAGAGGACACGATCTCTCCTTTGACAAGACGTGCCAATAAAACCGCCTCCCGAGACGTGGGGCGATAGGATAGCCAACGGTTGGAAATAATAACCGAGCAGGCGTGATGCAATGTCGTAACAGCTGTCGACCGATTGGACTCGTGGAGTATTGTATTTTCTGCAATTATGTACACAGGTCCGGATACAATCATCACATCCGAAGACTATATTGGAGTTCGGAAGAAGGGGAACCCGCCTTGCAATGCCGAAGACAATCTGCGCGTCGGACTCCTCGTCATTGAAGCCAGGTTCAGGGGCTACTGAGGGAGTCCTAGACTAAGGGGTCCTCGGGCGTCCGACCTGTTATCCATGGGCCGGACTGATGGGCTTTGAAGACACCAAGACCGAAGACTATACCCGTGTCCGTATTGGACTCTACTTGGCGTGGAAGGCAAGCTATGCGATTGATTATGAAGATTCCCTCTTATGTAACCGACCTCGTGTAACCCTAGATCTCTCCGGTGTCTATATAAACCGGAGAGCATAGTCCGGATAGGACAGATTCATTACCATATACTCATAGGCTAGACTTCTAGGGTTTAGCCAGTACGATCTCGTGGTAGATCAACTCTTGTAACACTCATATTCATCAAGATCAATCAAGCAGGAAGTAGGGTATTACCTCCATAGAGAGGGCCCGAACCTAGGTAAACATTGTGTCCCCCGTCTCCTGTTACCATCGATCCTAGACGCACAGTTCGGGACCCCCTACCCGAGATCCGCCGGTTTTGACACCGACATTGGTGCTTTCATTGAGAGTTCCGCCGTGCCGTCGTCGAAAGGATTCGACGGCCCCTTCAATCGTCAGTAATGACGTGATCCAGGGAGAAACCTTCCTCCCCGGACAAATCTTTGTATTCGGCGGCTTCGTACTGCGGGCCAACTCGCTAGGCCATCTGGAGCAGATCGATAGTTACGCCCCTGGCCATCAGGTCAGATTCGGAAGCCTGAACTATGTCGCGGACATCCGTCGAGACTTGATCTTCGATGGATTCGAGTCCGCGGCAACCGCTCCCCTTCGCCCCGATAAACATGGCTTAAACCTGTCATCGGGCCGCATCCAGGAGATAGCTCCTGTAACAACTCTGGCCTTAGAGCCGGAGCAGATCAAGTCATTTGAAGATGGGAAACTCAACCCCATGGGGGCTACCAACTTGGCGGCGGTGGAGCCGCATGCAGATTCCACTTCGTATGATACTTGCATCAACGGAACCTCGGACTTGTCTCCGATATCGAGTTCTGAACCCTGTGAGCTCGCGGGTACTGAACTCAATGGGCTATCGATCTTCAGGTTCAGCGCCGCGGATATCTTCCAACACTCGCCCATGGGCTACCTACTAAACTCACTAAAAAACCTATCCCTGGCAGACGGCTCGTCGCCAAACTATGTTCGGTTCGACCTTACGGCGGATGATCGAGAATTTTGCTTCCCACCCGCCACCCACTCCGTAGCCACCATTGACGAACCAACCAACATGCCTGACCCCTGCTCCGAAGACATCGACAGTTTGGACAACGATGAGGGGCAAAACCAGAGCTTACTATCCGCTAGACATGGGGCGACCACTTCCTGGTATGACGTATGTATGGTGGACACACCCAACAACGATCTCGACGATGACAAGGAGGATCCAGTCGAGGATAAGCCTCCTGGTACACAACCCGAACACCGGCGCCCCCGGCACCACTCTGAGTCGTGTCACTCAAGGGAAAACAATATTAGCATTGGAGGTGATAGTACTCCGGACAACGAAGACCCTGTTCAGACAGGATCCAAACAGGAGGACCAGGAAAGCGGGCAGGATAGCCTGATGAACAGGCCACATACAGAGACTCGGAGGATAGTAATTATCTTCCACTCTCCAAGGAAGAAGAGAGCCTCGGCAACGAGGAATTCATCGTGCCTGAGGAACCTCTAGAACAGGAGCGCTTTAAACGCCGGCTCATAGCCACTGCAAGGAGCCTAAGGAGGAAGCAGCTGCAGCTTCAAGTGAGCCAAGATTTGCTCAACAATAGATGGACCGAGGTCCTGGCCACCGAAGAATACGGCCTTAGCCTCCCATACAAAAGCCACCACAACAGTAGGTGGCTCCCCCAATACGGTGGCAAGGCTTTGGAGCCCACACCACCATCGAATAAGCCGGTAGGCCGACCACAGTTCGGTCCGGGCAAAGCAGCAGTCCAAGCAGAGCACCATACCAACCCATCCGGCCATCCAAGCAAGAATAAAGAGGCTCAGGGGGACACTCACGACATCCAGCAAGAACCGGAGATTAGAACCGAACACACAAAATCGACACACAGATCGCGGAGACATGCCGTGGCCAGTAATAACAGTTATCTATTCGGACACAACAGACCCGAGCACGCTCGGTCCGAAAACCGTAAGCGGAGTCCGCCGGATGTGATTCACAGCGTGGTCCAACATAGAGGAGCCGCACACCCTCTTTGCTTCACCAACGAGGTTATGGAGCATGAATTCCCAGACGGGTTTAAACCCATCAACATCGAATCATACGATGGAACAACGGATCTCGCAGTATGGATTGAGGACTTCCTCCTCCACATCCACTTGGCTCGCAGAGACGCCGGATTTCACAATCCGAAACTGTCGGGTTTCGGGTTCCGGCAGACCCTTGAGGTTCGAACTCTGGGGTGCGCGCGGAGATCCAACCTTCCACCGTCTCGCACCTCGCCGAATCGCTGGGACCTAAACTACTAAATGGAACAGCACAAGAGACACGAGATTTATCTTCGGTTCGAGCCACCATTGTGGTGTAATACCCTACTCCAAAGTGTGGTGTGGTGGATTGCCTCTTGGGCGATGAAGAACAATACAAGGAAGAACAGCCTCGCGAGGGTCTGTTCTTGGCGGAGTCTTGAGAACTGCTAGGTGGGGTTCATCGCTCTAGCTCTGGTTTCTTGATGAGGATCCGGATCTCGGATCGCCTCCTTTTGTCTCCCCCTGCCTGGGGTGGCTACTCCTATTTATAGGTGAAGGCCCCGGCCTCTTCCCAAATATTGAGCGGGAAGGGCGCCAACAATTGGCCATTTTGAAGGGAACATCGGGTACACTTATCCCGACTAAAGTTGGTCCTCGCTTTGCCAAAGGCTCTCGTGATGGCCTTTGCTTGGGCTCCACGATGACTCCCTTCCAGCCGTTGGGGTTGGTCTTGGTCTTGTTGCAATCAAACGGATGCCTTTGCTTGATGCTCTACTTTGGGCTTGCTCCTTTGCACCTAAGAGGAAAGGAGGACATCATGCTTGGGCTGGCGCCCGATCGCGCCCTTGGTCGTCATGGCTTGCGTCACGGGCACCTCGCGAGGTACCCTGCCTTGAACTCTCCGCCTCCTCATGAGCCAGCTGACGAGGCCGTGCACGAAGCTCCTTGTCATCCGCCCATGAGGCTTGGCCCCTCGCGAGGGTCTTGAGCTTCGTTGATGAAGATGGGCGTCTTTGGGCCTCCTTGAACCCACGCCACAGCCAGCAGAGCAAAGTCTGGGACCCCGTTCCCGAACGCCGACAGAGCCCCTGGCCCACGGCGTGCCGAACTTGGCCGAGCGAGAGGCGAAGGGCAAGTCTGCGCGTCAAGGCCCCTAACAGCCTGCTGCCTTGGGCGCCAGCGTGGCGGTTGATTGGGCGTGGTGCACTGTCCCCCACGCCTCCTTATTTCGTGCCTTGCTAGGCGGACACGCTGCTATACACATCCATTCCCCATACGCTGCTTGGCGCCCACTGTCCTTCCTTCTCTCGAACTCCAGCTCTTGCATCCACTCTGATCTCGAACCTTCCCCATCTCCTTCCTGCCGTCATGGCCCCAGCGAGGAAGGGAAAAGGGAAGAAACCCGTGCCGCCGCCTCGCCCCCCGTCGACGGCGGCCCCCGCCGTCGATTGGCCGGTCATAGTCAACCGAGAGGGCACAGGCAAGGTCCGCTCGGCCTAGCCACCATCTTCAATGAGTGCGGAGGACGGCGGCCTGGCAAGCGTCTCGCTTCTCCGTCGACAGATTCCCACCGAGGTCGATTGCCGACGCCTTTGGGCGGGACTGGTTCCCCTTCTCGATTTCTTCAATGCCGTGCTTTCCCATTACCAGATCCATATGATTCATCGGGTCCTGAATCCATTACCCTTCTTGCGGTATTTGCATTCGTTTGTGAGGCAATGACGGGCATCATTCCTTCGGTTGCCTTGCTGCGCCACTTCTTCTCCCTGCGCCTCGTCGACCCCATTCAGTGCTCGGGTGCGTGAGCTTCATCGCTGCGCCGAGACAGCGGCTTCGAATTGACTTCAGCCTTCCCCGCCCTCACAGGTTTCATGGCGGTGGCTGTGCGTGGGCGTTGGGGTGCCCAGCCCCTGGCGGAGCCATCTTCGCCGCAGTCCCCAACTCAGTGGGGCCAAGTGACACTCGAGGGCCCCGGTTTGCCTTCGTCGCACCGCTTGAGTTCTGAGAAAGCTTAGGCGTGTGGCGCCCAAGGTGGTGAAGGAGTTCTGCTATGCCATATCGCTCCTCTCCAACGCCACTCCCACGGATGTGGGCCTTGGTGAGCTTGTTGATCGTATGAGGCTTGAAAGAGGACTGGCGCTTTGAAGTCTTGAGGACAGTGCTCTGGTCTGATGGTGACCCCAACCCAAAGTGGCATCCGGCATGGAGGGGCCTTGCTGTACCTCTGCCCGAGTAGGCGCGACCGTGAACCGGATGCCTGTCTTTGACGAATGGGGGCCGCGCCCCGTTGGCCTCCACGGGCCTCGCGAGAATCCAGTGGTGGTGACTGCCCTTCCAGTCGGCCAAGGCGACTCCTCCTCAAGTGGCGGGGCAGGGAGGCACGAGCCGCCAGAGGCCGAAGGGACCCCCGCCGGGGTGACAGCGCCGGGCAACGCTCATGAGGGAGCAGCTCTCGAGGCTCATGCCGCCGCGGCTGAGGGCGGCGGGCAGCTGCCCGCAGCGCCTGCGGATGGAGCCCCCGAGGCCCCTGCTGCTTCTCTTGGTGAGGCGACCAGCAGCGCGTCAGTGAGGCGCCCAGCGTGGGTCGCCTTGATGCTTCTCCCTCGTCGCAGCTGACCTTGCGCTCAAATCTTGGGTCGCTTCGCGTGGACTTGAGGCCCTCCGGAGAGAAGGGAGGCCCCAGGCGATGATTACCCTTGTCGCTTTGCTGAGCGTGGGAAATATTTCGCCACCGATGAGTAAGCCTTCTCCTTCTCCAGCTCCCCGATTCTTCTGCTGCTTGTCTTGATCCTTGCCTGCAGGCCCCTTCTGCCGAGCTCACGGAGGCGGGTGAGGAGCCGTCCGCCTCGGCCGCCTCCCGTCCTTGAGTGCCCCGGCGGTGGAGCCCTTGTGGTGAGGCGATCGAAGCGAACCGCCCGAGGCGCTGCCGAGGCCTGCGCGCCCGCGACCCTTCTTCGCGAGCCTTCTCGTGGCATAGCTAGCTTGCCGTGGGCTTCTCGCCTGGTCGTGGGCGGCGATTGGTGGCGCTTCCTGCGCTCTTCGTGCAGGGGTGGGCTGGCTCGGGCCGGGCTTCGGCGTGGCGTGCCCGGCCGTCGTGAGTGCCAGCCCCAGCCCCCGCCGAGGGGGAGTGCTGATTCGTGGCTCCGGCGCCCGCTTAGGGCGGTCGATGGTGCGGAAGACGTGCACGAGCGCGCCCGGGAGCGCCGCGCCCTTCGCCAAGGATTTCTTCGAAGGGCGGCTGACGCGGTGAGCCTTCTTGGTGAAGAGCTCGCTGATGAAGACGCGCGCCTTGAGGCCGAGGGCCTGCGCCTGGCCGCAGAGAGGCATGAGCTGGAGGGCGCTGTCGCCCTTGCGCGCCATCAGCGTGATCTTGACGATGAAGAGGCCAAGGTGTCGCTGGCAGCCTCTCGGGAGGCCTGTTCTCGGGCCGTCGAGGAGGCCCGGGAAGCTAACAGGCGGCGAGAGGAGGCGGAGGAGCAGGCACGGGAGCTCCTGGCCCGGTGTCACTCACTGGAGGAGCAAGTGGAGCTGCGCGAGGCAGCCCTCGCGTCGATTAAGGTGGCCTCCAGCGACCCGGCGGAGCTCGAAGCGTGAGGCGTTGGCGCTGAAGCCGCCCGAATCTTGTGCAAGTCTGGCGCTTGGAGACGAGGGAGCGCTTGGTGGCGCGGGCGGAGGATGAGGTCGCTGCAGGAAGCCAGCGTCTGGAGGAGGTCGGACGCCGAGTGGCGGCAGCGGCTGGAACCTCGAGCACGAGTTCGAGGCGAGGCTGGGGTTGATCGGGACCGAGGCTGAAGGCAGGACTGCTGCCTTGAGGTCAAGCCGGAGGAGGCGACGCGCGGGCCGATGCTCTTGGGCCGCCCTCGAGGTGGCGCAGGGGAGTCAACCACCTCTCGGTGGCGCTCCTTCTTCGCCAACGGGTGGAGGAGGCCGAGGCCGTCGCGCGCCGTAATCGCGGACGAGATCGTCGTGGCGAATCTGGAGCACGAACGCCCCATGCTCACTGCGCCCGGGAAAGAGCCAACACAGCCTTGGTAACATCTCGCGAGGCGGTTGGTGAGCCGCCTGCGTTAACTACGCCGGCAACCTTGAGTTCTTCACCGGCGTGGTGGCGCTTGGTGGGGCTTGATCGGTCGGGGCCAATAGGTTGGTGGAGGAGAGGAGCCGCGCGCTGCTTGGGCGCCGCCTTTTCTCGTGTCTTCACCATCTCGGAACATGGACCCCCGCTTCGACTTTGACGCAGCCATCGCCCCAGCTTCCCGTGCCGTCCGGGCGACTGGCGCCGGGTGGAAGACAATGTGGATGCTCTCGTCAGGGCCTTTGCTTCGGACAACGATGGCGTGGTCGTGGCCGCCGATGAGGGCGGCCTGGTGAACGGCCCTGACGCCGCCGATGGCCACGCAGACAGCGACGGCGAGGCCAGCGATGGCTCGGGAGGTGTTCCGGAGGACGCATTGGGGGATTTATCCGACTGATTATGTATTGTCCCTGTTCCATTACCCTGCATGAATAGAACTCAGGTTTTGGCCTGATGGCTGTGAGAGCATTTTGGGAGGGGGAGCCCCTCATGTAAAACTTGTGTTCATCGTATTAGCAGGTGCTACATCGCCCATACGCCCGCGCCAAGTGGTTGGCTAAGCGGCGTCTTGGTTGGCTGATTTACCTTTGTTTCAGACGAGCCACGAGATAGCTTTGTGGGAGGCTGCGGTGACCCGAGTGTCTCTGATCGAATCCGTAGGATCTGCAGTAAAACCCTCCGGAGAGGGCGCGACGACGGCAGGCTGGGCTGCGCACAAGCTAGGCCTGGCCCGGCTCACGAGGGGCTCGCGAGGGAGGCAGCTGAGGCGGAGTGGTAACGAAACGCGAGAGATTTGCTCGAGCGAGACTAAGCACCCTTCCCGAACACACGCAAATCTCAAATTCGAATCAACTTAAATCCAGCGGGAAAGCGACAACCAAATGGAAAGGCGAAGAAAGCGGAAGAAAAGCGCGTCCGGCACCTAGTCTAGTCTTGGGCGTCTTCTCACCAGCAGGAGCTAAGTGCTGCCAGGCGTGGGAGGGAGCCCGGGGCTGAGGCCGCACCCCGAGACTCGGGGCGTGTACATCCCCACTCATTATTACGTGAGAGTGTCGCAGGCGGCAGAGCTTCACGAGCCTTGGGCCTTCTTCACAGTACCGGCCTTGCTTCATATCGCCAGACGAGGGCCCCGCCTTGCGCCACACTCTAGTGCCATCAATGACGACCGGAAACCAGGACGCCGCTGATGGGGTAGAGCGTCGCCAGCGGTTCCCCCGACGACCACGGGTCCTCCGCCAGGGGCAAGCCCTGAGGCACCTCCCCAGCAGAGGGCCTACCTCCTGAGAACGCCTTGCTCCGAACGCCGCGGTGGTGATGTTGGATCTCGGCCCCTCTCTCGCAGCTCCCTGCGCCCTCCTCCCGAGGGGTAGGAGATCGGGGAGCGGGTAACTTCTTTCGCCGCGCGACCTGCACCTCCTGCGATCCATGATTAGAGTATGCTTGCTCTTGAGGAAGTAGCGGTACCCGATAATCGTCGCCGCCGGCGTGACCAGTGGGACAATCCCGAGGCTCCTGGAAGAGCTCAGCTTATGGCGCCTCATCCCCCCAGCTCGGGCTGAGGAGCGAGCCTTGTTCTCCCTCATGCGGGTGCCCTTGGTCCATCATGTGGGGCACGTATTCTTCTGGCGCCGTCATCCCGAAGGCCACGCCGTAGTGCTCAGCGTGCCATGCGGCTCTGCTTGATGCGCCCACCGTGGGGTGGTGGCGCGCGATCCACATGGGCCGTGGGTCACGTCGAGTCCTTCTTCTCCATGAGCCGGGCGGGGCAACCCGCCGCCCGGCCCAGTCTTAACAACTTCGCGGTGTTGGAGTAGCTTTGGAGCCCGCGGCACGCGCGAGCCCGTGCAGCCGCCGCCTGGCCCGAGATGGAAGCTGGGTGCGAAGGGTGAGCCTCGAGGCGAAGCCAGGAGCTCGCCACCGTTCCAAAGACGACGTCGCGGCCGCTCTCCGGCCTTTGCACTGCAGTAGCTCTCGGCCACTGTGTGGCGCGGCCCTCGAGTTCGCCTGCTCCCGGCCGGGTGTATGGTGGCGTGGTCGCGGCGTGATTGAGGCCCTTGCTGCCGACCCGCGCTGCCGCGGCGTGAGCCGTCGAAGCTTTGTTCGCGTCGCCCCCACAAAGACCTGCGGACCGCGAGCTGCACAGGGCACGGGTCACCCGAGGCGAAGCGGCTCTGCTGGCGAACCACGCCGCCTAAGGATCTGGGTTGCCAGCTTGGTCGCGGACATGGTGATGACGATGCGATGGAACACGAGGTGGCGAAGGTGGATTCGGCGCACCTACAGCGCGCCAAATGTCGGGTTTCGGGTTCCGGCAGACCCTTGAGGTTCGAACTCTGGGGTGCGCGGAGATCCAACCTTCCACCGTCTCGCACCTCGCCGAATCGCTGGGACCTAAACTACTAAATGGAACAGCACAAGAGACACGAGATTTATACTGGTTCAGGCCACCATTGTGGTGTAATACCCTACTCCAGTGTGTGGTGTGGTGGATTGCCTCTTGGGCTGATGAGGAACAATACAAGGAAGAACAGCCTCGCGAGGGTCTGTTCTTGGCGGGTGCGATGAACTGCTAGGTGGGGTTCAGTCGCTCTAGCTACTGGTTTCTTGATGAGGATCCGGATCTCAGATCGCCTCCTTTTTGTCTCCCCCTGCCCTGGGGGTGGCTACTCCTATTTATAGGCGAAGGCCCTGGGCCTCTTCCCAAATATTGAGCGGGAAGGGCGCCAACAATTGGCCATTTTGAAGGGGAACAGCGGGTACACTTATCTGACTAAAGTTGGTCCTCGCTTTGCCAAAGGCTCTGGTGATGGCGCTTGCTTGAGCTCCACGATGACTCCTTCCAGCCGTTGGGGTTGGTCTTGGTCTTGTTGCACGAAACGGATGCCTTTGCTTGATGCTCTCGCTGCGCTTGCTCCCTTTGCACCTAAGAGGAAAGGAGGACCTTTGCAGACGGGTGGCGCCCGACTGGCGCCCTTGGTGCGTCATGGCTTGCGTCACGGGCACCTCGCGAGTACCCTGCCTTGAACTCTCCGCCTCCTCATGAGCCAGCCCGACGAGGCCGTGCACGAGAAGCTCCTTGTCGTCCGCCCATGAGGATGGCCCCTCGCGAGGTCTTGAGCTTGCGTTGATGAAGATGGGCGTCTTGGGCCTCCTTCGAGCCACGCCGCAGCCATGAGCGAGCAAGTCTGGGGACCCCGTGCCCGAGCGCCGGCGAAACCCGGTCAACGGAAGAAGCCATTTAAGGCCAAACAGGACGGACCATCCGCTCTTGACAGGATATTGGACCGACCTTGTCAGATTCACGGCCACCCTGATATGCCAGCTAATCATACCAACAAAAACTGTTGGGTCTTCAAGCAGGCAGGCAAGCTTAATGCCGAATACAAGGGGAGAAGGCCACCAAGCGATAAAGACGACGATAAGGCTCGCCAGCCGAACACCGGGAGCCAGAAGCAGTTTCCCTCCGACGTTCGACCACTTCCAGAGCGGAAATAGCAGTTCGGCTTCCGCCGCCCACCCACTATGATGGCAGGATTTACACCACGCGTACATCACTATGCGCTCAAGATACCATGGGCATCGGCGGAAGCACAGTACAGACAACCCTGCAAGCTTTCCCATAACATTTTTTATCCATTCTTCTTTACTTTTCTTTATTATAAACAGGTGACCGACATGACTGCATATACAACGAACTCTGTCGGAGTTCGGATCCGCACACTCACCTAAGGGGTTACTTCAGATAAGGACTCCCCTCCCAGAGGATGGGCGGCGCAGACGTGTGACAGGAGGTCCAAAATAGTTTTTGTAGACCACACTCTTTATTTTGAGCCTGTACTATGCCTTTTTTCCTCCGTTCCTGACCCTGAGCATGTCAAATGGAGGCGTTGTGGATTTTTTCCTTTTTTATATATGAATTTATCATTGGCTTATTGCTCCACTCCCAGTAAACTTCATCCGAACTAATCTTCTATAGTCTTTTTACAATGAGTACAGCCGCAACGGTGGTGTTACAAGACGCACCTTGGCATAACCTGCCAGGGGCTCGATTTGGGAACAAATGAGTCACCAATAAAAGCCCGAACAGCTCTATAGCATACTTCGGCGTCGCAAGTTTGGCCTTATATGCATCAGCTCCTAATCATTGTCTTTGGTCAATAGTTGGGTTGCCCGGCTCCTGTGTTTGCTACCCTACGTCCCGCTCTATCGGCTAGGGTAGTAAAGGGAGAACTACTGCGATTGTGCCCTGGCTTTGACCAGATGAGCACCTCGATGAAAGCGGCCAACCGATCGTCATGATGTGGCGAGAGCTGGTCAACCACTTGACAACTTATTTGAATCTTTAGCGATTCTCCGTGTCACACGAATGGTCTTTTTCAGATCAAAACATGTAAGGCACAATATTATGATACACCGCATACATACTAGGGGCTATGTCATAGCCCCACCATAAAACTCCTATGGCTAAGTGAAAGTGTTAATGCCCTATAGTCCGATTGCCTGGTTCGCCGCATTATCACCTCCTTTATGGACCAAGACGTTGGATAAAGAGTGATTCAATGTTTTTCTGAACACCCCCGTATTTCCTACGATGGGGCTGAAGCCGACGACTGGAAAACTTTCAAATTACATTAAAAACGGCCGCACAGGAGGAATACAAGCTTTCGAGCAAAAAAATAGATTAACTATAAAGTTGTCTGTTACAACCCTTGTACACATCACTCGAATATTATGTCTTTCGAGCACTGCCCCTCTATCAAGCGGGCGGCCTCTAGGACGTCTCCAAAATAATGCTCCGGTTCCGGATGGTCCTTGCCTTCGGGTGGACTCTTCGTCGCAATATTGATGGCCTTCATCTTCCCCCAGAATGTCTTGACTCGGGCGAAGGCCATCCGTGCACCTTCAATACACGCCGACCGCTTCATAGTGTCGATACGCGGCACCGCGTCAGCAAGCCGCTGCACCAGGCCGAAGTAACTACTCGGAAGAGGTTCAGTCGACCACAAATGGACTACTACGTTCTTCATGGCAGCGCCGGATATCCTATGCAGCTCGGCCCACTGGGACATCTGTTCATTCAGCAACAGAGGGCGCCCGACGCTACCAGTGCGACGAGAAAAAGCTTCTCCGTTGCACACCCCTCTTGCGCCTGATAAAACTGCACCACATCGAAAGAACTCTTCGGCAAGTCTAAAAAATTGTCCGGAGAACTCCATACCTAGTTAAGCTGAGCATAGTTCGGATCGCCGAACTTAGCCTGTAGCAAAAAGGGCTTGCCAGCCACAATATCCCCAGCTTGCCGGATTTCCTCACGGGCTGCTCTGGATTTAAACCGCGCCTCTCTCGCCTCTCGTAAGGCCTTGTCAAGTTCAACCGTTTTTGCTTCATTTTCCTTCTCAAGAAGTTTACAGCGACCAGCTGCATTTTCTAACTCGCGCGCCATAGTGGACATGGCCTCCTTGTCCTGGCGCCGCGCGGCTTGTTCGGCCTTCAACTCGGCCAATGCCTTTTCGGCGGCCATATTACTAAACGGGCCTGCTCCTTGGCCCGGGCTAGCTCCGCCCAAAGGGCTTCCAGGATGGCAGCACCATCTGCATTCATGCATATTCCATATAATACTCTTTTCAGAGTCAGGCTTAAATCACAAGCACACTGGTGTAAGGAATGCCTACAAAACATACCTTGCGAGTCGTCAAGACGCCTGTTGATCAATGCAATGTCATCCTCCGCAGTATTCAACTTTTGCTGCTGTTCGGCCACTTCCGTACCACGGGTAGCCGCAGGAAGCGAGACAGTCTGCATTCCAAGTTAAACCAAGGTCAGTACCTGAGCATGTCTTTTCGATCATCCGATCGCTTCTTTTGGAAGGCAATCCGAGTCTCAGGGGTTACAACATATACAACAGGTGCATTCGGTCAATAATATTCCATTGACAAAATTACATCACAAACCTCAAAACCCCTTAGAAGGCTCATGAAGGCCTCATTCAACCCGCTCTTCGCGGAGAGAACCTTTTCGACCATTGTAACCATTAAGTCACGGTGCTCCTCTGAAACGGACGCCGGTCGCAGCATGTCCGTCAGCGTCTCCGGCACTCCTGGGTCTTCAGACACCGTTGTCGAAGCATGACATTCCTTTAAAGGAATCCGCTGACCTTCCTCCAGAATCATCTCCGGTTGTAAGCAGGACAGTTCGGGGCCGCCATTATTGACCCCCGAACCCAGAGTGACAGAGGCACCACCTTCGGGTAACTCCTTCCTCGTTTCCTTCTCTACTTGCTGGTTGGGAGGGGCCCTCCGGGACGACACCTCAAGATTATCCGCCCTATTGGGCGAGGAGGCCGGAGAAGGCGTGTCACTCTCCATCATCTCTGGAAGAAGGTCCCCCGAGGAGGAGGACGATTGAAAAACACCAGGCGTTAACCTGCGACGAGGTGCACATGTCGGAGAACTACTTCACTAATAAGAAAAGAGTGAGGTATGGTTAAAGTGCCCCGCTTCACTTACGGTCTGGCCGGAGGTTCGTCCTCATCATCAGGCTCTACATTGACATCGCTTGCCTGGCTCAAGCCGACCGATGATGGCATTTTTTCCTTTCTTGGAAAGTTTCCCCTCCTGGCCTCCAGAAGCAGCCCGCTTCTTGCCGTGGCTGGCGTCTCCTTTGGGATCCCCGCTCTCACCCCCCTCTGCAGACACTCGTCTGATGTCGAATTAACATCCGCATCAACGGGGTGGGCGCGATCTTGAGGAAGGGTGCGGACTCCAGATTATCTGCTTTCTTTATCCGGTCCCGCGTAGGGACGGAGTGCTCAGTATCTTGTCAAAAGATGTGGGAATAAAAGGTGTTGAATACTTACCGAAGTGTCCGGATGATTGCAATCGAGGCCAACATCTTCGGTGGTGTCCGGCCATTGCTCTCGCTCCCCGAAATATAATTTCCACATTCCTTCATGCGTAGTGCCGAAGAAGTGCTGAAGAGTCCGCCGCCTTTCTGGATTAAACTCCCACATACGGATAGGCCGCCACTGACATGGCAGGATCCGGCGGACTAGCATTACTTGAACAATGTTCACAAGCTTGATGCCTCTCTCGGTAAGGCTTCGGATGCGACTTTGCAGAGTCTGCACCTCATTAACGGATCCCCAGTCCAATCCCTTGTTGACCCATGAAGCGAGTTGAATTGGAGGGCCGGGTCAAAAAGCAGGAGTAGCCATCCACTTGGAGCCCCGTGGCCCGTTGACATGAAACCATCCCCGCTTCCATAGTTCGGAAGACTCGGCGAGAGATCCTTCAAACCAAACCGCGTTGGCAAGCTTGTGAAATTTATCAAAAATGATCCGGAAGTGAAATGAGCGAAACAGAGGGGTTGAGGCTTACCCAACTGGGAGGATTATACATAGAATAACCATCTCTGCACTTAATGCGAAGAAATTCCTCTTCTTCTCCTTTAAACAGCTCGGCCAATATCTTAGCCAGAGCGGCGGAGGTGTCCGGGCCTTTCCGGCCACAGCGGGAGGCGTCATCCTCTCCGTTATAGTGCCACATTGGCAGCCCTCTGTATTGAAGCGGCTGAACCCCTCACACTATGGAAATCGCCATAACTTCGACTATTGTAAGTCCGGACTGAGTGAGCGTCTTTATCTTGCTCAGGAGCTGACGAACTTCCGCGCTGTCATCCTTTTCAAGACTCCGGGGACGCCAACTGTGGCGTTTCTTCAGCGGAACGCTCGCAAATTCAGGAAGACCATTTCGAACCGGGTCAGGAAGTGCGACGTCCTCAATATAGAACCATTCGGAAGGCCACTCTTCAGATGCCTTCCTTGGTGTGCCGGACAGATATCCGGTATCGGCGATACGCCACACTTCGACTTCGCCCACTTCAAATATTGACCCCTCATGATTGTGCGGGACAAGACAGAACAATTTCCTCCACAGCTCAAAATGGGCTTCAATGCCCATGAACAATTTGCATAAAGCAACATAACCCGCAATGTGCAGAATGGAGGCAGGGGTGAAGTTGTCTAGCTGGAGGCCATAGTATTCCAGAAGCCCTCGAAGGAACGGATGGATGGGAAATCCAACGCCTCTTAGCAGGTAGGGGATGAAACATACCCGCTCTCCCCCGGATGGATTGGGAAAGTCCTCTGCCTGAGTCTCACCATTGAAGAAGTCTAGCCCCGCTCGAACATGGACTAGATCTGCGGGAGGAAGAAATCCCTGCATTTGCAACTTCGTCAATTGGCTGTGGGACACTGAACACCTCTCCCACTCGCCTTTCTCTGGGCCGGAACGGGTGGAGGAGCTGGGGATGCTAGCCATCTGGAATGGTTTCTCTTAAATAGTCTCCGGGGATTTTCTCTGCGTGGTGCCCAATGGATCTAGGATCCAATCTCTTTAATAGGCGCTCTTCCTTACATGGACGGGGTGTTATCTGCAAAAATACCCTAACCTTCCACCTTCGCTCGACACGTGGAAGACGAAGTTATTTAACACGGAGAAGCCGAGGGAAGTGACATTGGAGCAATGGCCGACTACATTACTTGGAGATCATTAAACGAGGAACCCGCCTTGCAATGCCGAAGACAATTTGTGTGCCGAACACCTCGCTATTGAAGACTGGTTCGGGGGCTACTGAGGGAGTCCTGGACTAAGGGGTCCTCGGGCGTCCGGCCTGTTATCCATGGGCCGGACTGATGGGCTGTGAAGACATGAAGACCGAAGACTGTACCCGTGTCCGGATTGGACTCTACTTGGCGTAGAAGGCAAGCTTGGCAACCGACTATGTGATGACCCACAAGTATAGGGGATCTATCGTAGTCCTTTCGATAAGTAAGAGTGTCGAACCCAACGAGGAGCAGAAGGAAATGATAAGCGGTTTTCAGCAAGGTATTCTCTGCAAGCACTGAAATTATAGGTAACAAATAGTTTTGTGATAAGATAATTTGTAACGGGTAACAAGTAATGAAAGTAAATAAGGTGCGGCAAGGTGGCCAAATCGTTTTTGTAGCAAAGGACAAGCTTGGAAAAACTCTTATATAGAGAAAAGCGCTCCCGAGGACACATGGGAATTATCGCCAAGCTAGTTTTCATCACGTTCATATGATTCGCGTTCGGTACTTTGATAATTTGATATGTGGGTGGACCGGTTCTTGGGTGCTGTCCTTACTTGGACAAACATCCCACTTATGATTAACTACTATTGCAAGCATCCACAACTACAAAAGAAGTATTAAGGTAAACCTAACCATAGTAGGGGGCCCACGAGGCAGGGGGGCGAGCCCAGGGGGGTAGGGCGCGCCCCCACCCTCGTAGCCAGGGTGTGGGCCCCCTCTGGTATTTTCCTCGCTCAGTATTTTTTATTATTTCCAAAAATAACTTCCATGGAGTTTCAGGACTTTTGGAGTTGTGCAGAATAGGTCTCTAGTATTTGCTCCTTTTCCATTGAGAATTCCATTCTAAGGCATTCTCCTCTTCATGTAAACCTTGTAAAATAAGAGAGAATAGGCATAAGTATTGTGACATAATGTGTAATAACAACCCATAATGCAATAAATATCGATATAAAGCATGATGCAAAATGGAAGTATCGACTCCCCCAAGCTTAGACCTCGCTTGTCCTCAAGCGGAAGCCGATAACGATAAATATGTCCACATGTTTAGAGATAGCGGTGTCGATAAAATAAAATACGGACATGAGGGCATCATGATCATTCTTATAACAGCAACATATATGGATATTGTCATATTATTTCTTATGATAAAGTAACAATCTATCCACAATGTCAAGTGTGAATCTGAAACTTCATTAAGAACTAATAAACTATAATCTCAGTGACTGAAGTAATTGCAATTTATCATAACATCAGAAAGAGTCAATTTAAGAGCTTTTCAGCAAGTCCACATACTCAACTATCATTTAGTCTTTCACAATTGCTAACACTCACGCAATACTTGTGGTTACAGAGTTTTAATCGGACACATAGAAAGATAGGGGCTTATAGTTTCGCCTCCCAACCTTTTACCTCAAGGGTAATGTCAACAATAATAGTTCATGCTAACTTACATCCAATTGGATATATATATATATATCAGGATCTTTCCAACACACTGTGCTTGCCAAAGGATAAAATGTAAAAAGGAAAGGTGAAGATCACCATGACTCTTGCATAAGGTAGAAGATAAAAAGTAAAAGATAGGCCCTTCGTAGAGGGAAGCAGAGGTTGTCATGCGCTTTCAGGGTTGGATGCACAAAATCTTAATGCGAAAGAACGTCACTTTATATTGCCACTTGTGATATGGACCTTTATTATGCAGTCCCTCGCTTTTATTTCTTCCATATCACAAGATCGTATAAAGCTTATTTCCTCCACACTAATCAATCATATATATTTAGATAGCAATTTTTATTGCTTGCACCGATGACAACTTACTTGAAGGATCTTACTCAATCCATAGGTAGATATGGTGGACTCTCATGGTAAAACTGGGTTTAAGGATATTTGGAAGCACAAGTAGTATTTCTACTTGGTGCAAAGAATTTGGCTAGCATGAGGGAGAAAGGCAAACTCAACATGTTGGATGATCCATGACAATATAATTTATTTCAGATATAAGAAAACATAACCCATTACGTTGTCTTCCTTGTCCAACATCAACTCTTTAGCATGTCATATTTTAATGAGTGCTCACAATCATAAAAGATGTCCAATATAGTATATTTATATGTGAAACCTCTCTTTCTTTATTACTACCTATTAATTGCAACGATGACCAAAACTATGTTTGTCGACTCTCAACAATTTTTAATCATCATACTCTTTATATGTGAAGTCATTACTCTCCATAAGATCAATATGATCTCTTTGTTTCTTTTTATTCTTTATTTTTCTTTTATTCCCTCAAGATCATAGCAAGATAATCAAGCCCTTGACTCAACACTAATCTTTATTATATAGCTCATGGACTCGATTACATAGAGGGATCATAAGGCAAAACTCAAAGCTAAATCATACTAAAACTTTATTCTACTAGATCAAGATAATACTAAAAGGATCGAACTAAGAAAAACGATAAAGATAGGAGTGTGATGGTGATACGATACCGGGGCACCTCCCCCAAGCTTGGCAGTTGCCAAGGGGAGTGCCCGCACCCATGTGACTATATCTCTTTCTTCGAAGGTGGTGGTGTGATATTCTTGGCGATGATACTCCTCAGGATACGATTCTCTTCCTCGAGCTTATTGAGTTGCTGCTTGAGATCCAATATCTCCTTACGGAGCTTACCCGTGACGGTTAAAGCTCCTTGCACCCATGGATGTTGCATAGCTGCGGGGGAACAAGTAACACTCTTTTTCATATTCTCATAAGAAAGAAATCTAACATTGGAAGGGATAACCGAGTTGGGAATAGCCGAGCTTTGTAGTTCCCCCATTGTGAATCCAGCTCGGAAGCGAGAAGTGACTTCTTGATCCTCCTCCATGGCATCTATCCTCTTCAAATCAGCCTCCATCTCTTCCTCCGTTGCTGGCCCAAAGTGGTCAGCATCGCTGTTTGTCCTTGATCTCGATGCAGGATGAGACACCCGGCTCTCCCCGACTGACTCTTGAGAAGACATCTTGCTCTAATCTGCAGCAGCAACAGCTCGAAACAAAAACAGAGGATATTTGCGTGATACGAGGGTCAAAACCTTCGGGAGATTATATAATGAATTTTTACTGACCGAAAGAAGTATCGTGAAAGAAAACAGAGTCCGGAGAGCGCACAAGGTGCCCACGAGGCAGGGGGCGCGCCCAGGGGGGTAGGGCGCGCCTCCCACCCTCATGGAAGCCTCGTGTCCTTTCTAGACTGCTTCTTATTTTCCTATTTTTCTAAAAATTCATAAACGGAGAAAAAATGCCATTAGAACTGTTTTGGAGTTGGTTTACTTACCGTACCACGTACCTATTCCTTTTCGGAGTCTGAAACGTTCTGGAAAGTGTCCCTTATGTATTCCTCCGGTGTCACGATTTCAATAACATTAGTTTCAATATTTATAGGATTACCTAGATATAATGTTTGATTCTTTGACCGTTCATCACCTTTGGATTTGTGCCTTCGAAGTTGTTGATTTTTATGGCACCGGAACGATAGACCTCCTCGATAACGTAAGGACCTTCCCATTTAGAGAGAAGTTTTCCTGCAAAAAATCTTAAACGAGAGTTGTATAACAACACATAATCACCTACATTAAACTCACGCTTTTGTATCCTTTTGTCATGCCATCTTTTTACTTTTTCTTTAAAAAACTTGGCATTCTCATAGGCTTGGGTTCTTTCATCAAGTGAGCTTATGTCAAATAGCCTCTTCTCACCGGCAAGTTTGAAATCATAGTTGAGCTATTTAATAGCCCAATGTGCCTTATGTTCTAGTTCGAGAGGTAAGTGACATGCTTTTCCATAAACCATTTTATACGGAGACATACCCATAGGATTTTTATATGCAGTTCTATAGGCCCATAATGCATCATCAAGTTTCCTGGACCAATTCTTTCTATATCTATTAATAGTCTTTTGCAAAATTAATTAGAGCTCTCTGTTGCTCAATTCTACTTGACCACTAGACTGTGGGTGGTAAGGAGATGCAATTCTATGATTAACATCATACTTGGCAAGCATTTTATGAAAAGCACAATGAAAAAAATGTGAACCACCATCAGTCATTAAATATCTAGGGACTCCAAACCTCGGAAAAATAACTTCTTTAAGCATCTTAATAGAGGTGTTATGATCCTAGTTGGAATAGCTTCTACCACTTAGTAACATAATCAACAACAACTAAAATATGAGTATATCCATTAGTGGCAGGAAACGGTATCATATAATCAAAGCCCCAAACATCAAATGGTTCAATAACAAGTGAATAATTCATAAGCATTTCTTGACGTCTACTAATATTACCAATTCTTTGAAATTCATCACAAGATAAGACAAACTTACGGGCATCCATGAAGAGAGTAGGCCAATAAAAAACGGATTGCAATACCTTGTGTGCAGTTCTATCTCCAGCGTGGTGCCCCCCATAAGCCTCGGAGTGACACAACGTCTAATAACATCATCTACTCCTTCTTTATAAAGATGTGGGTCATGTTGGGGATCGTAGCAGAAATTTAAAATTTTCTATGCATCACCAAGATCAATCTATGGAGTCATCTAGCAATGAGAGAGGACTGCATCTACATACCCTTGTAGATCGCGAGCGAAAGCGTTCAAGAGAACGGGGTTGATGGAGTCGTACTCGTCGTGATCCAAATCACCGATGATCCTAGTGCCGAACGGACGGCACCTCCGCGTTCAACACACGTACGGAGCGGAGACGTCTCCTGCGCCTTGATCCAGCAAGGAGGAGGGAGAGGTTGAGGAAGAGAGCTCCAACAGCAGCACGACGGCGTGGTGGTGATGGAGTGGCAGTATTCCGGCAGGGCTTCGCCAAGCTCTTAGCGGAGGAGGAGAGGTGTTGGGGAGGGGAGGGGATGCGCCTTGGATGTGGTGTTGCAGCCCTCCCCTCGCCCCACTATTTATAGGGAGAAGGGGGAAGGGGGCCGGCCCCTCTAGATGAGATCTTGAGAGGGGGGCAGCGGCCAAGGGGGAGGGGGCTTGCCCCCCAAGCAGGGGGGGGGGCGCCCCTTTAGGGTTCCCCAAACCCTAGGCGCATGGGCCTTAGGGGGGAATGGCGCCCAGCCCACTTAGGGGCTGGTTCCCTTCCACCTACAGCCCATAAGGCCCTCAGGGGTGTGGACCCTCCGGTGGCCCGGTACAATCCGGTATGCCCCCGAACTTTTCCGGTGACCGTATGACAATTTCCCATATATAAATATTCACCTCCAGACCATTTCGAAACTCATCGTGATGTCCGGGATCTCATCCGGGACTCCGAACAACATTCGGTAATCACATACATATCTTCCTTATAACCCTAGCGTCATCGAACCTTAAGTGTGTAGACCCTACGGGTTCGGGAATCACACAGACATGACCGAGACGACTCTCTGGCCAATAACCAACAACGGGATCTAGATACCCATGTTGGCTCCCACATGTTCCACGATGATCTCAACGGATGAACCACGATATCGTGGATTCAAGTAATCCCGTATACAATTCCCTTTGTCAATCGGTACGTTACTTGCCCGAGATTCCATCATCGGTATCCCAATACCTCGTTCAATCTCGTTACCGGCAAGTCACTTTACTTGTTCCATAATGCATGATCCCATGACCAACCTCTTGGTCACATTGAGCTCATTATGATGATGCATTACCGAGTGGGCCCAGAGATACCTCTCTGTCATACGGAGTGACAAATCCCAGTCTCGATCCGTGCCAACCCAACAGACACTTTCGGAGATACCTGTAGTATACCTTTATAGCCACCCGATTCGTTGTGGCGTTTGGTACACCAAAGCACTCCTACGGTATCCGGGAGTTACGATCTCATGGTCTAAGGAAATGATACTTGACATTAGAAAAGCTCTAGCAAGCGAACTACGATCTTGTGCTATGCTTAGGATTGGGTCTTGTCCATCACATCATTCTCCCAATGATGTGATCCGTTATCAATGACATCAAATGTCCATGGTCGTGAAGCTGTAACCATCCATTGATCAACGAGCTAGTCAACTAGAGGCTCACTAGGGACATGTTGTGGTCTATGTATTCACACATGTATTACGATTTCCGGATAACACAATTATAGCATGAACAATAGACAATTATCATGAATAAGGAAATATAATAACAATCATTTTATTATTGCCTCTAGGGCATATTTCCAATAGTCTCCCACTTGCACTAGAGTCAATAATCTAGTTACATTGTGATGAATCAAACACCCATAGAGTTCTGGTGTTGATCATGTTTTGCTCGCGGAAGAGTTTTAGTCAATGGATCTGCGACATTCAGATCCGTATGCACTTTGCAAATATCTATGTCTCCATCTTGAACATTTTCACGAATGGAGTTGAGCGGCGCTTGATGTGCCTGGTCTTCTTGTGAAACCTGGGCTCCTTGGCAAGGGCAATGGCTCCGGTGTTGTCACGAAAGAGAGTCATCAACCCCAACGCATTAGGAATAACTCCTAGGTCGGTAATGAACTCCTTCATCGGATTGCTTCATGTGCTGCCTCCGAGGCTGCCATGTATTCCGCTTCACATGTAGATCTCGGCGGCGCTTTGCTTGCAATTGCACCAGCTTCTTGCCCCACCATTCAAAATATACACGTATCCGGTTTGTGACTTAGAGTCATCGGATCGTGTCGAAGCTAGCATCGGCGTAACCCTTTATGACGAGCTCTTCGTCACCTCCATAAATGAGAAACATATCCTTAGTCCTTTTCGGTGCTTCAGGATATTCTTGACCGCTATCCGGTGTTCCATGCGAGATTACTTTGGTACCTTCCTACCAAACTTACGGCAAGGTTTACATCAGGTCAGTACATAGCATGGCATACATAATAGACCCTATGGCGAGGCATAGGGGCGACACTCATATTTTCTATATCTTACGTCAGGGTGGGACATTGAGCCGAGCTCAATTTCACACCTTGCAACACAGAGCAAGAACCCCTTCTTGGACTGATCCATATTGAACTTCTTCAATATATTATCAAGGTATGTGCTTTGTGAAAGACCTATGAGGCGTCTCGATCTATCTCTATAGATCTTGATGCCTAATATGTAACAACTTCTCAAGGTCCTTCATTGAAAACACTTATTCAAGTAGGCCTTTATGCTCTCCAAGAGTTCTATATCATTTCCCATCAACAAGATGTCATCCACATATAATATGAGAAATGCTCTGAGCTCCCACTCACTTTCTTATGTACGCAGGCTTCCCCATAAGTCTGCATAAACCCAAACGCTTTGATCATTTCATCAAAGCGAATGTTCTAACTCGAGATGCTTGCACCAGCCCATAGATGGAGCGCTGGAGCTTGCATACCTTGTTAGCATTCTTAGGATCGACAAAACCTTCCGGCTGCATCATATACAATTCTTCCTTAAGAAAGCCGTTAAGGAATGCCATTTTGACGTCCATTTGCCATATTTCATAATCGTAGAATGCGGCAATTGCAAACATGATTCGGATGGACTTAAGCTTCGCTACAGGTGAGAAGGTCTCATCGTAGTCAACCCCTTGTACTTGTCGATAACCCTTAGCGACAAGTCGAGCTTTGTAGATGGTAACATTACCATCCGCGTCCGTCTTCTTCTTAAAGATCCATTTATTTTCTATTGCTCGCCGATCATCGGGCAAGTCTGTCAAAGTCCATACTTTGTTTTCATACATGGATCCTATATCGGATTGCATGGCTTCAAGCCATTTGTTGGAATCTGGGCCCGCCATCGCCTCTTCATAGTTCGAAGGTTCACGCTGTCTAACAACATGATTTCCGGGCGGGGTTGCCATACCATTCGGTGTGGAGCGTGTCCTCGTGGACCTCTGAGTTCAGTAGCAACTTGATCCGAAGTACCTTGATCATCATCATTAACCTCCTCTCTAGCGGTGCAGGCACCACAAGAACATCTTCTGAGCTGCGCTACTTTCCGCTTCAAGAGGCGTTACTTCATCAAGTTCTACTTTCCTCCCACTTACTTCTTTCGAGAGAAACTCTTTCTCGAAAGGACCCGTTCTTAACAACAAAGATCTTGCCTTTGGATCTGAGGTAGAAGGTATACCCAATGGTTTCCTTAGGGTATCCTATGAAGCGCATTTTTCGACTTGGGTTCGAGCTTTTCAGGTTGAAGTTTCTTGACATAAGCATCGCATCCACAAACTTTTAGAAGCGACGA
The DNA here is from genome assembly GCA_021605205.1 of Aegilops longissima. Classification (NCBI taxonomy): domain Eukaryota; kingdom Viridiplantae; phylum Streptophyta; class Magnoliopsida; order Poales; family Poaceae; genus Aegilops; species Aegilops longissima. The sequence goes on along the minus strand of CM038677.1, from coordinate 467,596,982 downwards.
CTTAGGTTTCTTCCCAAACCATAATTCATACGGTGTCGTTTCAGCGGTTTCGACGAGCCCTATTTAAAGTGAATCGGCAGTCTCTAAAGCATAGCCCCAAAATGAGAGCGGTAGATCGGTAAGAGACATCATAGATCGCACCATATCCAATAGAGTGCGATTGCGATGTTCGGACACACCATTCTGTTGAGGTGTTCGGTAGCGTGAGTTGTGAAACGATTCCACATTTCCTTAAGTGCGTGCCAAATTCGTGACTTAAATATTCCCTCCACGATCGATCGTAAGAACTTTATTTTTCATCACGTTGATTTTCAACCTCACTCTGAAATTCCTTGAACTTTTCAAAGGTCTCGGACTTGTGTTTCATTAAGTAGACATACCCATATCTACTCAAGTCATTAGTGAGGTGAGAACATAACGATAGCCACCGCATGCCTCAACGCTCATTGGACCGCACACATCGGTATGTATGATTTCCAATAAGTTGGTTGCTCGCTCCATTGTTCCGAGAACGGAGTCTTGGTCATTTACCCATGAGGCATGGTTAGCATGTGTCAAATGATTAAGTAATCAAGAGACTCCAAAAGTCCATCTGCATGGAGCTTCTTCATGCGTTTGACACCAATGTGACCAAAGGCGGCGATGCCACAAGTATGTGGGACTATCATTATCAACCTTACATCTTTTGGTATTCACACTATGAATATGTGTAACATCACGTTCGAGATTCATTAAGAGTAAACCATTGACCAGCGGGGCATGACCATAAAACATATCTCTCTTATAAATAGAACAACCATTATTCTTGGATTTAAATGATTAGCCATCTCGTATTAAATGAGATCCAGATACAATGTTCATGCTCAAAGCTGGCACTAAATATCAATTATTGAGGTTTAAAACTAATCCCGTAGGTAAATGTAGAGGTAGTGTGCCGACGGCGATCACATCGACCTTGGAACCATTCGGCGCCAGCATTGTCACCTCGTCCTTCGCCGATCTCCGCTTATTCCGCAGCTCTGTTTTGAGTTACAAATATGAGCAACCGCACGGTATCAAACACCGGGGAGCTACTACGAGTCTTGGTAAGGTACACATCAATTACATGTATATCACATATACCTTTGGTGTTGCCGACCTTCTTGTCCGCTAAGTACTTGGGGCAGTTCCGCTTCGATGACCACTTCCTTGCAATAAAAACACTCGGTCTCGGGCTTGGGTCCATTCTTTGGTTTCTTCCGGCAGCTTGCTTGCGGGCGCTGCACCTCCTTGCCGTCTTTCTTGAAACCCTTTTTACCCTTGCCTTTCTTGAACTTAGTGGTTTTATTCACCATCAACACTTGATGTTCCTTTTTGATTTCCACCTCTGCTGATTTCAGCATTGAATATACTTCAGGAATGGTTTTCTCCATCCCCTGCATATTGAAGTTCATCACAAAGCTCTTGTAGCTCAGTGGAAGCGACTGAAGGATTTTGTCAACGACCGCGTCATCCGGGAGATTAACTCCTAGCTGAGACAAGCGGTTGTGCAAGCCAGACATTTTGAGTATGTGCTCGCTGACGGAACTATTTCCCTCCATCTTACAACTGTAGAACTTGTCGGAGACTTCATATCTCTCGACCCGGGCATGAGCTTGGAAAACCATTCTCAGCTCTTGGAACATCTCATATGCTCCGTGCTGCTCGAAAGCGTTTTGGAGCCCGGTTCTAAGCTGTAAAGCATGTCGCCTTGAACCAGGGAGTAATCATCAACACGCGACTGCCAAGCGTTCATAACGTCTTGGTTCACTGGGGGTGGTGCTTCACCTAATGGTGCTTCAAGGACATATGCTTTCTTGGCAGCTATGAGGATGATCCTCAAGTTAGGACTCAGTCCGTATAGTTGCTACCATCGTCTTTCAGCTTGGTTTTCTCTAGGAAGCGTTGAAGTTGAGGTTGACATGGCGTTGGCCATTTGATCTACAAGACATTTTGCAAAGTTTTAGACTAAGTTCATGATAATTAAGTTCATCTAATCAAATTATTTAATGAACTCCCACTCGAACAGACATCCTCTAGTCATCTAAGTGATACATGATCCGAGTCAACTAGGCCGTGTCCGATCATCACGTGAGACGGACTAGTCATCATCGGTGAACATCTTCATGTTGATTGTATCTTCTATACGACTCATGTTCGACCTTTCGGTCTCTTGTGTTCCGAGGCCATGTCTATACATGCTAGGCTCGCCAAGTCAACCTAAGTATTTTGCATGTGTAAATCTGGCTTACACCCGTTGTATTCGAACGTTAGAGTCTATCACACCCGATCATCACGTGGTGCTTCGAAACAACGAACCTTCGCAACGGTGCACAGTTAGGGGGAACACTTTCTTGAAATTATTATGAGGGATCATCTTATTTATGCTACCGTCGTTCTAAGAAAATAAGATGTAAAAACATGATAACATCACATGCAATCAAATAGTGACATGATATGGCCAATATCATTTTGCTCCTTTTGATCTCCATCTTCGGGGCGCCATGATCATCATCGTCACCGGCACGACACCATGATCTCCATCATCATGATCTCCATCATCGTGTCTTCATGAATTTGTCTCGTCAACTATTACTTCTACTACTATGGCTAACGGTTTAGCAATAAAGTAAAGTAATTACATGACGTTTATGTTGACACGCAGGTCATAAATAAATTAAGACAACTCCTATGGCTCCTGCCGGTTGTCATACTCATCGACATGCAAGTCGTGATTCCTATTACAAGAACATGATCAATCTCATACATCACATATATCATTCATCACATCCTTTTGGCCATATCACATCACACAAGATATCTTTGCAAAAACAAGTTAGGCGTCCTCTAATTGTTGTTGCAAATTTTTACGTGGCTGCTATAGGTTTCTTAGCAAGAACGCTTCTTACCTACACCAAAACCACAACGTGATATGCCAATTTATATTTACCCTTCATAAGGACCCTTTTCATCGAATCCGATCCGACTAAAGTGGGAGAGACAGACACCCGCTAGCCACCTTATGCAACTAGTGCATGTCGATTCGGTGGAACCTGTCTCACGTAAGTGTACGTGTAAGGTCGGTCCGGGCCACTTCATCCCACGATGCCGCCAATCAAGATAAGACTAGTAGCGGCAAGTAAGTTGACAAAATCGGCGCCCACAACAACTTGTGTTCTACTCGTGCATAGAAACTACACATAGACCTAGCTCATGATGCCCTTTGTTGGGGATCGTGGCAGAAATTTAAAATTTTCTCGCATCACCAAGATCAATCTATGGAGTCATCTAGCAACGAGAGAGAGTGCATCTACATATCCTTGTAGATGCATGGCGGAAGCGTTCAAGAGAACGGGGTTGATGGAGTTGTACTCGTCGTGATCCAAATCATCGATGATCCTAGTGCCGAACGGACGGCACCTCCGCGTTCAACACACATACGGAGCGGAGGCGTCTCCGCGCCTTGATCCAGCAAGGAGGAGGAGAGGTTGAGGAAGAGAGCTCCAACAGCAGACGACGGCGTGGTGGTGATGGAGTGGCGATGTCCGGCAGGGCTTCGCCAAGCTCTTAGCGGAGGAGGAGAGGTGTTGGGGAGGGGAGGGGCTGCGCCTTGGATGTGGTGTTGCAGCCCTCCCCTTGTCCCTCTATTTATAGGGAGAAGGGGGAAGGGGGCCGGCCCCTCTAGATCTCACATCTAGAGGCGGCCAAGGGAGGGCTTGCCCCCAAGCAGGGGCGCCCCTTTAGGGTTCCCCAAACCCTAGGCGCATGGGCCTTAGGGGGGAATGGCGCCCAGCCCACTTAGGGGCTGGTTCCCTTCCACCTACAGCCCATAAGGCCCTCTGGGGCAGGTGGACCCTCCCGGTGGACCCCTGGAACCCCTCCACTGGCCCCGGTACAATACTGGTATGCCCCCGAACTTTTCCGGTGACCGTATGACAACTTCCCATATATAAATCTTCACCTCTGGACCATTCCGGAACTCCTCGTGACGCCCGGGATCTCATCCGGGACTCCGAACAACATTCGGTAATCACATAGATATCTTCCTTATAACCCTAGCGTCATCGAACCTTAAGTGTGTAGACCCTACGGGTTCGGGAATCCTGTGAACATGGCCGAGACAGCTCTCGGCCAATAACCAACAGCGGGATCTGGATACCCATGTTGGCTCCCACATGTTCCACGATGATCTCATCGGATGAACCACGATGTCAAGGATTCAAGTAATCCCGTATACAATTCCCTTTGTCAATCGATACGTTACTTGCCCAAGATTCGATCGTCGGTATCCCAATACCTCGTTCAATCTCGTTACCGGCAAGTCACTTTACTCGTTCCATAATGCATGATCCCGTGACCAACCTCTTGGTCACATTGAGCTCATTATGATGATGCATTACCGAGTGGGCCCAGAGATACCTCTCCGTCATACGGAGTGACAAATCCCAGTCTCGATCCGTGCCAACCCAACAGACACTTTCGGAGATACCTGTAGTATACCTTTATAGCCACCTAGTTACGTTGTGACATTTGGTACACCCAAAGCACTCCTACGGTATCCGGTGACTTACACGATCTCATGGTCTAAGGAAATGATACTTGACATTAGAAAAGCTCTAGCAAACGAACTACACGATCTTGTGCTATGCTTAGGATTGGGTCTTGTCCATCACATCATTCTCCCAATGATGTGATCCCGTTATCAATGGCATCAAATTTCCATGGTCAGGAAACCGTAACCGTCCATTGATCAACGAGCTAGTCAACTAGAGGCTCACTAGGGACATGTTGTGGTCTATGTATTCACACATGTATTACGATTTCCGGATAACACAATTATAGCATGAACAATAGACAATTATCATGAACAAGGAAATATAATAACAATCATTTTATTATTGCCTCTAGGGCATATGTCCAACAGGTCATCCCAGAAGTAATGTCTTAAATCATAGAAAAACTTTTTCTTTTGCTGGTATGTGAACTAGGTGGTATAAATTTAGCAACCATGTAATTAGCATAATCAGCATACCATGGAGCAGTATGAGAAGCATTTATGACATTCAATTGTTCATCAGGAAAGCTATCATCAATAGGTAGTTGGTCATCAAGAATATTTTCTAACCTAGACAAGTTGTCTGCAACGGGGTTCTCAGCTCCCTTTCTATCAATAATATGTAAATCAAATTCTTGTAGCAAGAGAACCCATCTAATAAGTCTAGGTTTAGCATCTTTCTTTTCCATAAGATATTTAATAGCAGCATGATCTGTGTGAATAGTTACTTTAGAATCAACAATATAAGGTCTGAACTTATCACAAGCAAATCATTGCTAAGAATTCTTTTTCGATGAGTGGCATAATTTCTCTGGGCATTGTCTAGAGTTTTACTAGCATATTGAATAACATTTAATTTCTTATCAACTCTTTGCCCTAGAACAACACCTACAACATAATCACTAGCATCACACATAATTTCAAAGGGTAAATTCCAATCAGGTGGCTGAACAATGGGTGCAGAGATTAATGCTTTCTTAAGTATTTCAAATGCTTCTACACAATCATCATCGAAAACGAAAGGTATATCTTTTTGTAATAGACTAGACAAAGGCCGAGGAATTTTTGAGAAGTCCTTAATGAACCTCCTATAAAAACCGGCATGACCAAGGAAACTTCGTATACCTTTGATGTCCTTAGGACATGGAATCTTTTCAATAGCATCAACTTTAGCTTTATCAACTTCAATACCTCTTTCAGAAATTTTATGCCCCAAAACAATGCCTTCATTAACCATAAAGTGGCACTTCTCCCCAATTCAAGACAAGGTTAGTTTCTTCACATCTCTACAAAACTCGATCAAGGTTGCTCAAGCAATCATCAAAAGAGGATCCATAAATGGAGAAATCATCCATGAAAACCTCACAAATCTTTTCACAAAAATCAGAGAATATAGCCATCATGCATCTTTGAAAGGTAGCAAGTGCATTACATAAACCAAAAGGCATACGTCTATAAGCAAAAGTACCGAAAGGGCAAGTAAAAGTGGTCTTTGCTTGATCATCAGCTGACATAGGTATTTGAGAGAAACCAGAGTAACCATCTACAAAGCAAAAATGTGTATGTTTGGATAATCTTTCTAGCATTTGATCAATAAAGGGTAAGGGGTAATGATCTTTTTTAGTAGCTTCATTTGATTTGCGGAAATCAATTACCATCCTATAACCTGTAATAATTCTTTGCGGAATCAATTCATCTTTATCATTAGGAATGACAGTAATACCTCCCTTCTTAGGGACACAATGGACAGGACTTACCCACTGACTATCAGCAGCGGGATAAATTATATCTGCCTCAAGGAGCTTTAGTATTTCCTTTCTTACCACTTCCTTCATCTTAGGATTCAGCCGTCGTTGATGATCAATAACTGGTTTGGCATCTTTCTCCAAGTTTATTTTGTGTTGACATAGAGTGGGACTAATGCCCAATCATCAAGAGTATATCCAATAGCAGCATGGTGCTTCTTCAGAGTTTTCAATAATTTCTCTTCTTCATGCTCTGAAAGGTTAGCACTAATAATAACATGATCTTCTTTTCATCAAGATAAGCATATTTAAGAGTATCGGGTAATGGTTTAAGCTCAAACACGGGATCACCCTTGGGTGGAGGAGGATCCCCTAGGATTTCAACAGGCAAATTGTGTTTCAGAATAGGTCCCCGTTTAAAGAATACTTCATCTATTTCCCTTCTTTCATTCATAAACATATCATTTTCATGGTAGCAAATATTGTTCTAAAGGATCACTAGGAGGTACGGTAATAGAAGCAAGAGCAATAATTTCATCTTTACTAGGCAATTCCTCATCATGAGGTTGTCTACGAAATTTAGAGAAATTAAACTCATGAGACATATCATCCAAACCAATAGTAACAACATCCTTCTTGCAATCTATCTTAGCATTAACGGTATTCAAGAAGGGTCTACCAAAAAAAATGGGACAAAAGCTATCTTGAGGGGAACCGAGAACAAGAAAATCAGCAGGATATTTAGCTTTCCCACACAAGACTTCAACATCTCTAACAATCCCAATTGGTGAAATAGTATCTTTATTAGCAAGCTTAATGGTAACATCAATATATTCTATCTCAGCTGGTGCAATATCATGCATAATTTCTTTGTATAAGGAAATAGGTATTGCACTAGCACTAGCGCCGATATCACACAAGCCATAAACAATGGTCTCCTATTTTAACAAAAATAACAGGCATGCCTACCACAGGTCTATGTTTATCTTTAGCACCAGGTTTAGCAATTCTAGCAGTCTCATCACAGAAGTAAATAACATGCCCATCGATATTATCAGCCAAGAGATCTTTAACAATAGCAATATTAGGTTCAACTTTAACTTACTCAGGAGGTTTGTGTGTCCTGATATTACTTTTGTTGACTACAGTTAAAGCTTTAGCATGATCCTTAATTCTAACAGGGAAAGGTGGTTTCTCAACATAAGCAGTAGGAACAATAGGATCATTATAAGTGATAGTCGTTTCTTCAACTTTAATAGGTGCAACTAATTTTACTTCAATGGGAGGATTATATTTAAACCACTTCTCCTTAGGGAGATCAACATGAGCAGCAAAAGATTCACAAAAAGAAGCTACTATCTCAGAGTCAAGTCCATATTTAGTGCTAAATTTACGGAAAACATCGGTATCCATAAAAGATTTAACACAATCAAACTTAGGTGTTATACCTGACTCCTTACCTTCGTCGAGATCCCAATCTTCAGAGTTGCGTTTAATTATTTCCAATAAATCCCATTTGAATTCAATAGTCTTCATCATAAAGGAACCAATACAAGAAGTATCGAGCATGGAGCGATTATTGTCAGAAAGCCGAGCATAAATTTTTTGAATAATCATTTCTCTTGAGAGCTCATGATTGGGGCATGAATATAACATTGACTTAAGCCTCACCCAAGTTTGAGTGATGCTTTCTCCTTCGCGAGACCAAAAATTATATATATATAATTACGATCACGATGAACAAGATGCATAGGATAAAACTTCTGATGGAATTCCAATTTCAACCGTTTGTAGTCCCCTGATCCCATATCATCACATAGCCTATACCATGTCAATGCATCTCCCTTCAAAGATAAAGGGAAGACCTTCTTCTTGATAACATCATCGGGCATACCTGCAAGCTTAAATAATCCACAAACTTCATCCACATAGATTAAGTGTAAATCGGGATGCAATGTTCCATCTCCTGCAAAAGGATTAGCTAGCAGTTTCTCTATCATATCCGAAGGAATTTCAAAGTAGACATTTTCATTTTCAGTAGGTTCAGTGGGTTGAAGAGCAACTATTTGCTCTACCAAACAAGCCCAACAAAGGATTACTTTCGATAGTAACAAGTGACAGTAAATTTCAGCACACTATATAAAATTTTCCTTACCAAATTCCACCTACCAAAGGCGCTTCAATCCCCGGCAATGGCGCCAGAAAAGAGTCTTGATGACCCACAAGTATAGGGGATCTATCGTAGTCCTTTCGATAAGTAAGAGTGTCGAACCCAACGAGGAGCAGAAGGAAACGATAAGCGGTTTTCAGCAAGGTATTCTCTGCAAGCACTGAAATTATAGGTAACAAATAGTTTTGTGATAAGATAATTTGTAACGGGTAACAAGTAATGAAAGTAGATAAGGTGCAGCAAGGTGGCCCAATCCTTTTTGTAGCAAAGGACAAGCATGGAGAAACTCTTATATAGAGAAAAGCGCTCCCGAGGACACATGGGAATTATCGTCAAACTAGTTTTCATCACGTTCATACGATTCACGTTCGGTACTTTGATAATTTGATATGTGGGTGGACCGGTGCTTGGGTGCTGTCCTTACTTGGACAAACATCCCACTTATGATTAACTCCTATTGCAAGCATCCGCAACTACAAAAGAAGTATTAAGGTAAACCTAACCATAGCATGAAACATATGGATCCAAATCAGCCCCTTACGAAGCAACGCATAAACTAGGGTTTAAGCTTCTGTCACTCTAGCAACCCATCATCTGCTTATTACTTCCCAATGCCTTCCTCTAGGCCCAAACAATGGTGAAGTGTCATGTAGTCGACGTTCACATAACACCACTAGAGGAGAGACAACATACATCTCATCAAAATATCGAACGAATACCAAATTCACATGACTACTAATAGCAAGACTTCTCCCATGTCCTCAGGAACTAACGTAACTACTCACAAAGCATATTCATGTTCATAATCAGAGGGATATTAATATGCATAATGGATCTGAACATATGATCTTCCACCAAATAAACCAACTAGCATCAACTACAAGGAGTAATCAACACTACTAGCAACCTACAAGTACCAATCCCAGACTATGAGACAAATATTGGATACAAGAGATGAACTAGGGTTTTAGAGGAGATGGTGCTAGTGAAGATGTTGATGGAGATTGGCCCCTCCCGATGAGAGGAGCGTTGGTGATGATGATGGTGATGATTTCCCCCTCCCGGAGGGAAGTGTCCCCGACAGAACAGCTCCGCTAGAGCCCTAGATTGGTTCCGCCAAGGTTCCGCCTCGTAACGGCGGAGTCTCATCCCGAAAGCTTGCTTATGATTTTTTTCTCGGACGAAAGACTTCATATAGCAGAAGATGGGCACCGGAGGGCCACCAGGGGGCCCACGAGGCAGGGGGCACGCCCCCACCCTCGTGGTCAGGGTGGGGCCCCCTTTGGTATTTTCTTCGCTCAATATTTTTTATTATTTCCAAAAATAACTTCCGTGGAGTTTCAGGACTTTTGGAGTTGTGCAGAATAGATCTGTAGTATTTGCTCCTTTTCCAGCCCAGAATTCTAGCTGCCGGCATTCTCCCTCTTCATGTAAACCTTGTAAAATAAGAGAGAATAGGCATAAGTATTGTGACATAGTGTGTAATAACAGCCCATAATGCAATACATATCGATATAAAAGCATGATGCAAAATGGACGTATCACTATGTAGATTCCTTCTTATGTAACCAACTCCATGTAAACCCTAGGTCCCCCTGGTGTCTATATAAACCGGAGGGGTTAGTCCGGAAAGCAGATACACATTACCATAGTCATATAGGCTAGACTTCTAGGGTTTAGCCATTACGATCTCGTGGTAGATCAACTCTTGTAACACTCATATTCATCGAGATCAATCAAGCAGTAAGTAGGGTATTACCTCCATAGAGAGGGCCCGAACCTGGGTAAACATCATGTCCCTTGTCTCCTGTTACCATCAATCCTAGACGCACAGTTCGGGACCCCCTACCCGAGATTCGCCGGTTTTGACACCGACAACGAGGGCTGGGTGTTTCACCCTTGCCCTTTGATCCTATCCTACCCACGCATTATCTAGATTTTGGCACCTTAAAAGATCATAAGATTCTCAAGGGAAAGGTTGATAACCTCACTTATAGTCTTTTGTTTAACCAAACATCTGTTGTGCACACATATTTGCCTACGCCTGCTCTTTTTGACTATCACAGCAAGGGAAGATATTTTGTTCTTGAGAGCGAGGCCCGAGCTCACAACACAGCAGTGGAGGCAGCACGGCAAGCTGAGGCATCCGCCCCGAGAGCCTCCGTGAGCTACCATGCCGACTACTACCCTCCAGGCTACTGATTGATTACCAACTTAGGCCAAAATCCTAAGCTTGGGGGAGTACATGTTTCTCACCGACATTATATTCATGTTCACGCATATCATTCCATTGTCGGTGTTCACACTTTTTCATTGTATCGTCCATGCTTAGATTTATTTTATTACTTTCTTCTTGTGTGTTTGAAAAACTTTAGAAAAACCAAAAAAATTAGTTGTAGTAGTTTACTTTCTATGCATGCTTAGTAGTAATATTAAAAAGAAAACCCAAAAAGATTTCCTTGTTCTTCTTTTTCTTGTTGGGAGCTTTCCCGTGTAAATAATTTTTCTCGTTTTTGCTTTTCCCTTTTATTTCCTTGTTCAAGAAAATCAAAACCTCAAAAAAATATTTCAGTGTGTTTCTCTGAATTTCTTTTCTTTTTATACGAGTCTTACCGAGGAGAAGACCACGATGAAAATGTTGAGTGGCTCTCATATGAATAAATGTTAATCTAATAAAGAGCCCATTTTACCTTGTCTTCTCCTGTTGAATAAAATGTTTGCAGGTTCCAGCTTAGTCCATGGCACTCTTGCACTATTATTATTTTCATATTGTTCAGTCCTGCAAGTGAAAGGCAATAATGACGATATTTGATGAACTGGCCGTGTGTAAATATGTTTAACCTAGTATCCATGATTCAACCCATTATGACTAAACATGTTTGCAATGACAATTAGGGATTATAGTTTCTCATGCCATGCATAAGTAGCTAGGAGTGGATAATGATTTTTATCTTGGATATCAACATTGCGTTAAAATGATTGTGATGTAGTATGATGATATGGTATCCTCCTCTGAATGTTCGAGTGGCTTGACTTGGCACATGTTCATGCATGTAGTTGAATCAAAATCAACATATCCTCTACGATATTTATGTTCATGGTGTTCATATCCTACTCATGCTAGTGTCCAATGTTACTTATGCATAATGCATGTTTATGACCGTTGTTGCTCTCTAGCTGGTTGCTTCTCAATCTTATTGCTAGCCTTCGCCTGTACTAAGTCGGAACTCCGCTTGTACATCAAAAACCTTGAACCTAAAGTTATTCCAGATGAGTCCACCATACCTACCTATATACGGTATTACCCTGACTCCTAAGTAAATTTGCATGTGCCACCTCTAAAAACTTCTAAATAAATTTCCTTTTTGTGTGCCTAGATCGTTCATGGAACGACAGGAGGTGGTCGGTATCTTCCATGCTAAGCGGGTTATTCTCAGGTCGAGTGTTTATTCACTCACCATCGCACGAGAAAAGGGCGGTAATAGGGATGCCCAGTCCCAAACTGCAAACTGAAAAAGAGTTAATCTCTTAAATAATCAAACAAAAACTCCCAATGGAGTCAAAACCTTTACTTTTATCGCTTGGGAACCGACACTAGCATGCTTCTCATGGAAGATATTGATAACCGATGGTCGTAAAGTAAATGAGAAGGGTGCATGTCTCAAAATATCATTTATCTCTGTTTTAAAAACTTGAGCTATGGCACCTCTGCAAATCACCGCTTCCCTCCGCGAAGGGACTATCTATTTAATTTTATGTTGTGTCATCACCTTCTAAAACAAGCGCTAGAACCTGAGAACACAACTATCATGACTTATGCATTATGTGTAGCTAATGTTGGGTGCATCATGACTGGATCTTTTCTACCATGAATTACAATGTTTATTCGCTGCTTGAACTTTGGAGGTGCTCTGCATTTATGTTTTGCGGTCTCAGAAAGGGCTACCGAGATACCACTATTGTCATATTATATCGTGGTTGTTTTGACAACGTGTTGCCGTTTGAGATATCTTATTATTGCTCGCTAGCTGATTATGTCATTGATATGAGTCAATATAATCTTTAAGAGTTATTGTTGGCATGGTTAGTTATAATGTTGGCTGAAAACTTGGGTGCTGTTTAAGCTTATTTATGCAAACAAGAGCAAAAGAGTTTGTAAAAGTTCTTCTTTTTCACTTTCAGTTTATCAACTGAATTGCTTGAGGACAAGCAAAGGTTTAAGCTTGGGGGAGTTGATACGTCTCCAACGTATCTACTTCTCCTAACACTTTTCCTCTTGTTTTGGGCTCTAATTTGCATGATTTGAATGAAACTAACCCCGGACTGACGCTGTTTTCAGCGGAACTACCATGGTGTTATTTTTGTGCAGAAATAAAAGTTCTTGGAATGGAACGAAACTTTGTGAGGAATTTTTATACCAAATAAGAGAATTTTTTGAGTCAAGACCTACCGAAGGGGGGCACCTGGGTGGGCACAACCCACCAGGGCGTGCCCCCCTCACCAGGCGCACCCAGGTGGGTTCTCCCCACCTAGTGACCCCGCAGACCCTGAAACCGATGCTATAAAATCCTATTTATCCAGAAAAAAATGGGGAGAAAGAATTATCGCGATCCACAAGACGGAGCCGCCGTCACCTCCTGTTCTTCATCGGGAGGCCAGATCTGGAGTCCGTTTGGGGCTCCAGAGAGGGGGATCTTCATCCTTTGTCATCACCAACCCTTCTCCATCGCCAATTCCATGATGCTCCCCACCGGGAGTGAGTAATTCCTTCGTAGGCTCGCTGGTCGCTGAGGAGTTGGATGAGATTCATCATGTAATCGAGTTAGTTTTGTTAGGGCTTGATCCCTAGTATCCACTATGTTCTAAGATTGATGTTGCTATGACTTTGCCATGCTTAATGCTTGTCACTTTGGGCTCGGGTGCCATGAACTCAAATCTAAACCGTTTATTTTATCATAATTATATTCATGTTCTAGATCCGATCTTGCAAGTTATAGTCACCTACTACGTGTTATGATCCGGAAACCCCGGAGTGACAGAAACCGGGACTTCTTCCGGTGATGACTGTAGTTTGAGGAGTTCATGTATTCACTATGTGTTAATGCTTTGTTATGGTTCTCTATTAAAAGGAGGCCTTAATATCCCTTAGTTTCCAATATGGACCCAGCTGCCACGGGAGGGTAGGACAAAAGATGTCATGCAAGTTCTTTCCATAAGCACGTATGACTATTTACGGAATACATGCCTACATTATATTGACGAATTGGAGCTAGTGCCGTATCGCCCTAGGTTATAACTGCCTCATGATGAATATCACCCAACAAGTCACCGATCCAATGCCTACGAATTTATCTTATATTGTTCTTGCTAAGTTACTACTGCTATCATCACCGTTACACTTGCTACAAAATTACTGCTATCACTGTTACCGTCATCGTTACTGTTGCTACTATTATCAAAACTATCATACTACTTTGCTACTGATTACTTGCTGCAGATAATTAATCTCCAGGTGTGGTTGAATTGACAACTCAGCTGCTAATAGCTTCAAATATTCTTTGGCTCCCCTTGTGTCGAATCTATAAATTTGGGTTGAATACTCTACCCTCGAAAACTGTTGCGATCCCCTATACTTGCGGGTTCTCAGGACACGAGGCATGTACTTGGTGTGCCACCGGCTACTAGTGCTTTCAGCGGTGTCCGTGTGTCTCCATCACATTGGCATGCACGCCTTGGTCATCCTTCCACTCCCATCGTTCGCCATGTACTTCATCGCCATGAGCTTCCAGTTGTGGCCAGTAAACATGTTGATGCAGTCTGTGATGCCTGTCAGCAAGGCAAGAGTCATCAGCTTCCTTTTTACGAGTCGAGTCGTGTAGTCAATAAACCGCTTGAACTTGTGTTTTCAGATGTATGGGGCCATGCCCAAACCTCTGTTAGTGCTCATAATTACTATGTCAGTTTTATTGATACTTACAGTCGGTTTACTTGGTTTTATCTTCTTAAATGCAAGTCTGATGTGTTTAATGTTTCCTTGCAATTCTGAGTGCATGTTGAGTGACTGCTCGGTCACAAAATCATTCATGTGCAATCCAATTGGTGGGGGGTGAGTATCACAACCTCAATGCATTCTTTAATAAGCTTGAAATTACACATCGTGTGTCTTGTCCTCATACACATCTGCAAAACGGTGTAGCTGAGCGTAAGCATCGCCATATAGTTGAGACTGGTCTTGCTTGGTTGCCCATGCCCTCGTTCCTTTACGGTGTTAGAGTGGTGAATTTTCCACCGCATGCTTTCTCATTAACAGACTCCATACACGACTCCGTCAGATGAAAACACCACTTGAACGCTTGCTGAATAAAATTCCTGATTATACTTTTCGCAAGGTCTTTGGGTGTGCGTGTTGGCCACATCTTCGTCCATATAACCAATGCAAGTTGGAGTTTCGGTCTAAACAGTGCATGTTTCTAGGTTATAGTTCTCTTCATAAAGGGTACAAGTGTCTTCATGTTCCCTCTAACCGCGTCTACATCTCTCGTGATGTGGTGTTTGATGAGAATGTTTTCCTTTTTCTGCACTTCCAGTCACCTCCACCACTCCTACTGCACCTGAAAAATCTGTTTTACCCTTGCCTGGTCAATTTGTTGATGCTGCATATACCCCCTTGTTGCTACCTAACCATGGTGCGGGTACTAGACGAGGAGCACGCCTCGAGCTTCTGGATGAGCAGCCGCCTGTGTCTCCTCCAACGTCCGCGCTCGCGATGGCCCTCCGTCATCTGGCTCGCTGACGGCGCTGGCCGAGCCGGGCCCTGACACCTCGGTCCCGCATGGGGCTGGCCATGCGTTGGCCGAGCCGGCTGAGCCGGTCGAGCCAGCTTTGCCCGCGCCAGCCTCTGTCGCGGGGGCTGAGCCGGCATCCCTGCCCGCGCTTGCTGAGCCGGCGTCCACGCCTTCCTCACCATGCCAGTCGCCTGGCACGACTGACTCTACGCCTAGAGAGCGGTCTGCGTCGTCATTGCCATCTTCATCCACTCCGTCTCCGCCGCCACCTCCGCCGCCTACCACTATTCTGCGTCCTCGTACGCGCAGTCAGAGTGGTATTGTTCGGCCGAAGGAGCGCACTGAGGGCAGGTTGCATGGATTGCAGCGTGTATGGCACAGACAGATGCTGACCCCACTGCTGAGCCTCGGCATTTTCAGGCGGCTCTTCGTATTCCTCATTGGCGTAGTGCCATCGAGCAGGAGTTTCATGCACTATAGAGGAATGATACTTGGCGTTTGGTTCCTCCTGTGTCTGGTGTCAACATCATTGACCCCAAGTGCGTGTTTAAGGTAAAGAAACATGCTGATGGCTCTATTGAGCAATACAAGGCACGGTTGGTGGCCAAAGGGTTTAAACAACAGTATGGTCTTGATTATGAGGATACCTTCAGTCCATTTGTCAAACCTACCACCATTCGCCTGCTTCTGTCCTTGGCTGTTGCCAAAGGGTGGTCTCTGCGTCAGCTTGATGTTCAGAATGCTTTTCTCCATGGGGTCCTGGAGGAAGAGGTTTATGTGCGGCAACCTCCAAGTTTTGTTGATCCTGCTTGTCCACATCATTTGTGCCGTCTTGTTAATGTGCTTTATGGACTTAAGCAGGCTCCTCGTGCATGGCATGCCTGACTTTGATCGGTTCTTCGACGTCTTGGGTTTGTTCCGTCCACTGCTGACATGTCTCTGTTCCTGCTCCATCGCCCTGAGGTTACTATGTACCTGCTGGTTTATGTCGATGACATTATTCTTATCGGCTCCTCAGTGAGTGCCGCTAATCGCCTGCTGTCTGCTCTGGGTGGTCATTTTGCTGTCAAGGATTTGGGTGCTCTTCACTACTTCCTTGGTCTGGAGGTTTCACGGTCCCCTGCTGGCCTGACTCTCACTCAGCATAAGTATTCCTTGGACTTACTGCAACATGCTGGTATATTGCAATGCAAGCATGTTACCACCCCTATGTCTGCGACTGATCGGTTCTCGGCCTTGGATGGTGCCTTGCTTCGTTCTGATGATGCTACAGAGTACCGCAATATTGTTGGTGGTTTGCAGTACTTGACTATCACACGGCCGGACATCTCCTATGCGGTCAACCATGTGTGCCAGTATCTTCATGCTCCTCGGACTTCACACTGGTCAGCTGTGAAGCATATACTGCATTACATCTCTCATATTGTCTCCTATGGCTTGCATGTTCGGTCTACCTCCTCAAGTGCTCTCTCGGCATTCTCTGATGCAGATTGGGCTGGGAGCCTGGATGACTTGTGATCAACGGGGGGCTATGTTGTCTTCTTTGGTCGCAACTTGATCGCTTGGAGTGCGCGCAAGCTGGACACAATATCTCGGGGTAGCACTGAAGCAGAGTATAAGGCAGTTGCCAATGCCACAGCTGAGCTTATTTGGGTAGAGTCTCTGTTGAGAGAGTTGGGAGTCTTTCAAGAGCAGCCACCAGTTCTTTGGTTTGATAATATTGGTGCGACGTATCCTTTATCTAATCTAGTTTTTCATGCTCGTACCAAGCACATCGAAGTTGGCTATCACTTTATGAGGGAACGTGTTGTACAGAAGCTTTTTCATATCTAGTTCATCTCCTCTAGAGATCAACTTGCTGACATCTTCACGAAGCCACTTCCACAACCGTAGTTTGAAGGTTGCAGGCACAATTTTAACTTACTTTGTACTTCAGGCCACCGTTAAAATTGATGGAGGGTGTTAGATAATGTTTATAAGTAGTTTCTGTGTATACCCCTGTATCTTGTATTTACACACGTTGTGCACCCTTATATATATGAGATAGCTACACCCGTATTAGGTGTCGTGCAGTTTCTCAAACCCTAACTTTTACACTGGACTCTGTTTCCATTTTCTCTTTTTAATACTATGATATGATAACCATGTTGTGTGTATTCGAGAGAACAAAGAAATCATTCCTCTGAATATCAAATTCAGAAGGACGTTAGTGGGAAATCGTTGGGAAGCTTGGCTCTACTTAGTGCGAAGACTGATGAAGGTTGACCTCTCTCAACAACCCGACTGGTTGAGCGGGAAACTAACAAAGAATGGAGAGTTTTCGGTTAAATTCATGTATTTGGATGTTATCAACTCTAGTGTTATTCCTCGTTCGAAACATGTGTGAAAAGTCAAAGTATCTTTAAAAATCAAAGTGTTTATGTGGTTTGTACATAAACAAGTTATTCTAACTAAGGACAATCTGGTAAAACACAATTGGACAGGATCTACAAGATGTAATTTTTGTGATAAGGATGAATCCATCAAACAACTCTTTCTCGAATGTTCCTTGGCAAAAATTTTGTGAAGGACAGCGCACTTAGCTTTTAATATTACTCCTCCGAATACCATCAACACGTTATTTGGGACGTGGTTAGATGGGTTAGATCCCGAAACTGCGAGACATATCCGTGTAGGAGTATGTGCTTTATTATGGGCTGTCTGAAGGCTAGAAAGCGATTTGGTTTTAACGAACAACAAAAATTCATTTCTTGCAGGTTATCTTCCGGGCCACTACACTCATCCGTATGTGGTCGATACTCACTCCGACAGAGACCAGGGAGCGTTTGGTTACTGGATTTGTCCGATGGAAGACGGTAGCTCGGGATATCTTCAACCGGTTTAGATGACGGTCATTTAATAGAATAGGTTTTTAGGTTCCTGTCTTATATTTTTGCCTGCTGGTTGTGGCTTTCTTGTCATGATGCTTATGCTCTTTGTGAGCTTTTCTGCTTTTGAGACCTGAAGACCTTTGTAGAACATTTTGCTTATTATTAATAATATGACTGTATGCATCGTTCCGATGCAGAGGCCGGGCCTGACCCCTTTTCGAAAAAAAAAGAAATCGTTCCTGTTCTTAGTTCTCCTAGTGGATCGATCAAGTGGGATCTGACAGACCCGCTTGGGCTTATCGGATCGGAGCTCCACCCTGTGCCTCTGGTGCTCCGCGGCACACGTCGGCCACGTCTCTCCACTCCATTCCCACCCGCTCCCGCGCGCTTCTTCCCATAGCCAAGCTTGCCTCACCGTGTTATCCATCCATCCATCCATCCCAACTATCCCAATCTCCGTCTCCTACGCTCTGGTCGGCGTCGCGGCGGCGGCGGCGGCTCAGGTTCTTTCTCGGCCTCCTCTCCCTGCCGCCCTCTCGCCTGCCTTCTCTTGCCATTTCCGCATTTCCTACTTTCGCAGGCGAGCTTAATTTTGGGAGTGATTCGATTGGCCGTGGATTTCTTTTTTCTCCCGGAAAGAAATCTGGTGTGGATAAGTGCTTGATTCCTTGGCTCCGGGCTTACCGCCTGAGTTGGGGACTTTTTCTTCTTCTTGCTATTTCTGAAAATGACCAGTGGTAGAGTTAGTTGTTCTTGTGCAATCTCCAGCACTAAAACGTAACCAATTGTTTATGGAACAGATGAGGGATCTTGTCTTCAGAATTTTAATTTTATGTTTCATTATCGTCCAGTCTGATGCACGTAGGTTCTTTGCAGTGTGTTTTCTGGCATACTGAAATTCAAATTTTTATCTGGATACGCAGACTGCTGCGCAAATGTTGTCGCGGCAGTGCTTTAAACACGTCTTCCCAGCCGAAGGCTCCTCCTCCAGCGTTCTCCACGGTCCTGGCTCCAGAGGTGCAGCCAGCAGGGGCCGCACCACCCTCAACTTCCACCGGTGTTGCGTCAGGGCTAGCCTATGGAGGACCGATCACCTGCACATAGGCACCGCTCGATCCGAGGTTATTCCTGGTTGCTCGTTTCTGGACAATAACAAGCTCCATGATTTTGTTATGCTCATGTTTTTCCATTTCCTTTCTGATGAAAAAATCGGAACAACATGATTTTGTTTCTGTCTTGTATTTGAAAGATTAAGGTACACACATTGCTGCAAGTACCAGATGTTTTCAATACCATCAAGAGCTGGAGCAAGCTGCAACTGGTCACGGTGACAGGGCTGGCGGCATGTGTAGTTCTGCTAGTCCCTTCTGCCGCCGGTGCCACTGATGCTCTCAAGACATGCACTTGCCTGCTCAAGGAATGCAGGTGTGACCCTACACAAGCCGGAACATGTCGCAATACGGTTTATTCTGTTGAATTCAACCCAAATTTCTTGTTTCCATACTAGAAAGAACAATTAAGTTATGCAGATCTGTTATGTTCATGTCTTCCGCACTTAAACCAAAATGGTACCAATTTCAGGATCGAGCTGGCCAAATGCATAGCCAACCCATCATGTGCAGCAAATGTGGCATGCTTAAATACATGCAACAATCGACCTGACGAGACTGAATGCCAGGTAATTCAGTGTTCCAGAACCATGGATCCAGCTCCATGCCTCGGAAAAAAGTTAACATTTTCTTGTGCTTTGCAATCCCATAGATCAAATGTGGGGATCTGTTCGAGAACAGCGTGGTCGATGAATTCAACGAGTGCGCCGTTTCACGCAAAAAATGCGTCCCCAAAAAGTCTGATGTTGGGGAGTTCCCCGTCCCCGATCCATCTGCCCTTGTCAAGAACTTCAACATGGCAGATTTTAGAGGCAAGTGGTACATTTCAAGTGGCCTAAATCCTACTTTTGACACGTTCGATTGCCAGCTTCATGAGTTTCGTCTCGAGGGAGACAGGCTTGTTGCAAATTTGGCATGGAGAATTCCCACCCCCGACTCCGGCTTCTTCACCAGGGGGGCCGTGCAGCGGTTCGTGCAGGATCCCTCACAACCAGCAATATTGTATAACCATGACAATGAGTACCTGCACTATCAAGATGACTGGTATGTCTCTCCCCACCACACTCTGAAATTATACCATTGCTGTAGTACTTGAGTCTATCAGCTGAACATTTATTTGCTGTAGGTACATTCTCTCATCGAAAATAGAGAACAAGGACGATGACTACATATTTGTATACTACCGTGGAAGAAATGATGCATGGGATGGATATGGTGGCGCTGTTGTGTACACAAGAAGCAAGGAATTACCTGAGACAATAGTCCCCGAGCTAGAAAGGGCTGCGAAAAGCGTAGGGCGGGACTTCTCCACATTTATCAGGACAGACAACACCTGTGGTGCTGAGCCTCCTCTTGCCGATAGAATCGAAAGGACTGTTGAGAAAGGGGAGAAGCTCATCGTTGATGAGGTAAAGGAGATCGAAGGGGAGATCGAGGGAGAGGTCAAGGAGCTGGAGAGGGAGGAGGAGACACTGGTTAAGAGGTTGGCAGATGGCATCATGGAGGTCAAACAGGATGTGATGAACTTCTTTCAGGGTTTGAGCAAAGAGGAGATGGAAATTTTGGATCAGCTGAACTTGGAGGCGACCGAGGTTGAGGAGCTCTTCAGCCGCTCCTTGCCGATAAGGAAGCTAAGATAGCTACCCCCGCAGCCACTCCTGCCTATGCAAGGAGGATTGCAGAACAGGGTGCCATCCAGTGGTGAGCAAAGTATATACTAATTGTCGAGGCAATACCTACAGTAACAGATTGTTCAACAGAAATCAAATTTTTGAATCTGATAATGTTTTACCCACTGGCGCAACATGTTCCCAGATTAGCTTATGTGTAAAGCATCAGTAAGTATGTAAATTTTTTGTCCAAAGGAGGTATATAAATGTATACAACTGTTCCTATTATACTCTGGGTTAATTATATACTACCTGTTTCTGGGGATAGTTCAAATTCCGTCATTCTCCTTTTTTATGGCAATTTAGTTTCTTAATTTATGTAAAATGCTAACCATACCAAATGTTATTTATTATAAAAAAATTCATAATCTTGTTAACTTTTTCTCCACAAGAAGCTCTTTAGAAAACTTGATGGTATTCAGCAAGTTTAAAATCAGTCTTCAGCAGTAGCTCAAATAGAAACAGTGGGGTACGGACAAACTTTTTTCGGACTTCTATGCTCTTGTAAATAAAACTGACATAAAAAAATTTAAACAGCGGTATCCATTTGGCGAGGGAACGAACATACGGGGTTAACTCAGGGGGTTTAATACAACCTACAAGAATTTTGTACTTAATTTTAGTGCAACCGTAATGAAGCACAGCGCAACCGATCAGATATACATATAATCTCGCTCCCAACAATGTGCAAACTTCTCGTTTCTGTTCCGTTATCATTGTGGTAATGGAACCTGATTCCAGCGAGGGAGGGGTATGGAAAAGAAAAAAGAACACAGAAAACTGCTCAAGGCATACATACTTCATAATCCACACATCTCAATGGCATCATATATATATGTTCCAAATAAGCATAGAACATAAATTGTAGAGCAATGCAATCATAGGTACACACTCACACCAATAGTAATGACTAATAAGCATTGGAAAGTATACATGAATATATAGTTTGGTGACAAATTCTTCACAAGAACGACAATTTGTTCCACAAGTAACCCAGGAAGTTTATCAGAACTCTCTGTGATCGTATCCCCATCTTGTCAAAGTATGCAGCAAGGACATGTCTGGAGAAAAGAGGGAAAGTTCAGTCAACGAAAAAAAATGTCTTTGAAATATCATGTAGCAAATGAAATAGAAACAGATAATGCTATTTGTGCTGAGCATATTGTCCACTAGAAAGATACAAACACATTTTTTTGCCTTTATGCAAAAAGTGGTGATCCAATAATGATCACTGATAGCATTATGTTTAAACTCCAAATTATTGAGATCGCCCATGAGGCCGTAACAACCAATACAAATAAAGCAGATTGCACAAAATATTATCATTTTTTACTAGTATAACAAGTGTGCATATTAAGTATGATAAATTGTGTAAGAATTTGGCTGTACCATACACATTGAAGTTGCTAACAACACTATTTATTCCCCGCAAAAAAAAAACACTATTTATTCATTAAAGATTTTTTTCACAAAAGGTTACTATTTCATCTGTTAGCGACCTAGCGTATAGTGGATTAAAAGGTCATTATGAATCATCATTGCAATACTTAGGCGTGAAGTACCCATTGTTTATAGTGAGGATGAGGTTTAACATCATGTGATTGGGCTGTATTGTGGTACTTGATCAATTTATTCAAGTAGCATTTGCACATTTTGTAGACATTTTTATTCTGCTAGATGTGCTGCAAGAAATTGTGATAAGAATACAAACATAATTGCCTGCTGTCTTGCTAACGGCCACAGAACTCTATTACCAAATTGTTTATTCCTATTTTATTTTGCCATGTATACACTACATGATAGTAAAGCTACCAATTCCCTTACGAAAATGCATTCATGATTTTTTTTCCAATTTGCATAAGTGGTGTGCAGTCGAAATTCTGAAGTCAAGCAAAGATAAGCAAACCGCTGGTAGCAGAAGCTGAGGGCAGCTTACTCAAAGAGTTGCTTTTACATACCTGTTGCACCTTATTTTCGTCTTTGCGATTGCCAGATGACTGCTGCCTGGCAGAAGAGTCGGGCGATAGTTTATCATCCCTCACCCTGTTGAAGATACCGGTATACTTTTCGCCTGATGCCGCGTTCGCCTCATCCCACTCACCAAATGGTGGAACAGCCACTTCATCGTCAGGCTGGATTCAGAAATGCAAAAGCAAACAGCTCATTATCTCCAAAGTCCAGACACATATATTCCCAGACCAATAAGAAAGAAGAGAAACAAAGGAATAGAATGTGGTAGTACATTATAGCTTTGGTTGCTCTGCCTCGTCCTGGCCCTTCCAGGAGTGTGCTGGCCCTGCGCTTCCGACGAAGGCCTCCTCTCTGGAGTGTGCATTCCAGCTGCCCTGTTCCTCGGCTTTGCGGAACTGTTTGACTGCATCGGTGAAGCAGACCCTGCAGCATTTCTGTAAGGGCTTCTGGGCGCGCTGCCACCGTTCCCCCCTTGCTCCCGCGGAGGATTTGCGTGCCGTCGTGGTGCGGGTTCGCGGTGATGGGGATCGGCTCCAGGCCTTCTTCCATGGAGTGGAGTCCTTGGAGCCTGTTCTCGGGGCTCAGGTGTATATGCTGATGGGTTCAGCGGTGACCTGCGAGGGGGGTCGGGCTGCTGATGTCCTGGCTCATTTGGATTGGAGTAAACGCCTGTTTTTTTGTTCTTCCGTGCACCCTCGAACTTCTGGGTGTAAGGGACGTCCTCGCTGTTCTCCCAGTCCCCAAATGCAGGAATGCGTGGTTGCTGTTTAAACAAGATGAGATAATTAGCACACATCTTGACATCATTTTCAGGAGTACCATGATCTATGGTTCACAAGGAAATGAACAATCCATGGGTTATCAGCCATTACCATTTTGACAAGTACAAATAAATCTTTCAGAACGTTGCAACTACGCTGAGGATTTCCGCTTAAAAAACCATGCTGAGGACTTAACAAGTATACGCATGAGATTATTATTAGTTCCACAGTAACTAGAACTAGAACTGAAATCCTTAAAATGTAAATGCTGGAAAATTTCAGCAATGATATCAACTGATGGATGCTAATAAAAAAGAACTATGTATTTCATGATGCATGCTAACCGAATTGCATTAATAAGAAGTTTGCATAAGCTAGTTGGCAATTCAAATCAGTATAGATTATGCCACTAATCTGGCTCAAGCCCAAAAATTAGATTTTAGTATTTTGTGTTAACTAGGCCAGGATGAGTGTATCCACATGTAACAGCATTTGCTGACCAATATAGATGACTCCCTGCGGTTCCCGGACAGAAATGTCTCAGACCGAACTTGCACAAACATGAAAATACTACTCCAACCTGAACAAGAAATGGTATAAATAAGAGTATGTTCCTAATTAAGCTTAAATGAGAAGTTCCTCTATGCCTAATTAATTAGCTAACGTAAGAAAGAGATAACACATATGCCCTCCATCAAATGAAAATGCATTATGCTTTACCAGGAGCCCAAGGGACAAAGACACCAACAACTAAAGATTTCTCCAGCACTAAGAATATGACTTGGTATGAGAAAAAGTAGAAATGAACCACTCACCGCCATTGGCCTCTTAGAAAATGCTGGGTTCCCTCCTTTCTCTCAAGTTCTTGGGAAAAGAGGCCACACTTTTGCTTTATTTATAAAGCGGGGCGAAAGCCTTTTTCGGTAAAGAGGCCACACTCCTCCACAAGAAAGCACAGGGAGTGCCAAAAGAAATTGAGGCAACAGAAGAAATCTAGATCGAGTTCACCACAAAGGAGGACCAATAGATATCCCCTTCCAATCCAAACCTTCCCAGTCCCAACTCCCAAGAATTATTGAGAGTCAAAGCTTGTGGTTTTCTTTTACAGAGGATAAACTATCCAATCTATCTAAAAAAAAAAGAATGACTGAAGGCAGCACCCTGGAGGAAACAAGCAAATCGAATCCCCCCCAAGAAATCAAGAAACGAGGGGGCTAATTTGCCCCCACGGTTCTTGAGAGAAGCACCAAAATTCTCTCCACACAAGGTGCCCCAGCCGTCCTTGCAACTAGTAGAACTGAGCAAACATCAACGAACCTAACGACCGATCCACGCAAAAACCAACAAAATTTGTTTCAAGAATTCTGGTCGGTCAACTCAAAGGTGGATCCTCTCACGCTAACCCTCAGACAGAAGACAGAACAATACCAGCTCCTCAGGGTGAACTCCTGGGCATGAATCTCTCTCAGGACAAGAAAAGGAAAAACTCTCCAAGAACTAGCAGCCTCTCCAAGAACTTGTATCTCCAAGAATACAAATCCACTAATTAATCCTCTCGTACCACCCGAAATCCCCTCAAGAACTAGCAGAGAGAGGAGTCAAAGGTGGCTCCCCTTTCTTCCGACCTCACGGCCTCCGAAGGGTGTTTGGTGTGTGATATATACAGGCAAACGCAAGAAGGAGATGGGAATTCAGAACGGGGAGGGGAGGTTGGGGAAGAAGGGGAAGGGAAGGAGAGCAAAGGAAGAAGACAAAGCCGTTGACGAGGGAAGGAGCGCCACTGCTTGTCAGTTCGAAGTCTTGAAAGCTTCTCTGTCTGATTTTAATATTTCAATTTGGTACGGAGATATTAATGTCTCGCTCGCATCGCATCAAATTGGCTTTATCCCTCCTTCCATCAAAAAAAAAAAATTGGCATTATCCCCATTTTTTAGAATAATTAAATTTTTCGATAAAGGATGAATTATATTGACTCAATTAAGCATGAAGCGGATACAAACAAAATAAGCACACGTCCGGCCTTTACATAAATAGGATGCACACAATCAACACTAACACACATAAAACACCAACAAAGAGCAAAGTCATATAAGACCAAAGCTATGCCTAAGCGAGGAAAAAGAAAAAAACCATGAAGCGATTCACCAACTAAATCAACAGCCATATCTGCACAAATCTTTTGACACCATAAAAACAAAGATATTCTTCAACAACAATGCCTATATGAAGGGAACAACACTCAAGCGCCGCCGTCATCAGATCCAATCAGGAAAGCCGAATCTAGGTTTTCACTCTGAGAAACAGGTTCGAACATATCCAAGCAATACTTTCAACAAGGTAACGATGCACAACATCACCACTGCCCGGTATAACCAAATCGGGCCAGGCCTAGGTTTTTCACTCCGAAACTCGAGAAGCACCACAAAATCAAAGCCAATCATTTATTGTCGCCACGACATTTTCATGGTCCCAACAACTACATGCGATAGGCTAGAATTCCACTATCACCTCTGCACAACCATACCCTTTTCATCAAGTTGTCGTTGTAGATTGCATCTCACCGCTCTAGCCACCAATGGAGGGCGCTCTCACATGCCGTATCCAAGATGGAGGCCCCGAACCGATGCCCAACCATTATGAGTCGCCACATGGACCCAACCTGGATAGAACCGAAACCGTAGCCATGGTTCCTAACATGTCGTCGCAGCTACCGGACATTGGGAGGCTAGATCCGTCCGCTCCCCGCATTACGAGGCCACCGGTGATTTCCTGCAGTGCATTGTGGCTGCTGCATTGGATCCTCAACTGCTTGCTCCGTCTGCTACTCTTGGGCCGCCCTTTGGGTGGAGTAGCCCGGGATCCGACGACCTCGCGCAGAATCAGATGAGAGGCGAGCCCGTAGAGCGGCGCTGCAACGGCCGTGCGCCCATGAGGAGATTTCGTCCAGCGTAGCATCAATGGAGAAGCCACGACCAGCCAAAAGATATTCTCCAACTCAGCATCAAATGGAGGAGCCGCGGCCGGCCTGAAGATGCAGCGCGGTTCAGCGGCATGGGAGAGAAAGAGGGGTAGGGGGCAGAGGGGAAAATGGGGGCGTCGAGGTGGGAAGCTCGGCCGCCGCCATCAACCTTTGAAGGCCTCCTCTGGCGGCGGCCGGTGGATAGTGAAGAACGTTTTTTGTGGCGACGAGGAGGCCTCCATAGTTGCACTAAGGGACCTGGGAGGCTAGTTTTTGGGAGCCTTAAGATAATCAAATAATATTACCTTTACAAAAAGTAACTCGATCAAGAGGGTATTTATGGCACACAAGTGCGAGTGCATCGATCCCAAACATTATTTGAGGGGCATTTGATTTTGAATTTTCTGTATCTTTTAAATCGGAAGTTACCCTATAAAACTCGATCCCATGCTTGATAGTATGTGCTTAAACTCTGTGCAACGACCTGAGAAGAGTGAATATATGTGCTTAAACTCTGTGCAACGACCTGCGAAGAGTGAAAATATGTGCTTAAACTCTGTGCAACGACCTGAGAAGAGTGAAAATGATGGGAACTTCACCATAGTACTGCCGCTGCCCCATCCTACATCTGGTACATGATTGGAATAACAAGTGCGTTGCTGTTGGTGGATATATCCTCTGTTTAAATAAAATAAATGGCGACCCAGCAGCCACTAATTAAGTTAATCACCAGCTGCAGTGACATAAGCCTGACAGGCATTGCGTGACGACGATCGGCTTGCCTGGCATCCAGGCTTTGCGGTTGTCGCAGAGTGATTTTCTCCGGGGCTCACTGTACAAACGAGGGAAAAAAGGAAAACCGCAGAGTCCAATTTTCGGGTAAAATATGGCGGTGCCTAGCGAAAGCCGCATCCTCCAGGACCAATCCCTGACATTAGACGAGCGTTGCGAAAACTTCAACGTCTCGTGAGCTGTCCGGCGAGTATTTCCTCATAACCTTTGCAAAGCGTTCATACTACCGAGCAGCTGCCCCACCTACGCTTGGAGGAGCCAACCACGCAGGCAGAAGAAATTGGGAGCTCCCCGGCCTTGGCCCCGGCTGAGCCTTGTCTTTTATTTCGTGTGTGTTTTAGGCTTGTTGAGCTGTGCCCTCAGTAGTACCTCTGGATTTATTGTTGTGAGACTTGAGTGTGTGTTCTGAACTAGTCCTTGTATGTATGCTCTTGGCGGTTTGCTTTATTTTTAAAGCGGGGCGAAAGCCTTTTTTGATAAAGCAGTCACAATATGATGGTGACAATGAATTTTGGGGCGTCTCCGATCAGTGCCTGCAGATGAAGCAAGGCTATGTGCCATGCTCTTGGAACATTTATTTTCTTTTGATAAAGGCGTTTTTACTGAGTCGTAATATAGGATTAAAGGGAAAAAAATACACACCCGGTCTCTGCATGACTAAGATGCATACAGTCAACATCAACACATACACATAATGCAAATAACAATGTCATACAAGACCGAAGATATGCATGGCGGAGAAAAAAGAAGAAGAAAAAATGCCCCGAAGTGATCGACGAAATAAAACAACCACCATCATATCAACCATCTCATTCGTGACAACACAAGGAATATGATACGATGAAGGTTCTCTAACAGCAACACCTCCAGGAAAGGGATGACGCGTGCCGCCGTCACCGGATCCAACCACCGGAAAGCCGGATCACGAGTTTTCGGCCTGATCAAGTATGAGAAAACTCCAAGCAATGCATTCAACAAGGTACAACGCAAAAACACCACCATCGTCAGGTACAATCGACTAGGTTTGGACCTAGGGTTTCACCCCCAGCTTGAAACAAAGGTACTAAAGAAGCACCACCAAATCGAAAGTCATCTTGTGCTTGTCGCCTCCACTTTTCGTGATCCTAGTAGAGGAGGAAGGTCATTAACACTGCCAAAATCCTAATTTAGGACGCTCTAGTGGCCCACACCATCCCCACAAATGGCAACTCACGACAAATGTAGATCAGACAACACAACCACGCACCAACACTTGTTACACCATCCATGCAAGCAGCGTGCGGAACCATGGGATCTGCTGGATTTGGGCGGTCGCAACTGACACTAGAGGGGGAGCAACCTTCAACCCCAATCCTCACAAGCATGTGACCATGAGGATGGTGACACACCAATCCTGTCTTGTCCAGGACCCGAAGCCGCGTGCCGTTCAGCTATGGCCAGGCTACCCAGACGAGGCACGCGTAGCCATTTGATTTGAGCAGTGAGAGTGGGGAAGAAGGAGCGGAGCAACCATGGGAAGTTAATGGCAAGCGGAGGAGGAAGAGGAGAGCGCTCGGTCGTCGTCGCCCACTGAAAGTGCAACTAATCTCCGGGTGGTTTTGGTAATTCATAACAACATATAGCTCATTGAACTAATATCAATTCAAGTTGAATATTTCAGAAAGTTCAATGATTGGCATGTCATGGACTAGAGATGTGGACCCCTCAAAATGCTAAGGACAAATATTGGCAAAAGCTCAAGACTCTTGATTTCTATTTTAGTGATCCAAGATCACATTGAGTCCATAGGAAAATCCAATACTATTAAAAGGGGATGAGGTGTTGCTTAATGGTCTACTTGCTCAAAATGCTTAGTGATGTGCTCCAAAGCCCTCAACATTTTCTCAAATCCAAATATGTCCTAAACCTAAAGTCAAACTCGGCCCCACCGATTTGATTCATCCGGCGCCACCGAGTTCTTTTAACATAGCCATAGCCAGAAACCCTAATCAGTTCGGTCTCACCGATAGGGATCTCGGTCTCACCGAGATGGGATTGCAAACTCTCTGTTTCCCTTCATAACGTTTCGGTCGCACCGAAATGAGCGATCGGTCCCACCGAGTTTGCAATGCAAACTCTATGTTTTCCTTTCGTAATGTTTCGGTTCCACCAAAAGGAGCGATCGGTCCCACAGAGTTTGCCTGACCAACTCTCTGTTTGCTCATTGCTGAAATCGGTCTCATCGAGTTCACGCAATCGGTCACACCGAGATGAGATTTTGCCCTAACCCTAGCGCATCGGTCCCACCGAGTTGATCATGTCGGTCCCATCGAGAATCCTAACGTTCACATTTCGAACTGAATCGGTCTCACCGAGTTCACCTATTCGGTCTGACCGAGTTGGGTCAAATGTGTGTAATGGTTAGATTTTGTGTGGAGGCTATATATACCCCTCCACCCCCTTCTCTATTCAAGAGAGAGACATCAAAACATGCCTACACTTCCACTACTCATTTTCTGAGAGAGAACCACCTACTCATTTGTTGACACCAAGACATTCCAATCCAACCACAAGAATATTGATCTCTAGCCTTCCCCAAGTTGCTTTCCACTCAAATTATCTTTCCACCATAGCCAAATCTGTGAGAGGGAGTTGGGTGTTGGGGAGACTATCATTTGAAGCACAAGAGCAAGGATTTCATCATCAACACACCATCTATCACCTTTTGGAGAGTGGTGTCTCCTAGATTGGTTAGGTGTCACTTGGGAGCCTCCGTCAAGATTGTGGAGTTGAACCAAGGAGTTTGTAAGGGAAAGGAGATCGCCTACTTCGTGAAGATCTACCAAGGTGAGGCAAGTTCTTTGTGGGCGATGGCCATGGTGGTATAGACAAGGTTGCTTCTTCGTGGACCCTTCATGGGTGGAGCCCTCCGTGGACTCGCGCAACCGTTACCCTTTGTGGGTTGAAGTCTCCACCAACGTGGATGTACGATAGCACCACCTATCGGAACCACGTCAAAAATCTCCATGTCTACATTGCGTTTGCCTTTCCAAACCCTTCCCTTTACCTACATATGCAATGATTTACATTCCGCTGCTATACTCTTAGAATTGCATGTGTAGGTTGATTGCTTGACTTGTGCTAAGTTGCTAAAATCTGCCAAGACTTAAAATTGGGAAATGGCTAGATTTTTATTTGGTCAAGTAGTCTAATCACCCCCCCCTCTAGACCTACTTTCGATCTTATAAGTGGTATCAGAGCTTTGGTCTCCATTTGCCTTGATTTCCATAGCTTTGGTGATCATAGCCTTGGTTTCACAACCTAGGAGAGTATGGCGTCTAGCAAGGGAAATTACCACCATAGAGGTCCTTACTTTGATGGTACAAATTTTGCTAGTTGGAAGCATAAGAGGAAAATGCATATTCTTGGACATAACCCCGCTGTAGGTGTCAAAACCGGCGGATCTCGGGTAGGGGGTCCCGAACTGTGCGTCTAGGCGGATGGTAACAGGAGACAAGGGACACGATGTTTACCCAGGTTCGGGCCCTCTTGATGGAGGTAAAACCCTACGTCCTGCTTGATTGATATTGATATTGTGGATGTTTACAAGAGTGGATCTACCACGAGATCAAGGAGGCTAAACCTAGAAGCTAGCCTATGGTATGATTGTAAGGGTTGTTGTGATTCTAGTCCTCACGGACTAAAGCCATCCGGTTTATATAGACACCGGAGA
Organism: Aegilops longissima; assembly: GCA_021605205.1. Classification (NCBI taxonomy): domain Eukaryota; kingdom Viridiplantae; phylum Streptophyta; class Magnoliopsida; order Poales; family Poaceae; genus Aegilops; species Aegilops longissima. Next base: position 467,565,865 of record CM038677.1, on the reverse strand, counting down.
GGGCTAGGGTTACATAGAGTCGGTTACAATGGTAGGAGATCTACATATCCAGATCGCCAAGCTTGCCTTCCACGCCAAGGAAAGTCCCATCCGGACACGGCGAAGTCTTCAATCTTGTATCTTCATAGTCTTGGAGTCCGGTCGATGATGATAGTCCGCCAATGATAGTTCGGTGATGATGGTAGTCCGCTATCCGGACACCCCTAATCCAGGACTCCTCGGTAGCCCCCGAACCAGGCTTCAATGACGATAAGTCCGTGGCGTATATTGCTTGGCATTGCAAGGCGGGTTCCTCCTCCGAATGATAGAAGATTGTGAACACCAGATAGTGTCCGGCTCGCAAAATAAATTCCACGTTCCACCGTAGAGAGAATAATAATATATACACAAGTTCAATCTGCGGCGTTTTTGTGGCATGACGTCACACCACTACCAAGCCATTACTCGAATTGCTTTTTACTTTACCACCTCGGCGCATTTAGCGAAGCGGTTTCCTTGGCACGTCTTGTCGAGCGAGATCGTGTTTCCCTTAATCCGGATTCTCATCAATACGGGCGTGGGTAACCCAACCGCGTCATTGATGGTGACGCTTTGGGAGATAGCGAGTTTTACCAGGCCGGTGGGGGCGCGTAAGATTTCGCCGCCCATATAAGGGATAAGGATTTACCTTCTCACCTCGCCTTCTTCCTCCTTTGCTTATCCATCTCCGCTTTCGAGCTCCAGCGCCCAAGTTCGCGCATCTCGTCTCAACCTTCTCCGACCATGTCCGGAGCGGAGGTAAATGGTTGGCCTCCACCGTTAAGGAGGAGCAAATCGCCAAACTAGCAGGCGCGGATACCTCTCCAAATGACATCGCGCCGGCTTCCCGACGAGGGCAGCTCATCCCCACCCCAGGCCCCACGAGAGGGTCGTCTTTCTTCCCCACTTCCTCCGCGGACTGGGCTTTCCACTACATCCCTTTGTCCGGGGCTCATGTTCTACTACGGCCTGGATTTCCATGATCTGGCGCCAACTTCATCCTCAACATCTCGGCGTTTATCGTCAGTGTGCGAGGCCTTCCTCTACATCCAGCCCCACTTGACTTGGGCTCAAGACCTTCAATGTCAAGCGAAGGTAGTGAAGGGCACTCAAGCGGAGTGTGGAGCGCCATGTTGGGCAAGATGCCCAATGTCCTTTAGTTGAAGGGCCTTCGTGGAATCCGTCAAGGGTGGCAATCGGGCGGTTCTATATCACCGAGCAGCGTGACCCTAAATGGGCGGCGGCCCCGAGTTTAGATCTGGTATCCCCACGCAGCTCACCTCCCGGAAAGAGAAGGGCTTGTTGTGGGGTAGTTGTAAGGAGCGACGGACTCCAAGCTCTGTATCAAGAAGCCGGTGAAGAAGCTTAGGCTGGTTAACGTGGTCCAGTCATGCTCGTCCCCGGATTCTCCCATGCCAAGAGCGGGCATTCAATCTATGGAGTTCGATCCGGAACAGCACCAGCGCTGAATAAGCTCTTGACACAACGCTGAAGGCGCTGGAAGGTGCTGTTCAAGGCGCGAAGCCCCGCATCCGCGACTAAAGATCGCGATTCCGCTCATGGCCTTGCCAGCCGACGAGGTAAGTGATTCTACCCTTTACGGGACACTTGTTTTCATAGTTTGACTCTATGCGGGTTTTAATTTCCCTTTTCCTTTGACAGATCGGATAAGGAAGGCGGAGCAGATTACCGTCCGGCTCCTATGCCGAAAATCCGAGAGACGCTCGTCTAGCGAGGCTGCTGGTTCCGCACCGCACGTGGTGCCGGAGAAGAAACCAAGAAGGAGGCCACGGGTGCTCGAAGAGCTCCCATTTTCAGTGTCCGACGACTCGGGCGGACTCTGTTGGGGAACGTTGCGAGAAAATTAAAATTTTTCCTACGGTTTCACCAAGATCCATCTATGAGTTCTACTAAGCAACGAGTAACGGAGAGAGTTTGCATCTACATACCACTTGTAGATCGAGTGCAAGCGTTCGAGGGAGTGGTGATGATGAAGACGTTCCCAACGTGATTCCGATCACCGATGACCTAAGTGCCGAAAGGACAGCACCTCCGTGTTCAACACACGTGCGGATTTATGGCGTCTCCTCCGTCTTGATCCAGCAAGAGTGAAGGAGAGGTTGAAGAAGACAATCCCAATGGCAGCATGGCGGTGCAGTGCGGTTGGTGCAGCAGTTCTCGGCAGGCTTCGCCAAGCTTGCGTGGAGAAAGAGAGGTGTTGGGAGGGAGGGCTGCGCCTTCAATTGTGTTGGCAGCCCCCCACCCCTCTATTTATAGGAGGAGAGGGTCAGGGGGCGGCCATCTAGGGTAAACCCTAGATGGGGCGGCGGCCAAGGGAGGAGGGAGGTGGCTTGCCCCCAAGCTAGGGGCGCCCCTTGGGGTTACCCTCCCCAAACCCTAGCCAAGATGGGCCTAGGTGGGGGCGCGCCCAGCCACCAGGCTGGCTCCCTCTCCCACTTAGCCCATGTGGCCCCCGGAGGGGTGGCCCCTCCCGTGGACCTCCGGAACTCTCCTGTGGCCCGGTACTTTACCCAGATACCCCAAACTTTCCGAGTCCGTTTAACCACTTTCCATATATAAATCTTTACCTCCGGACCATTCCGAACTCCTCGTGACGTCCGGGATCTCATCAGGACTCGAACAACATTCGGTAATCACATACTTGTCTTCCTATTAACCCTAGCGTCACCGAACCTTAAGTGTGTAGACCCTACGGGTTCGGGAGACATCTGAACATGACCGAGACTACCTCAAGTCAATAACCAACAGCGGGATCTGGATACCCATGTTGGCTCCCACATGCTCCTCGATGTTGTCATCGGATGAACCACGATGTCAAGGGTTCAAGCAACCCGTATTCTATTCCCTTTGTCGACGGTATGTTACTTGCGAGACTTGATCGTCGGTATCCCAATACCTCGTTTAGTCTCGTTACGGCAAGTCACTTTACTCGTATCAGCAATGCATGATCCCGTGACCGGACACTTGATCACTTTGAGCTCATTATGATGATGCATTACCGAGTGGGCCCAGTGATACCTCTCCGTCACACGGAGTGACAAATCCCAGTCTCGATCCGTGTCAACCCAATGGTCACTTTCGGAGATACCTGTAGTGCACCTTTATAGTCACCCAGTTACGTTGTGACGTTTGATACACCCAAAGCACTCCTACGGTGTCCGGGAATTGCACGATCTCATGGTTTAAGGAAGAGATACTTGACATTGGAAAAGCTCTAGCAAAACGAACTACACGATCTTTGTGCTATGCTTAGGATTGGGTCTTGTCCATCACGTCATTCTCCTAATGACGTGATCCCGTTGTCAATGACATCCGATGTCCATAGTCAGGAAACCATGACTATCTGTTGACCAACGAGCTAGTCAACTAGAGGCTTACTAGGGACGTATTGTAGTCTATATATTCACACGTGTATTATGATTTCCGTATAATACGCTTATAGCATGAATAAAAGACAATTATCATGAACAAGGAAATATAATAATAATGCTTTTATTATTGCCTCTAGGGCATATTTCCAACAGTCTCCCACTTGCACTAGAGTCAATAATCTAGTTTACATTGTGATGAATCGAACACCCATAGAGTTCTCGTGTTGATCATGTTTTGCCCATGAAGAGGTTTAGTCAGCGGATCTGCGACATTCAGATCCGTATGCACTTTACAAATTTCTATGTCTCCATTCGAACATTTTCACGGATGGAGTTGAAGCGACGCTTGATGTGCTGGTCTTCTTATGAAACCTGGGCTCCTTGGCAAGGGCAATAGCTCCAAAGTTGTCACGAAGAGTTTGATCGGCCCCGACGCATTGGGTATGACTCCTAGGTCGGTGATGAACTCCTTCACCCAAATTGCTTCATGCGCTGCCTCCGAGGCTGCCATGTACTCCGCTTCACATGTAGATCCCGCCACGACGCTTTCTGCTTGCACTGCACCAGCTTCTTGCTCCACCATTCAACATATACACGATCCGGTTTGTGACTTAGAGTCATCCAGATCGTGTCGAAGCTAAGCGTCGGCGTAACTGTTACGACGAGCTCTTCGTCACCTCCATAAACGAAACATGTCCTTTGTCCTTTTCGGTACTTCAGGATATTCTTGACCGCTGTCCGGTGTTCCTTGCGGGATTACTTTGGTACCTTCCTACCAAACTTACGGCAAGGTTTACATCAGTCCAGTACACAGCATGGCATACATAATAGATCCTATGGCTGAAGCATAGGGATGACACTCATCTCTTCTTTATCTTTTGCCGTGGTCGGGCATTGAGCTGAGCTCAATCTCACACCTTGCAATCAGCAAGAACCCTTCTTGGACTGGTCCATTTTGAACTTCTTCAAAATCTTATCAAGGTATGTGCTTTGTGAAAGACCTATGAGGCGCCTCGATCTATCTCTATAGATCTTGATGCCTAATATATAAGCAGCTTCTCCAAGGTCCTTCATTGAAAAACACTTATTCAAGTAGGCCTTAATGCTGTCCAAGAATTCTATATCATTTCCCATCAAAAGTATGTCATCTACATATAATATGAGAAATGCTCTGAGCTCCCACTCACTTTCTTGTAAACGCAGGCTTCTCCATAAGTCTCATAAACTAAACGCTTTGATCATCTCATCAAAGCGAATGTTCCAACTCCGAGATGCTTGCACCAGCCCATAAATGGATCGCTGGAGCTTGCATACTTTGTCTGCATTCTTAGGATCGACAAAACCTTCTGGCTGTATCATATACAGCTCTTCCTTAAGATAGCCGTTAAGGAACGCTGTTTTGGCGTCCATCTCGCCATATCTCATAATCATAGTATGCGGCAATTGCTAACATGATTCGGACGGACTTAAGCTTCGCTACGGAGAGAAAGTCTCATCGTAGTCAATCCCTTGAACTTGCCGATAACCCTTAGCGACAAGTCGAGCTTTATAGATGGTGACATTACCATCCGCGTCCGTCTTCTTCTTAAAGATCCATTTGTTTTCTATCGCTCGCCGATCATCGGGCAAGTCGGTCAAAGTCCACACTTTGTTTTCATACATGGATTCTATCTCGGATTTCATGGCTTCTAGCCATTTGTTGGAATCTGGGCCGCCATTGCTTCTTCATAGTTCAAGTTTCACCGTTGTCTAACAACATGATTTCCGTGACAGGGTTGCTGCACCACTGCAGTGCGGAACGTGTCCTAGTGGACCTCTGAAGTTCAAGAGCAACTTGATCCAAGTACCTTGATCATCATCATGAATTTCCTCTTGATTGGTGTAGGCATCACAGAACATTTTCTGAGCTGCACTACTTTCTGTTCAAGAGGTAGTACTTCATCGAGTTCTACTTTCCTCCCACTTACTTCTTTCGAGAGAAACTCTTTTCAAGAAAGATTCCGTTCTCGGCAACAAAGATCTTGCCTTCGGATCTAAGGTAGAAGGTATACCCAAAGGTTTCCTTAGGGTATCCTATGAAGACGCATTTTCCGACTTGGGTTCGAGCTTTTCAAAGTTGAAGTTTCTTGACATAAGCATCGCATCCCCAAACTTTTAGAAACGACAGCTTAGGTTTCTTCCCAAACCATAATTCATACGGTGTCGTCTCAACGGATTTAGACGGTGCCCTATTTAAAGTGAATGTAGCTGTCTCTAGGCGTATCCCCAAAATGATAGCGGTAAATCGGTAAGAGACATCATAGACCGCACCATATCCAATAGAGTGCGATTACGACGTTCGGACACACCATTACGCTGAGGTGTTCGGTAGCGTTAGTTGTGAAACGATTCCACATTTTCTTAAGTGTGTACCAAATTCGTGACTTAAATATTCTCCTCCACGATCGATCGTAAGAATTTTATCTTTCGGTCACGTTGATTCTCTACCTCATTCTGAAATTCCTTGAACTTTTCAAAGGTCTCGGACTTGTGTTTCATCAAGTAGACATACCCATATCTACTCAAGTCATCTGTGAGAGTGAGAACATAACGATATCCTCCATGAGCCTCAACGCTCATTGGACCGCATACATCGGTATGTATGATTTCCAACAAGTTGGTTGCTCGCTCCATTGTTCCGAGAATGGAGTCTTGGTCATCTTGCCCATGAGGCATGGTTCGCATGTGTCAAATGATTCATAATCAAGAGACTCCAAAAGTCCATCAAGCATGGAGCTTCTTCATGCGCTTGACACCAATGTGACCAAAGGCGGCAGTGCCACAAGTATGTGGGACTATCGTTATCAACTTTACATCTTTTGGTATTCACGCTATGAACATGTGTAATACTACGCCGAGATTCATTAAGAATAAACCATTGACCATCGGAGCATGACCATAGAACATATCTCTCATATAAATAGAACAACCATTATTCTCGATTTAAATGAGTAGCCATCTCGCATTAAACGAGATCCAGATACAATATTCATGCTCAAACTTGGCACCAAATAACAATTATTAAGGTTCATAACTAATCCCGTGGGTAAATGAAGAGGTAGCGTGCGACGGCGATCACATCGACTGGAACCATTCCCGACGCGATCGTCACCTCGTCCTTCGCCAGCCTCCGCTTATTCCGCAGCTCCTGCTGTGAGTTACAAATATGAGCAACGGCACGGTATCAAATACCGGGAGTTACTACGATTCTCGGTAAGGTACACATCAATTACATGTATATCAAATATACCTTTGGTGTTGCCGGCCTTCTTATCCGCTAAGTACTTGGGGCAGTTCCGCTTCGGTGACCCTTCCCTTGCAATAAAAGCACTCGGTCTCGGGCTTGGGTCCATTCTTTGACTTCTTCCCGGCAACTTGCTTGCGGGCGCGGCAATCTCCTTGCCGTCCTTCTTGAAGTTTTTCTTACCCTTGCCCTTCTTGAACTTAGTGGTCTTATTGACCATCAACACTTGATGTTCTTTCTTGATTTCAACCTCGGCTGACTTCAAAGATAGAGAACACTTCAGAATGGTCTTTACCATCCCTGCATGTTGTAGTTCATCACAAAGCTCTTGTAGCTTGGTGGGAGCGATCGAGGATTCTGTCAATGACCGCCTCATCGGGGAGGTTAATATTCAATTTGGTCATATGGTTGTGCAACCTGGACATCTTCGAATGTGCTCACCGACAGAACTGTTTTCCTCCATCTTACAACTATAGAACTTGTCGGAGATGTCATATCTCTCGACCGAGCGTGAGCTTGGAAAACAAGTTTCAGCTCCTCGAACATCTCATATGCTCCGTGGTGCTCAAAACGCTTTTGGAGCCCGGTTCTAAGCTGTAAAGCATGCCGCACCGAACGAGGGAGTAATCATCGACGAGACCGCCAAGCATTCATAATCTCTTGGTTCTCTAGGGGCGGAGCTTCACCTAGCGGTCCTTCTAGGACGTATTGTTTCTGGAAGCTATGAGGATGATCTCGGGTTCGGACCCAATCCGTATAGTTCTTGCTGTCATCTTTCAGCTTGGTTTTCTCTAGGAACGCGTTGAAGTTCAAGTTGACATGGCGTTGGCCATTTGATCTACAAGACATATAATTCAAAAGTTTTAGACTAAGTTCATGATAATTAAGTTCATCTAATCAAATTATTAATGAACTCCCACTTAGATTAGACATCCTCTAGTCATCTAAGTGTTACACGATCCGAGTCGACTAGGCCGTGTCCGATCAACACGTGAGACGGACTAGTCTGCGTCGGTGAACATTCTCATGTTGATCGTATCTTCCATACGACTCGTGTTCGACCTTTCGGTCTCCGTGTTCCGAGGCCATGTCTTCACATGCTTAGGCTCGTCAAGTTAACCCTAAGTGTTTCTGCGTGTGTAAATCTTGCTTACACCGTTGTATGTGAACGTAAGAATCCATCACACCCGATTAACACGTGGTGCTTAGAAGCGACGAACTGTAGTAACGGTGCACGCTTAGGGAGAACACTTCTTGAAATTGTTCTAAGGATCATCTTATTTACTACCGTCGTTCTAAGTAAACAAGATGTATAATCATAATAAACATCACATGCAATTATAAAGTAGTGACATGATATGGCCAATATCATATAGCTCCTTTGATCTTCATCTTCGGGGCTCCATGATCATCCTGTCACCGGCATGACACCATGATCTCCATCATCATGATCTCCATCATCGTGCCTCCATGAAGTTGCCACGCCAACGACTACTTCTACTTCTATCAAGGTTGGAAAAAGCGGTAGGCGTAAGCAAGGCGGTTAGCCTTCGCCTAGTGCCTAGGCGGTGCCTAAGCGCCCTGGGCGGGGCCTAGGCGGTAATATAGTTTTTACTCGTAGTGCATTTGTGATTATTATATGGGTGTTGATATTAGTTGAGGGCATATAAATAACTTAATTACCATCTACTGCCATTGGAATATAACCCGTTTGGGATGTCATTGCAGTATGTGGCATGATTTCCTGCTTGGGTAGGCAATTCCTTGCTTGCCCTGCCTAGACCTCCATTTATGCCCTAGGCGAGGCGTTTGGCCATTGCCTAGCGCCTAGGCGTGCCTAAGCGCCTCCTAGGCACTGCCTTTTCCAACAGAGACTTCTATGGCTAACGCGTTTAGCAATAAAGTAAAGTAAATTACATGGCGTTCTTCAATGACACGCAGGTCATACAAAAATAAAGACAACTCCTATGGCTCCTGCCGGTTGTCATACTCATCGACATGCAAGTCGTGATTCCTATTACAAGAACATGATCTCATACATCACAATATATCATCATTCATCACAACTTGGCCATATCACGTCACATGACAATTGCTGCAAAAAACAAGTTAGACGTCCTCTAATTGTTGTTGCATCTTTTACGTGGCTGCAATTGGGTTCTAGCAAGAACGTTTTCTTACCTCGAATAACCACAACGTGATCTTGTCAACTTCTATTTACCCTTCATAAGGACCCTGTTCATCGAATCCGCTCCCACTAAAGTAGGAGAGACAGACACCCGCCAGCCACCTTATGCAACTAGTGCATGTTAGTCGGTGGAACCGGTCTCACGTGGAAGTGCGTGTAAGGTTGGTCCGGCCGCTTCATCCCACAATACCGCGGAAGCAAGAAACAACTAGTAACGGCAAGTAAGTTGACAAGATCCACGCCCACAACAAAATTGTGTTCTACTCGTGCAAAGAGAACTACGATAGACCTAGCTCATGATGCCACTTGTTGGGGAACGTTGCGAGAAAATTAAAATTTTTCCTACGGTTTCACCAAGATCCATCTATGAGTTCTACTAAGCAACGAGTAACGGAGAGAGTTTGCATCTACATACCACTTGTAGATCGATGCGGAAGCGTTCGAGGAGTGGTGATGATGAAGACGTTCCCAACGTGATTCCGATCACCGATGACCTAAGTGCCGAAGGACAGCACCTCTGTGTTCAACACACGTGCGGATTTATGGCGTCTCCTCCGTCTTGATCCAGCAAGAGTGAAGGAGAGGTTGAAGAAGACAATCCCAATGGCAGCACGACGGCGTGGTGCAGTTGGTCTGGCAGTTCTCCCAAGTAGGGCTTCGCCAAGCTTGCGTGGAGAAAGAGAGGTGTTGGGAGGGAGGGCTGCGCCTTCAATTGTGTTGGCAGCCTCCCCCCACCCTCTATTTATAGGAGGAGAGGGTCAAGGGGGCGGCCATCTAGGGTAAACCCTAGATGGGGCGGCGGCCAAGGGAGGAGGGAGGTGGCTTGCCCCCCAAGCTGGGGGCGCCCCTTTAGGGTTTACCCTCCCCAAACCCTAGCCGCATGGGCCTGGGTGGGGGCGCGCCCAGCCCACCAGGGCTGGCTCCTCCCACTTAGCCCATGTGGCCCCCCGGGAGGTGGCCCCTCCCGTGGACCTCCGAACTCTCCCGGTGGCCCCAGACTTTACAGATACCCTCAAACTTTCCTGAGTCCGTTTAACCACTTTCCATATATAAATCTTTACCTCCGGACCATTCCGAACTCCTCGTGACGTCCGGATCTCATCCGGACTCAACAACATTCGTAATCACATACTTGTCTTCCTATTAACCCTAGCGCCACCGAACCTTAAGTGTGTAGACCCTACGGGTTCGGAGACATGCGAACATGACCGAGACTACCTCAAGTCAATAACCAACAGCGGATCTGGATACCCATGTTGGCTCCCTACATGCTCCTCGATGTTGTCATCGGATGAACCACGATGTCAAGGGTTCAAGCAACCCGTATTCTATTCCCTTTGTCGACGGTATGTTACTTGCCCGAGACTTGATCGTCGGTATCCCAATACCTCGCTTAGTCTCGTTACGGCAAGTCACTTTACTCAATACCGCAATGCATGATCCGTGACGGACACTTGATCACTTTGAGCTCATTATGATGATGCATTACCGAGTGGGCCCAGTGATACCTCTCCGTCACACGGAGTGACAAATCCCAGTCTCGATCCGTGTCAACCCAATGGTCACTTTCGGAGATACCTGTAGTGCACCTTTATAGTCACCCAGTTACGTTGTGACGTTTGATATACCCAAAGCACTCCTACGGTGTCCGGGAATTGCACGATCTCATGGTCTAAGGAAGAGATACTTGACATTGGAAAAGCTCTAGCAAAACGAACTACACGATCTTTGTGCTATGCTTAGGATTGTCTTGTCCATCACGTCATTCTCCTAATGACGTGATCCCGTTGTCAATGACATCCGATGTCCATAGTCGAAACCATGACTATCTGTTGACCAACGAGCTAGTCAACTAGAGGCTTACTAGGGGCGATTGTAGTCTATATATTCACACGTGTATTATGATTTCCGATAATACAGCTTATAGCATGAATAAAAGACAATTATCATGAACAAGGAAATATAATAATAATGCTTTTATTATTGCCTCTAGGGCATATTTCCAACAGACTCCTCCCCCGAAAATGAGGAGGAGGAAGAGGACTCTCCCCGCAGGAGGAGAGAGAAGAGGAAGGCTTCCCAACAGGGAGGCCAAAGGGTCCAAGAGGGAAGGACTATTCCCGGACAGCTCCGCCAACATCAACATTGGCAAGGAAGAATGGCCTTCAAGGGCCAGCCTCCGGCGAGATCGTAAGTATCCGGATTCTGAATGATTTATAATTTCTTTTTGTCACATAGTGTCATTCTAATGCCGCATGCTGCTTGTAGTCCGGCCAGTGATGATCTCCCGCTTCATCAAGCGGGTCGCTATTCTGGCCGGATGTAGACTCCATCCCGATCGCCTCCACCCTCGCGACACCGAGGACGCCGAGGTGGGATCCAAAGAAGGGACCCATCGGGGAGGCTCGGAGGCGCCACAAGGCGTCCTCCGGACTTTGCGCCGACTCCACAACAGAACCCACAGTGGTTCCGGGTCCGGCGGCGCCCTTCGAACGAAGGGCAAGACTGACGGACGCGGCTTCCGGCCCAACCGGGGCGCCGGACAACTTGTTGGAGGCGCTGAAGAGCGCCCATCAGGAAGAACACCGCACTATTATGAGTGCGGTGATTCAGTGCAGCTTCGCCAAGGGCGGGCTGACCGAAGCTCGCAGAGCCTTCTATCGTGCTTTGAGGTAAGAAGTTAAAATATGCAATGTGATACCGCATAGACAGAGCCCGATGCTCGGTTCGGTGTTCGGAAAGAAAAGCGGGACTGAGGATCTGGAAAAAAGATATACGGGGTTGCTAAAAATTATGTCAATATGGGTTGCGAGGCTGCGCTGCTGACCTCTCGCCTTGACCGATGCGGAGGTCGGTGCTGTGAAGCAGAGTCTCGAGCGGTCCGAGCAAGAGCTCGGCCAGCGCCAGAAGCAGCTCGGGACAAAGAAGGTGAGTAACACCACTTTGAACTTGTACCTTGCGTAAAAGGATTTAGGTTGCAACAAAAAATAACAAGGATAACATGGGTGCTGCAGGGGCCACGAACGAGGTGGTGACCACAAGGAGGCCGTGTCCGTGACGAGCATAATGCGCCACGGAACGGGCAGAGCGAGAAAAGCAGGAGGCGCGGGTGGCGGTGGTTCAGCAAGAGCTCTGTGCTCTCATGGAAAAGCATGAGAGTTTGGAGCGTGACTCAAAGACGCGAGAGTCCGAGCTTGCCTCGACTTTCGAAAGTGCCAAAACCGCCAAGGCCGAGGCCCATAAGTCCCTTCAGGAGATTGAGTTGATGAGGAAGATAGCGGCGGGTAAGGCATTTTTCATGCAAAGCAAGCATGTGAATGTAAATTACGTGTTACTTACCCGAATTCGGAGCTCTCGTAGGCGTTTGCAGATCTGCCTCGCAGCGTGTCTCGATGTCGCCGATTCTACCGAGCCGAGGAGGGAGCTCAACGGAGAAGGTCTTACGGTCTCAAGATGCCGAGGCCGCCATCCGGTGCCCCTAGCGACCAGTGAAGCAGCTGGTCGAGCTTCACAAGGTGGCCGAGCAGGCCATGAAGGGCCTCATAGTCCGGTCATGGGCCTCGAGAGGCCATGCCCGAGCTACTTCGCCTCGTCGCGACGGCTGGTGGATCGTGCCCTCGGTGGAGGTTATCAAGCGCTCCGCCTATATTGAAGGTGCTCGTCGGGCCCTTGCCCGCAAAAAGGTGCATTGGGGCAAGCTGGATGCGAGAAGCTAATCATCGACGCGCCACCGGCGGGCAAGGAACATCGTCGCCCAAAATTTACTATAAGGCTGTCTGAAGGGTGCCCGCAAGATTGCGGATGAGTGCCCCAGGATGTAATTTTGAGTGAATTCGCAATGTGTTATCCTCGTATGCGCTGAAAACTTTGTTCATATGCGCTAAGCAACGCTTGTTAATTTAAAATATTACCTTCCGTGCGGCCGCTTATTAAATCTGAGAGATGGCAAGTCGTCGGCTTCAGCCCCCATGCCACGAAAGTCTTTGGGTGTTCGGGATAAACATGAGCGCTCTAGTTCCCATTTTTGGTCCATCGAGGAGGCGCCAACACAACGAACAAGGCAACCGGACTTATAGTGCTTGAACACTCTCACTTAGCCATAGAATTCTATAATTTTAAATTTCAAGGAAGCCCCTAGTATTCGGAGGACCAATTGGGGCGCTATCCACGCCTTTATCGGACATAATCCGAACTTCGCTCAAGCGGCGAGGTCTTTAAGACCCGAAAGGACCTCTCGAACAGCGACCAGCCTCTCGCCTTATCATGCCGGTCAGTTTTAGCTTTCTCCATCGAGGCGTTAACCTGCTCAACCGGGCGCAATCGCGATGGTTCTCCCAAAGGCTACCTTAGCCGATAGAACGGAACATAAGGTGCCAAACATGGGAGCCGGCAAACCCAACTATTGACCCAAGACATGATTCGAGCCGATTCATATAATGCTATAAGTTCGGGGTGCCGCACTTGTGAAAGTGTGCGGACTTTATCACAACATAATGCGGAGAACATAAACCCCTGGTGTATTTGGCCGTACCAAAAGTGTACGGATGCAACATGTCGTAAATGAACATATATTTATATATAAGGTAATGCAATTATAGGCAAAAAGGTGCTGCATTTTATTCGAGAAAATATGCTATGAGTGCGGAATGATACAAATGGTGCGGAAAGCAAGGGATGGGACAAGTTAAAGGCGCCTCTCTCGTGGGTAGGCGTGGAATGTTTGTATTTAACAAATTTAATGGTCGTGATGGAGACCACCGAGTGTTCGCCGCGCCTTTGTCCTTCCCCGGCTGTTGCATCATGAGTTCGGCAGGTCGCCGCCATAGTTCTGTATAAAAAGAGAAAAATAAAAGAAAAAGAGCGACACACTTGGGAGCCCCCGTGTGGTCGAACCGCACTGGTTCTGTTGTGGTTGTGCCTCTCCCCTATGCCCATGGTATCTCCAAGGCGAATTATGTACGCGGAGAGCTTGTCTTACAATTTTAGAGGGTGGGGTTGAGGCCGCATTACTACGCATGCTCGGGACGTGCCAGGCGGTCTTGGTTGATGTTGCTCCGGCGTTGTTTTGGTCGTGTCCGGTCGCTTAACGGCCGGACTCGAAATTGCCTTTAAAAGGCTGCTCAGACTGCCGCGAGAGCCAGCGTATGTTCCTTCGCTCGGAGGAGCGTTCCGTGTTTCCATTGACCGTGATGACTCCACGAGGGCCTGGCATCTTGAGGTTAAGGTATGCATAATGCGCACCGCGCTGAATTTTGCAAACGCGTTCGTCCGAAAGCGAGCATGATAGCCGCTGCGAACGGGACTATGTCGAAGATTAACTCCTCGCCGGAAATTATCCGGGATCCGAAGACCACTTCCAGGTAATCGAGCCTGCATAATTGGCCTCGACACCTGGTATGACGCCTTTGAAGGTTGTCTTTGTAGGTTTAATCCTTGAAGGGTCTATGCCCATCTTGCGACCGTATCCCGATAAAGCAGGTTCAGCATCGCCGCCGTCCATCGGGACTCTCGTGAGGTGAAATCCATCGACGATTGGGTCTAAAACCAATGCGCGAATCCGCCATGGCGGATATCGGTTGGATGGTCTCTTCGATCGAAAGTGATCGGGCAAGAGGACCATGGGTTGAATTTTAGGGGCGACCGCTCCATCGCAGATACGCCCCTTAGTGCACGCTCCGCTCCCTCTTGGGAATATCGTTATGTATATCATGTTTACCGTCCAACTTGAGGGGGGAATCCCTTTGTCCTCTGTTGTTCGGGCGGCCGGGTCTCTTCCTCGTCATCGCTGTGTAGCCCCTTGTCACTTTTTTTGGCGATTAATTTGCTCGCTTGCTTGAATACCCAACAATCTCTGTTGGTGTGGTTAGCTGGCTTTTCGGGGTTCCATGTATTTGACAGAGCGGTCGAGTATTCGGTCAAAATTGACGGACCGGAGTGGTTCTTTTGAATGGCTTCTTCCGTTGACCGGCTTGGAGCCTCGGTATCCGGCGTTGACTGCCGATCCTCATTGCCGCCGCCATTAATGCGGTGTTTGTTTTGTTTCGACGCAACCCGCCATTGCGGTCCTTGGTATCCGGACCGCCAAATTTTTGCCGAGGTTGTTATCGCGAGCTAGCCAGCTATCCTCTCCCGCATGAAGCGGGTCATGAGTGATGTGAGGGCTGCCATGGATTT